>JAGXJF010001037.1:0-216026 GCA_019208055.1 Stipa capillata | reverse complement strand
GCCGACAGATATCTTTTTTGCAAAGTAGATGTCGACATTGGCTGTTGCTCTGTTCAAAGATTCCCCTGTTTCTGCATAGTTTATGGCCATTTCATCATGGAGCCCTTCCCTTTGCTCATTACTATTTCATGTAGCAAGAGCAGGATTCTTTAGTTTTCCCACGTCGATGTGTGCGCACAGATCTCCATTGGTAGCTTCCTCTGAGGGAAGGTTCAAGTCAGGGTCATTCTATTTTGTACTTGTGCCAGGTCTCAGGTCTCAGTTGGCTTGCCCTGTCCTTTGGGGTTACTTCAGTGGTTTTCCGTTGCAAGTCCCTCTTGTCCTTTTTCGCCAGGCATCCCCGGTTACTTGGGACATAAGGGGCTGGAGTTCTTGTCCTTTTATTCTGAGGCCTTTGGACGGGAATGGGTATACATTTATATGTATTGGTATTTTAACCCTCTCCGGTGCATTGCATGCAAGCACATGCGACTTGGTCACGGATTTCAAATCATTAAAGTGAGCTAGCAGCTGATTCGTTAATGCTTGCAAATCAATTATTTTCTGGATCTCTCTGTTTTCTTCACTAGTATGCGGGCCATGTGTTTGGATTCCTGTGGCTTGCCATGTAATTTCCTAGCATTTTTCATCAAAGTGTTGATTTCCTCCCTCTAATGTCGGGAAATGATTCTCGTAAAAAGTGCAATCATCAAATCAAGTCGTATGAAAATCTCTAGTCATGAGTTCCAAATATCTTATTATGCATACAATTTCATAACTGACATATATTCCAAACTTTCGAAGTGGGCTCATTGTTGATCACTAAGGTGGTGGTATAGGTCAAGATGGCAACGGGTATCTGATACGTGATATTTGACGGGGATTTACCTGTTTAGGAACCGGGTATGGGGAAAAAAATTTACCCACGGGGATGCTAATGGGTAAAATGTGTTGCCCACCAGGTAAACTGGGGGCGGGGACAGGGACGGGACCCTATTACCCATCCCCGATACCCGGCGGGTACCCATTAGTACCTATGACAGGTGGGCCCGCGGCATAAAATCAAAAAACAATCATATACCACAATTCAACCCACAAGCCCACAACCCATAGCCTTTTCAGTCCACAGCTAGCCCATTTTTTATCAGGTACGAATACCCGTCGAGGCCCCAGTACCCGATGGGTAACGGGGACGGGGAAAAATCATACCCGGATGGGTAAACGGGTATGGGTAGCGAGCAAATTAGAGGAGGAGGGTATCAAGTACTGGGACCCCACTGGGTATCGTACCAGTTGCCATCTGAGGTATACATGAACCTTCTAAGGTGAAAAAATTCGGCACCGACCCTTGCGCTAGTTGCTGGTGACATCGATTTTGACATGAGCCGATAATTATATAAATATAATAAAGAATTTATTTTAACGGCTAAACTCCGTTACAATGCAAATATTATAATCATTACAACATGAACTAATAATTCTTGATCAATCGTTTCACTGACAATAAAGGAACATCATAGATAATGTATAAATTTAGGTCATCAACCAAATATCAGTGACGCATAATCGCATGGAATACATCTCTTCGTGCATTTATAAGAGAAGTGCATAAACCTTATAGCAGCTCAAATAAGCTTTTTCCCAGATCACAAGAAAAGAAACTGAAAATAAACTCCATGCACGCAAGTTGTAAAGGCCTATTCAGCTAGCTAAGTTTAACATTCACGTATGACCATTCAACTAGTCAAGCTAGCATGCACGAGTACATGCATGAGTAAAATGATTAAGAGTTTCCCTAATTAACGGGTCAAATCAAAGGATGGATAAGCCCACGTAACAGCCATACAACACTCTTTTAGCAAACTGTCGTTAATAAAATGCAGTGGATGGTGGCCTCCTTGACCATGTACGTGTGCATGCACATAGCACGCACGAGTAACCGAGAACCTAGGTAACACACGTACGTGTAGAGGTTAATTAAAGTGCACGTCTCGCTTGATTGTGGCAGGAGCCAGTTAAATACTCGGACGCAGCGGAGAGAGAAGCGCGAAGATGAAAAAGCTCAAAAGAGCGAGGCAGTTGCCGTAACCTCCACAGTAGCAACACATCTCAACTCTATAAATAGGAGTTTGATCGACATAAACAGGGCTCTGGTTCACTCGAGGGGAAGAGCTCCGCTGCTTTAGTTCATTCACATAAACACATAAGGTGAGAAGTGAAGCTTGAAGAGGAGAAGAGAAGGTTTGGCATCTTCAAGGAGGTGAGATTATAGCTTCCCTCTAATCCTTGGTTTGGCCATGGCGGTACAAACCAAGGAATCTTCTTCATCTTTTCTTGATGTTTTAACCCTTAATTCGGCCATCGCGGTACAAACCAAGGAGTCTTGTCATTCCCATTTCTCGCGGTGTTCTTTTGATTTTGTTGCTTCCTTTGATTTGGTCCTATTAGCGATACAAATCAAGATCAAACGAGTGCTCAAACCTCGTTGCTTGATTCGGTCCCTATTCATTGATACAAATCAAGGGTAAAATATGTGTGAAGACCCCATGAAATTCTCCTTAGTTTGATCCTCGAAATGGATACAAACCAAGATTGGGATGTAAAGGCTTTGTTCTTGGTTTGGTCCTCAAAATGGATACAGATCAAGATAGGTATAAAATATGCACCGCAAAGGTAAAGCACGGCAAAGTTGAACATGAAAAAGTATTAAATCAAAAATACTATAACATGATCAATGGAGAATATAGAATAATATGTAATTCAATCCTTATTCGGTTGCGCTACACGCGAGTGTCACATTAGCACCACATGGCGTTAGTAGTAATATAAACAAGGAAAAATCAAACTTCATTTTGGTTATGCTACACATGGGCGCTACACGAGCGCTACGTGATGTAGTAGTAATACAAGTAGAGAAAAGTCATATAAAATATATGCTACATATAGCATGCATAGGCCAAAAATCTTAAACACCATGCTTCGCCAAAACCAATCTCATTTCGGTCATGCTACACGCGAGTGTCACATTAGCACCACGATGTGTTAGTAGTAATATAGGTGAAGCAAAACTTAATAGAAGTGATTCTTGTCATGTAATAGGTCCTAAGGATCACTAAAACTATATCACAAAGCTTCACTTCAGTTACGCTACTCGCGAGCATTATATTAATGCTGCGCGGTGTTAGTAATAATACAAGTGAAGCAAAATTATGTAAGGCATACACTCTACATCACAAACATGTAACCTCATGTCGGTTACACATCAGCATCGTGTTGCCATGTGCTAAGATATACACTCTAAAGCATAAGCATGATACTACAAAATACCCATAGGTAAATCCAAATCTCCCTAATCAGGTGTTAGTTATCGATGATGAGAAGATTTTCTTTTATATTTTTGTAATAGTTATATGTTATAGTCTGTTGTAATAGATATGTTGGAATTCTTAATCAGAGGTTTTCTCGTAAGAGATGTAATTAACAGAGTTTTTATATAAATTTAAGAATTCTAGAAGTAATGGACTCGCAATACCTGATTTCTTTTGTCTTATTTACATTTACGCATTTAAATTTTACGTAATCTGTCTCTATGACGTGGATGCGGTTTCCCACCCCATTTTCCCATCATTAGTTGCATAAGAGAGTGGATGTTGTAGGCCGATGGTTGAAGGTTGATGAGATTTGCAGCGTGCAACACTGCGGACCCCCAACATGTTGTTGGTAAATTACAACTTTGTAAGAGCGATCAAGCAATAAAAAGTCTTTGAAGTGAATTCTCCGGTGGTATGGACATGTGGTACTGAGTGCTCTACCTTAATCACCATTGCCATACAATAATAATCAAAAGCCTTTGAAGTGAATTCTCCGGCGTTGTCCATTCTGATAGACTTTACTTGATGATCTGAGAATTTATTCTTAATTTAAATGATCCGCGAGACCAGCTTTGCAAAAACATGGACCACTTTCAGAGCGGTCGATGGGGCAAGGCACTCTTCTTTGTCATATACTCGTTCTTCAAAGTAGTGCAAAGATGGTGCCTGAAGTAGTGCAGTGCTTAATCGTTTTCCTCAAAGGTGATGATGGTCACTTGCAGGGTACTGACACCAATCGCCCCCCCTCGAGCTTTCTAGCCTCGGGTACAACCTCCACATCTGACACCCAGGTGAGACAGTTGTAGCCATATTGGTCCAGCTTCTCAAACTCATGATTGTTATGCCAATCATTCTGCATTTCATGCAAAAAAATTAAAAATTACTGCCGGTAATGTTGCATGAAAAGTAAATAAAGATATAAATATAATTCTAACGATGTTTCAATATTTTAAACATGCCAATATATGAAATACTTGAAGATTAAGGCAATATTCAAAACTAAAAGTAATCAAAAGCAGGAAGACATATAAATAATGACATGTAATCATTAAAAGTATGTTAAGAAATTGCCAAAACTAAAAATTGACTCAATTTTTTTCAAGGCCCTTTTATGTTGTAATATGAATTTTTTTAGTAATAATCAACTAATCAAGGCCTGGTTAATTTGGAACGCACGAATTTCAGGAAACAGTTGATTCAGGAGGATTTCCGCGCTCCAATGTGGGGTTAAGTATAAAATAATGATTTACCAAAAATAATCTTCCCTGACAAAAGAATCTAATACTTCATTATTTGTTATGTTTCTGATTGAGAGTTTGAACCAGACTAAGTCACCTTGCAGAGTTTTTGCTCGTAATTGGATGGAAAATTTTACCCCATGGTCATTCTAGTGATCCCAATTAAGACTTGAAGTTGCATATGACCGCATGCTCTTCACATCAGTCAACGTGCTTGTCTTACACTGGAAGTCACATCCTAATTTAGTCAGGCCGTGTCATCCGCCGTTCTTTATCAAGTGAAAAAAATCCCAATATTTTATTAACTCTTCCTTTTTTAGAAAAAAATTGTGATTGCTACCAAAGCCAAAAACAGAATGAAAAACAAATTGGAGCATAATGACTTCCAAACAACACGTGATGCATGACCACTATGTTGAGCAAGCCTTTCTTTTGGACAGTGTTCGATAAATCCATAACTATAGAATTATATCATCTCCCCTCTTATCTCTGTAAGAGTAACAGTATTCACGAAGTTCTGAATATCATCTCTGAGTTTCTCGAAGTCAGTGTTCCGTCGTGCAAAGTAAGCGGGTTGATAGGGGATTGGAAGTGCAATGCTTCCGTTCTCTAGGATGGACATAACAGATGACATATGTGGCCTGTATCTGGATTTTCCTGAACACACGAGTGCTACATGGACGCAAAGCAAGACTTTGTCTAGTGAACAAGTATCCATGATGGATGAGTCTACTAATTTCTCTATTTTTCCTTCCTTTCACATATTCCATGACTGAAATAATCAAAAACATCATTTTGGATTGTAGAACTCAAAGATGTTTCAAAAACTTGATCTAGATATAAATTTGAAACTTTAGAGATGGCATGTATGTACTCACATAGATTACGAGGCTAGGAATGGCCATGGTGTGACTAGTAGAGCTTCTCCTTATACCAGTTACAACCGCCAATAGTAACACTCCGAAACTATAGATGTCAGACTTGGTTGAGAAGACACCTTCCATTGCATACTCAGGAGCCATGTAGCCATTGCTTGATATTTTCACTTGCAAGAGTTAAGAAATAGGATTTGAATTTAGCCACAAGTTAATATGAGCTATTGGTACAAACGGTTACTCACTATGTCCCAACGACACATTGGGTATTTGCATTTTGCTAGTTATCACCGAAGATCCTCGCCATACCAAAATCTGATATCTTGGTTTCATCTCTGCATCAAGTAAAACATTTTCGGCTTTGAGATCTCTGTGAATTATGGTCAATCTTGAATCCTGGTGGAGATAAAGAAGGCCCCTTGCGATCCCTTGATTATATTAAACCGTGTTGTCCAATCCAACAACAGTTTTCTTGAAACATCTGAAGACATAAGGAAATGTAAGCATTGTTGAGTGTTCCAGGAAATTATTATGTTTTGCTATAATTAATATACCAAAAAGGGTAGCATCTAAGCTTCTATTGGGCAGATACTCATAAATCAGCAGCTTTTCAACTCCCTCCCCACAGCATCCAAGAAGTTGAACTAAATTTCTGTGTTGCAATTTGGCAATTAGAATTACTTCATTCCTGAATTCAATTGTTCCTTGCTGAGAATCCCTACTTAGCCTCTTGACAACAACTTCTTGACCACCAAGCATTCCCTACAAAATTTAATAAAAAACATAGATTTAAGTTTGTCAAATGAACAAGTCAATTGATCTAAGTTTGTCATATGAACAAGTCAATTAAGTTACTAATTTTACAATGAATAAGAGGAAATACTACCAAATGAATTACCTTATAAACTTTGCCAAAGCCTCCCTATCCAATCATGCAAGTTTCAGAGAAATTGTGTGTTGCTAGTGCAATTTCCTCGAATCTTAGAAAAGGAAACTCAAGATCATGGGAAGGCTTTCCTTCCCCAAGTTCCGATATTACCTTCTTGTGTTTTCCTCGATTCCTGTTCTTTCTTGCTCCCACAATTTTACAATCATTTCTTCCCATATGAATATAACACAGATGCAAAAAAGAGAGAGAGAGAGAGAGAGAAGAGAGGTCTATTTGACCCCTTGAATTATCGGTATTCATCCACTATACTCTCAATGGACTTCTGCTCCCTTGGCAAACGACAGACCTGACAAAACATGGTGATGACTAGACATATAAAATGTGGTCCACGTGTTAGAAGAATAAAGCCCTTCTACCTAAGCTGCCCCTCTCAACTCTTCCCTTAATTGGACACTTATGTCCTCATATTCATCATCACTGGAATCAGCCATTGCTCGGGTTTTCTGGACCCCAACGAGTATATCTATAGAGGCACCCTAATGATTGGCACAGCTCTAAGTAGAGGATGTGAGGGCAGAAGCGATGTCACTACTCACTAACATGTTGGATTAATCTGTCTTATTTGTGAATAAATTGCCACGATTACATCGCTAGCCATGGTGGTTAAACTGGGTTCAGAAATACGTAAGGGTTTTTTTCTCTGGTTTTGCATATTTATGGGTTTAGAATATTTTTTAGCATGGGGGTATATAGTAGACAAACTCCACTAGTTTATAAAGGTCAAGTAGAGATTTCCTTAATGAAAAAGTCCACTTTTCTCTCCCCTTAAACTATTGGCGTGACTCACTTTATTCCTCAAACAATTTTTGGGCTCATAACCTCCTAAACTATTTGAATTAGGAGTACTTTACCCCATCACATATTTCTAGAAAAACAAAATCACATCTAGATGTTTTAATTTTTTTAAAAAAATTCATACATATAGGTTGTATGGTGAGATATATACTTATAAATTTTGGTCAAAAAATATAACCACGAACCAAGTCAGTAGTTTAGAGGAGAAAAATAAACTATTTTTCTTTCTCTAAAAAAAATACACTAAACGTACCTTTGAATTTTAACCATGCAAGGAAAATGCACATGAGTATCAGACCACTAATTCCTAAAACTGGCAGTATTTGGAGCTTGCCGGAGTAGGTCAGCACGTACCTGGTGTGCGAGGCACCGTCGGAGAGGCTGAAGGTCACGTAGATCTCCTCCTCGTCGTTGACGACAGCCAGGTATATGATGATGGTGCTGGTGTTGGTCGCCTGGTACTGGTACTCGCTCTTCACCCGGTACCCCGCCCACGGGGTGGTGCGGTACACCGGGCGCGACTCGTCCCAGAGGAATATCTGGAGGAACGTGGCCGGGTCGCCGCCATAAGAGAAGCTCCCCGGCGAGGGGTCGCCGGGGCCTTTCTACGACAACAGGCGCTCGCTGCCGCGCGTCCTGTTACTCCTGTACTCGATCCGGAACCTCATGTCGGGTAGGAGCGTGTCGGTCGGGTGGTCGAAGCTCTGCCACAGCGTGGTGCCGTTCGGTGACCGGAGGACGAGGTTGCCGGTGCTCAGAAGCACCGCCGACGGAGAAGAGGAGCTCGGACACGGCCGCCGTTACCGTCGGAGAGAACAAGATCGGAGGTGTTGGTGAATGGTGAGGGAGAGCGTCGGCGCGGTGGAAGTGCTATTCGTGGCCGGGGTTTCCCGGTTGGCGACCCACACCACGGTGAGCTCGGGGATGGCGTTGTACCAGATGCCGAGGTACAGCCTGGCCGGAGTACTGGAGTTGGAGGGGGAGAAGAATCCCAAGGCGAAGTTGCCGCCGTCGGAGACTATGATGGCGCCGGGGAAGAGCGGCTTGTCGAAAGAGCGGCTTGCCGGGGACAAGCCGGTCGTCGGACGCCCGCAACGGCACGAAGAGGAGGAGGAGGGTTGTGATCGAAGAGTAGTAGGTGAGAGCTGACCAGTCCATCGATCCGGCAAAAAGGTTTTGCAGTACGGGCGCGCGCGACATGTGATTCTGGAAAGGAATTGCACTAGCGCTTGGTTCTTGATGCTGAGTTGCTGATATGATGAATTACTTAATTTACATGCCTCCGAGCCTTGGTCTTACAAGCAACAATACGAAGTGCCTGTTGATTTCTTGACGAATGGGCCGTTCTAGCATCGACTAGGATCGATTATCGAGTCAGAAGATTGAATAATCAATAATGCAAAGACTTTGCGAATGTAGAAGGCTAGTTTCGGAGTTGAGAATATGTTGGAGTTGACATCTCAACTGTTCACGTCCATCTTCATTGCTGCCCCAGCCAGACTAGTAACAGAAACATTGAACTTTAACTCATTTTTGAAGGTATACCATTTTTTCGAGGAACAGAAACATTAAACTATTTTAAGGGTAGCTATTTGTTAAACGGTTGAAGGTAAGATGAGTTCTTCCAGCTTGTCGGAGGGTGTCAGCCGTGATTATCTATGCTTGTTGTCGTGTGTTTGCAGTGCCCGGAGTCCATGGAGATGGCGGCTGATGCCGGCCGGGATCGATGCCGGAGATCCTACTGCACATGGCATGACCTTGCCCGCAGAGGATTAAGGTGAACGAGGCATTCCCCTTCTCTAGTTACACTAGTTTTTGGATTCTTTGTGTTTGTTTCAGAATCTGGTCAAAGTCTTGCAGAGGATCCGTTGATTCATGTGTGTTGGTCTCTTCATTTCTGGCTAGATTGAGTTGTCAGAGACTCCGTGGGTTTAGGATATAATTTGTAGTTATTGGTCAGACCAAAGTGCAAATAAAAAAAATCAAAGGATAATGTGCTTCCACTCTACTTTCGTCGTGTACTTTGAACTTTCTCTTCATTTTTGACACAGATTGGGAAATAGCAAGTTGCAAACATGCAACTTGGAGCTGGAAATATAATATAGTACCTTCAGAATCTATCCACCCGTTTTATGCATCTCTCTTATCTGAGTCCTTTAGAGAATGGTTGTAATATCTGAAAAAAGAGAATAATTGACCTACTTTCCTCTAGAACTGTAAGAGTCGGGCTGTTCTTTGAGTTAGCATTGCCCTTGCATGTTCTATTTCGTTATATGTTCTATCAAGAAATAAGCCCTCCATCCTCATCCAATCTGCCACACATCAGACATCTTGTTTCAATATCCATTCCCTTTCAAAAAAATATCCATTCCCCTTCTGTTGATCTTCATTCGCTAACGCAGACAAGTCACCTTGCAGAGTTGCTCCTAATTGGAAGGAAAATTACCCAATGGTCATTCATTGACTTCCAATTAAGACTCGAAGTCGCATATGAAAGTATGCTCTTCACATCAGTCAACGTGATGTCTTACACTAAGTGTCAGACCATAACTTTGTCTGACCGTGCCGTCCTGCCATTTTTATTAAGTAAAAATTTCCCAGTATCTTATTAGCCTTTTATTTAAAAAATGAGATTGCTAACAAAGCCGAAAATGGAATAGAAAACAAATTGGAGCATAATGACTTTGAAACAACACATGATGCATGATCACTCTGTCGAGACAATTTGAAGGTATTCTCTGCCGACTCAGCTTTTTGCTTTTTTCTCTTTTATTACGAGAAAGTCAGGCGCTCAGCCAATTTTATTAAGAAGGTAAATATCTAGGGTTTATATACAAAGATCAAAAACATATATTTTCTTTGACGAGCAAGCTAGGAGTGCCACTATTTCATTAAGATAGAAAAGAGAAGTATTTACAAATGTAACAACCTTGTTAAGACTCTAAAACACACACAGAAAAATTACATTACATCGTCACTCAAAGTCATCTCCCTTTGGAAGATACTTTCCTTCTTCAGATAGCCACCTCAAGCACCCCAAATATTCGTTCCTAAATATTCGTTGGTTCCTCTCATTCTAAACATTCAACAGCACATACAAGAGAATTCTTTCTTTTCCTCTTGTCCATGTCCTTGGTGGTGCCGCCACAACATTCATCAAGTGTAGCATGCTGACATCTTGGGTCTATATCAATCCCAAGCTAAGAAGAGACAAGCCCCCATACACCTTTAGTGAAAATGCAGTCCCTTGTAAGATGTCTATTGGTTTCAAACTCTGTGTTACAAAGCATGCAAGAGTGCTCATGTGGTTATCCCCTCACCACCAATCTACCTGTCGTAAGTGCCTTGTCGTGAAAAAGAAGCCATGTGAAAAGTCTGTATTTTCGTTCCACCGTTGCACTCCATAGTTTAGTTGTCAAAAAGGGTCTTGTCGTTCCTTCGGATTGAAATATGTAGGCTGATGCTGCAGTATACGCCTCCGTAATTGTCACCTCCGAGTGATAGAATCTTTCATTTCATCCTCCAAGTGCAGATCCTCTAAAAACATCCATATAAGGACAAATTCCCGACTTTGTGTCATCATCGTGATGGGTCTAAGGGAACGATCTAAGGCCCTGTTTGTTTGGGATTTTATTTTAGGTGGCTTTAGAAAAGCCAAAACCAAAAGCACATAAATATGTATTTTTTTGGCTTTTAAGCTAAAGTCTAAAAGCCAAATAAAAAGCCAAACAAACAGGGCCTAAGAGTCGTCATGTAACCCTAGTGTACTGGTATTGTACTTTTTTTTCTTTTAGCTAGTGCAAAAATGATAGGCATAATATCTTTGACGCTGATCTATTGGGCCACCGGTCTTTTCAAATAGATTTCTTATTGGTGAACGTGATTATAGTGGCAGTTCTGAATGATCCATATCATGTCACTGCACGGAGGGCGCCACCTGACAGACTCCGCGTCGGATTAGATAACACAGGTGTACAAGTCTTCACGAGCGACTCGAAGCCTCTCCTCCTCAAACGAAGATGGTAGTATATGTGTACTTGCTGTCATGTTGATTGACGAAGGCTCACGTCAGACTTAAATATGGAAAAAGAGCATTGCGCAGTACCAAAATTTCAGAACTTGCAGAATATGCACAGATCACAAAGAGCATTGCATAGTGGGAGTCCGTCGGATGGAGCTGGGAGGTTGAACCGGTTGGTTTTTTCTTCAGGAGCCGGTTACACCAGCCGGTTACCTGGTGTAAGTACCAATTTGACTGGCCCCACTGCTGTAAGTGACACAATATAATAAATCTGGTGCAAAGTACAAAACGAGCCATAATGTCTAGTCCAAAGTGAAATTAACTCTTGTATCTAACCTCTAATGATATGTTCTTTATAAATTTCTCCTCAGGGACTCTTTTGAAAAATACCCAACGAGGGGTCCCACACCCTAACAATCTGTACCAAGCTAACCTTCACCATCCCGATCTCTAGCGAAAAAATAGAGATCCATGATCCACCCCCGGGGGATATTGGGTGCATTAGCACCATTGGGGTGTACCAGTTAAATTTTTTTAAAATAATTTAATTTTTTTTTATCAACATTCATATGATATGTATCTACCATGTTATAAAATATCAAATCCAATTCGATCTACAGGTTGAGAAACAAAAAGACAAATCGAATTGTGAATAGTACCAGTGGGTATTGTTCACTTCATATTTGAATTTGGTATTATTCACAACTGGATTTATCTTTTTATGTGGATTGAATTTTAATTTGAAATTTCGTGTCATAATAGATGCATACTGTTTCTATGTTGTAATTTTTAAAATATTTTTCATAACTTTTAAAGGCATTTTTAGGTGGCCTAATACACTAGTACACGTAATATGCCCTCTCGATCCCATCCCCAAAACCCTTATCGCTACTGCCCCCGATCCCTTGTCGCTCCTTCTCTTTGTCACCCGTCCCCTTCTTCTGTAGTGCCGCCACCAAGGAGCAAGACCATCGGCGGCGAGCTCACCGCCGGCCAGGGCAAGGTAAATCCCTTTCTTTCCCTTTTCCCCGTTCCTTTTTCTCCCTCTTATCATTGTCTTCGTAAACTTTGGATTGACATGTATATATTAGAATTAGACATGAGAATTAATATTTTGGTTTCAAAAATGGATTTACCAATTCATCCGAGCTTAGAACAAGTATTTTCGTGAAAAAATTGAGAGAAATTTTTTAGGAAGATAAAATAGAGAGAGGAGGAGAGCAACGGGTAGGACTCTCTGTTCTCGTGAAGCAGCCACGCTGCTTCTTACATATAGGTGGAGAAGAAGCAAGGGGTATAAAAGGATAAAAGTTTGATCTTTCATGCACTGATTGAGTGGCTTATCTATTTATATTGAAATAACCTCCTATAACGAAAATTTAACGGAAAAATTTAAAAAAAGTTCATCAACGAGAGAATAAATACAAATGCTACTCGAATTGGGGGAAATTCCATTTTCTCTTGATGTAATGGTTGACGACAAAGTACATGTGTTAATTCTTGATGCAGCACGCGCTGTGGGCGGCCGTTGTTCATCTCGCTCAAGTACGTGAGGCATTTGATAACATGCCCTGGTTTCTTGTTGCCAATTTCTAGAAAGGACTAAGTTCATCAAATCCTAAAAATGTATCAAGTCCCTCCAAGTACATTTAGGGTCTGTTTGGTTGGATTATGGCTGTTGACAAAGCTACTGTTGGTTGACTGTCTGAAAAAGCTGTTGTGACCGTGAGAAAGTGAATATATGGCTTTTGTTTGATCCAAACCATCTATAATATTTTGGAAAATGAGCACTAAAACTTTAGCAAATTACAAAAAGTTGATAGAAGGCAGTTTTTTCTAACAGCTAAATTATACTGTAAAATGCACAACTATCATTGACAAAAACTGCTCAAAAATTTGATTAGACTTTAGCTTTTTATAGTGAAAAGCACATCCAAACACCAGAGCTGAGCACGACGCGAGACGCGACTTTGCCAGCGGCAGAACACTACACGGCGCTACCGCCACCGCCACCGCCACCCGGCCCGCCGCCGCCTCCTACCCTCGCGAAATCCCACACCTTCCCACAATCCGGCGTGCAGGTGGAGGTAGGGACTAGAGAATAGGCGGCGCGTGCCCATTCGCCACGTTGCCGCCGCGACCACGTCCGCGCTCCCCAGCTGTTCGTTGAAACACCACTGAGGCGTCCGCGCTCCACCCGTAGGCGCGTCCTCGGCTCCTCTCGCGGTGGCCGTGGCGGCGGAGGCCGGACGAGGGGATCGGATCGGGTCGATGGCGCAGGCCAAGCGGTACGTGCTGCGTCTCTTCATCTCGCTCAAGTACGTGACGGCCAACGTGGTGGACCGGCAGAGCGGGCGCGTGGTGGTGACCGCATCCTCCGTGGAGAGGCCCCTCCGGGACGGGCTGGAGTGCGGCCGCGCCTGCAACGCCAAGGCCGCCGCGGCGGTCGGGGAGGTGCTCGCCATGCGCCTCAGGGTGGACGGGCTCGCCCGCGAGCCCATACACGCCGACGCCGCCAAGGAGGTCGAGAAGAAGGGCTTCAAGAACCGCACCAAGGTCTGGGCCATCCTCAACGCGCTCCGCGACCACGGCGTCAACCTCCGCCTCGACGACGACGGCGACCATAGGCGGCATGTCTGACGAGCATCAATGCGTTCCTTGAACTCTGCCTTTTGCTCTCTTGTGTGTGTGTTCTCAGCTCCTCGATGTTCAAGAGGCAAGAATAAAGTACGAAAATTTGGGGTGATGTGATTGTAATGTGCTGTTTGGATGCTGCCTCAATTGAACATCTATAGAGGCACATCATAGTTTTCTGTGTTTCAAGGTTACGGCTGAAAGCCTGAAACTTAACTTCTGTGAATCTGATGTCATCTAGCTCCGTATGATTCCTTAATCACCTTTCAGTAAAAAGAAAGAAAATGTAGTGACATATTCACCAAAAGAGATGAAATAAGACGACTGCAATAGTGACATGGAAATATACAGCCCATGGTTCCTTAATCACCTTTAGTAAAAGAAGAAAATGTAGTGGCAAATTCAAAGATCAAGTAGGATGACTGCTGTAGCGACATGGCAATTTACACCCAATGGTTTCTTGACAATTCAAGCAAAAATACACCAGTCTTCGGAGATGCATGAAAACTTCACACCAACCATACTATAATAACGGAACCATTTATAGAATAGGCTCAATCACATAGTGACTGACTGAGTGCTTCTAGTTTCTTATATGCTTTGAGCTGATTCAAAGCACTATCTAGCAGAACCTTCCTGCTACCGTTAATCACTTTCCTTGACTGTTTAAGCTCACACTTGACTGCAATCAGCTTATTCTCCAGGTTCTTAATTTTCAACATATCCCTGACAATCTCGAGGTTCTTGATCTTCTCCTCAATCAGCTGTAGGTCCTCATGGTCAGATTGAACTCCTGATGGTACTAGAGCCCAGGACCCCTGTTCTGGTAGTGGTGGAGCTGAACGTGTAGGGTCCCCAGTTCTTGAACTGCTTCCCGGAACCAATATCATTTTCTGCAACCATGTAGTTGTGGAAATCATTGTGAAAATAGTATCCCTGTCACTCCCTTTAACTGTTAACGACAGTCATTCGTTCAAATTCAGTGCTTGGTCCTGTAGATTTTTCAGTATTCTACATGGTTTTTTAGCCCAGTACCTTTTCATCTTCTATTTCATGTAGTTTGGTCTGTGTACTATCGTTCTAGTAAGCACACAGTACATATGATCCTTCTTTCCATTTCCAGTGGATATCAAAATACATTCATTTGGAAAACCAAGAACATCATAGTGCCCTTCAACTGCCCTAGCAGACAAGAGAAATACCTGTTTATGATTCTCAACTGGTGGATCGCAGACAATTTTGACATCCTTCTTTGTCTTCCTCTTCAGCCATTGGCAAAGCTCTGTTGGATTCACCTTCCCAACCACAGCCACAATCCCAATCGACATCTGCCACCGAAGTTGCAACCCCTACCAAAAAAAAATCAAGCAAAATGTTGCCCAATATCGCCGATCAAAATACTTGCAGAAAAACAAATCAACCAAGAGGAGTCAGGAACGCTGCTCCACCTCTGAAACTTCCAATAGAGGCCATCGCCTTCTCGACCTTCCCGATGCACCCCATGCACCGGCACTGCATGTCGACATGGATCCTGAAACGCCTGGCTCTGTCCTGTGAAGAACCAAAGATATCTCGTCATGCCTGATGAGAGCAACAGAATCCATGGACCAGGGAAGAAGAACGTGAGCTTCCTCACCGTTTCCATGGCTGAGTTTTGTTGAGCTTGTTTCGTGATCCTGTTTGTAGGAGGTGATTCCAGACCCTCCAGGCTTTGGTGTTTTTTTTGGTTTGTGTGTGGAGGGTGTGGATCATTAGTTCATTTTCTTGAGGCGAATGCTAATAGCTCAATAGGCTGGTTATGTGCTAGATGGTCAATGGCGGTAAAACACAGGAAGACGTGTCAAATTTTGTATGGAGATCCAGGAAGGAGCTGTGAACAAAGTCTAAATAGTTGTTACTCGAGTTGAGAATGACTTTGGGGAGTAGGGCCCGGGGGAGAAGTTCTAGATACTTTTTTTTGGAGTACTTCACCTAATTTTCTCCACAGTTTTCTCTCTAAATTTTGTTAAAACCGGCACCTAAAGTTTGTCATTTGTTCTTTTTTCATTTTCTTGGGTAGTTTCCTCAAAATTCTGTTCAGTCCATCATAGAAGCCAGTTCGCATATTTTTCTTTTTTAGGGATAGGAAAATCTCGTCTATATGATTCATTTATATATAGCATATTAATTTTATATAGCATATTTTTTTTGTTTTTTACTTAGGAATTTCGGGGAGTTAAAAACTTCTGTCAAGTGGTTACGTGGTGAATGAGTGCCACTTGTTGCCGGTTAATTAACCGGATGGAGCGAAGTCCCAAACGATGTTGTGAATCTGAGGAGCCACTCTGAGCTCGATGTGCATGACATGCATTGGAGGGTTAGCCAGTTCACATTTGCCAGTGTTCTGTAATCACCAGGAGCATATTCTTTTGGGAAGAGAAATGGTGTTTCTGTCAACTCATTCTTCTCACTAACAATTTTTCTTCTTCTTTACAGAACCCCTTTGTATGGCCTTCGATAATCATGAGTCGTGACGGCAGGTTTTATGGCTCGTCCCCTTGGAATTGGTTTCTCCTTGGCTGAGGAGTCTGTGGTCAAGTCAGGCTTTATTTACAACTTAATCCACTAATGAATCGTGAAGGAACAGTGGTAGACGTCAGGTCAGGAGAAGATCACATTCATGCATTCTGAGTTCCTGACGCTCAAAACAAGTATACCATGAGGCATCTACCTTATGATCCACACTGCTGCAGATGGCGATGAACGAGTTTTTTTTCTCTGTCTTTTTCTTCTCATGGGCTGTGAGATGCAGAGAGCTGAAGATGTAAGCACAATGTGGCCCACATGTATCTTATGGCCCATATCCACTTCGCAGCCATTCTCCTCTGTCCAGGCCCATATCCACTTCGCAGCCATTCTCCCCTGTCCAGGCCCATATCTACTTCACAACCATTCTCCTCTGTCCAGGCCCGGCCCAATGGCTCCTCAGCCCATCGTAACATAGCCTATACTGACATCGTCCAACAGGGGGAAAGACCGCAGGCAAAATGTCTCGCCGGCGCAGGCACGGCTCCGACTCCGACGGCGAGGATGACAGCTTCCTCTACCGCTACCCGCTCCCCTCCTCCGCCGCCGCTACCTCCGGCTCGTCCGGTTCCACCCACGGCGGTGGCAAGCCCTGTAGGGGCGGCGGGTCGGCGGGCCTCGCGCCGTCCAAGTCGACGGTGTACGTGTCCAACCTCGACTTCGCGCTCACCAACTCCGACCTCCACACGCTCTTCTCCCGCTTCGGCCGCGTCGCCCGCGTTACTGTCCTCAAGGACCGCGAGTCCCGCCGCAGCCGGGGCGTCGCCTTCGTGCTCTTCGTCCGGCGGGAGGACGCGGCGGCCGCCGCGGCCGAGATGCACGGGAAGGTCCTCAACGGGCGCACCCTATCCGCCTCCATCGCCGAGGACAACGGCCGCGCCGCGCAGTTCATCCGCCGCCGCGAGTACCGCGACAAGTCCCACTGCTACGAGTGCGGCGGGGAGGGCCACCTCTCCTACGAGTGCCCCCGGAACCAGCTCGGGCCCCGTGAGAGGCCGCCGCCGTCTAAGAAGTCGCGCCGCGGCGGCGTTGGCGCTGGCGGAGGTCGCGGGGGCAGGGGTGGGGGCGGGGGCGGGGGCGAGGGAGGGGCCTCTTGGCAGTCAGACGAAGATGATGGCGCTGCGGCGTTCGAGGACGACAGGTGGGCGTCGGTGGTGGACACGAGGGGAGAGGAGGAGAAGGCGGCTGAGAAGGAGGGGAAGGCAAAGGCGGCGAGGAAGGAGAAGAGGAAAGGCTACTTCAGCGACGAGAGTGACGAGGACGAGGACTGGGACTGAGCTTGAGTGTATGGTTCTAGCGTTCTTGTGTTCTTGTAAGATAGTGTCTGTATCCCAATTTCTTGAATTTTTATGAGTCGTTTAATGATCAATTTCTTGTTACAAACTTGGTTTCCTCGTTGGTGCAGTGTTTTGTGCTATTGAGCTTATTAGTTATGTACAATTTTACTGGTTTGGTTACTTTGGCATGCCAAGAAAATGCTCATTTGGAAATAAGTAGATAAATTGTTTTTCCTCTTCAAATATAGCTTATGGTTTTATTTTTTGCATTACTGGTAGTCCATACACTTACATTGGTATGCGTAAGATTATAGAAGGTGTAGATGGATGAGCTATTGCCAGTTTCCCTGATTTCCATGTTTTTCAATAACGACTGTTTTAGCTGCTTATAGCTTATCATGGACTATAAGAGGTTGCTAGCTGTATGTGCTTGGTGGAAACTCATTTGTGATATGCATACCCCAGCAACCTTAACTTGTCCTCTTATATCTGTGTGTTGTGAATTCCTTTCCCCATAAGATTAATTCATCATATTGCATTAAGGTGCATTTGTTGCAATAGCTCATTGTGCCAAAACTCAAATAATCCAAGAAATATAGAGGTAGAATATTATGTATAGATTTTGGTTAGCACCTTAGCAGCTAGCATAGAGATACACCTCAGCGCATTTCTAAAATGGAGTCACATTTGAATATATCTTTATAGTTTACTTCCACTTAAAAGTAAAGACACAGTGCGTTCATCGAAGTCATACTTTTCAACATTGATGCAAAACAGTTTGCGTTCTTATATAATCATATCTGTTACTCATTCTTGATTGTTCTAGTGGATCAAAGGGGTGTTTTCTCTTTTGTGGATACAAGTGCAACTAAACACTTGCATCTTGTTTACAATTGTGTTTCTGTTGTGCATTTCGAATGTCTATCTTGGAACTCTCAGCCTGTCATTTCGACACTGATGTCCTGGAGATCCATGTAGATGCACCTGAATACCAACTATACACTTCGCACAAGTTACAGAAATTGTCTGATTGTTTGGCTGAACTAGCATGGCTATTGTTGGCATTCTAGCAGTATGAGACTTCAAGTGTCTTATGATAAACTTAGAATAAGAGCAACTCGTAGGATGTGACACAGCTGTGAGTCATTTCTTGTTGGTTCAAAGCCAATCGGCTCACAGGCTCAACGCAGGCCCATCAAATCATGCCACAGGCAATTCGATACCACTATCAATGGCAAAGTCTTTGGTTCCAATGGTGCCACTTGATGTCACTCTGACATTCTACTCAAAGTAATATTCACTTGATGACACCACCATCTCATTGCTGTTCTGTTGCTAAATTGTGTAGACGAGCAGCCTGTTTTCAAGGACAATGACTTGGCACCTTTGTTGCATTGAAGAGGACCAGAATATTCACAACAAGATTTTCTGGAAGGTTGTGGAACCAAGTGGGTCTGATAAAAATACTGAGAATAGTGGCAGGCAACATCCATTTTCGGGTCCCTGGCCTTTAATTTGACGGGCAACTCTCTGTCGTCAGGAATGAAAGGTACTGAAATGTGCTGTAGATATCGTGGTCTGGAGGAGCTAAAGGTTAGATCTGAAAATGTAAGGATGGCCTCCAGTTGTCCTCACTCACTCTCTCAGTGTTAGTGTGTTTGGCTTGTCTTTTGGGATGTGGGGAAGAGGTGTATTGCAGCAGATGCCTGTCATAAACATCATAGTCTGGGTGTTATTGAGTAACAAAAGTTTAACATGTCTTAGGCGATATCCTTGAAGGCATGAGGAGGCGGCTAAACATTAAACGACAAATCCTGTAGAGAAGTATATCTCGGTCATTTGAATCATTGCTACTTGTATAGTAACTTGGTTGCATGTCTCATACTTTTATCTTATATAGTAACTTGGTTGCATGTCTCATACTTTTATCTTTTGAAACCATCGTCTCAGTTCTAGAAAGAGATTTATCAGTTGCTGCATTTGAGATATACATGATATGATGTGACATGATGTACCTTCTATGTTCTTTGGCCTTATTGGTAGATAATGCAGAGGAATATTTATAAATTGGACAACATTTCAGTGTGAACGTAGCCTTTAGATCTGTACTTGAGCTGTGTTGCATCCACAAATGTAACATACTTGTTAGTATTCTGTTTGCCCTAGTATGGTTCATTTACTTTTTTATGTACTCCCTCCGTCCCATAGTATGAAGCGTATTTTGATTGGTTAAGAGAAGATTTTGACCAACAATTACTTCTATTAGCATGTGGTTTATGTGACATAAAATTGATATAATTATATTCGTATTTGAAAGTACTTACTTATAATTGTGACTTCGTATCACATAAACCACATATTAATAGAGTAATTGATGGTCAAATTCTTGTCTTAACCAATCAAAATATTCCTTACATTATGAGACGGAGGGAGTAGTATGTTTCATCTACTAAGCTACATATAC
Organism: Stipa capillata; assembly: GCA_019208055.1. NCBI lineage: Eukaryota > Viridiplantae > Streptophyta > Magnoliopsida > Poales > Poaceae > Stipa > Stipa capillata. The sequence goes on along the minus strand of JAGXJF010001037.1, from coordinate 195,858 downwards.
TTGTTAGTATCCAGGTGGTTGTGTAGTTTGGATCATCAGCACCGGCAAAACGAAAACTAAATGGTTCCATATATGTGGCCATTCTCTCTCTCCATAGGTCTAAGAATTACTCATTAGTCATTACAAAAGCACATGTTTACCTATTAGCATGAACTTAAATTTTTTTGATGTCAGTTGCATTTTAGGCGTAATAACAGCATTAGCTTCTTCATGTTCACAGTTGTTAGATCCGTGATATAATTCAAGCTGCATATTGATATTTGACAACACAGTTGAGAAACTGAAAGCTTCTTAAAAAAACAATTGTAGTGTCTACAGCAGCAAACAGTATTTCTAAAGAGACACTTCATGTGGTATGAGTGTACCATACATATTTAACCTTTTTAAGGACAAAAATTCAACAAAGTATCCTATCCTCCAATATCTAGAACTAATGCAGAATAATTACTGCAGAAAATTTTGTTTCAAAAGCAGCTTCATGTCCATTTGAACGAGAAAACACACTGAAGAACTGAAAGCCTTGCTGCTGGCAACTCCGGTTAAGGACTGAATGCTGTAATATCCTCTGAAGGGACCATTGTAGTTGACCAATAATCAGACAGAAGCCACAGGGGATTATTGCACATCACCATTCCAAAAACCAAAAGATATTTGGAGCAAACCTTATTTAGAGATATTTCACCCTATCAACTCAATCAAGTTGGACTGTCTTTCGGAGGTGCATCAGTGAGGTATTTACAAGTCAATGCATGCTTTCTTCAGTGTATCCTAATTTTTAGAACTGGCTTTCCCATATCAAGTATTCTAGTGTCATCAGCAGCTCCTAACCTCAGAATCAAATCAAAGACTAATCCAGCTAACAGCAGAACTGGGTCTGGGGATGTTGTTACCTAGCATGGGCTGCCAAACATGGATTCTGGGTTTCCCTGGGATAAAACCAAGCACTGCTTATTTGTAGATTTCTGAATAAATCCCACAAGCTGGTGAGGCCTATGGTGTTTTCATGACAAACCAGTGTAGCCAATAGTGACCCTTGTCGCTGGACTAGCAGCTAACTGAACTGAAATTTTGATTGTTTGGATATCTGCTAGTTTATATACATGAAGGCACTCTTGTAAATCTGCATCACATGTCATCAAGACCCACTCTGAATCATCATCCAAGTACTTTACAATCAAAGAACTAGTGTCTACTATACTCAAACGTTTTCCCATTTCATGCTTCAGTTCTTGAAAGTCGCACTCAGGCTTCAATCTGAACCTGACCTTTTCTGAGCCAAATGTGGCCTTTACTCTCATACCTACATCTGAATTCTGCTTGGGGGTTGATGGGCTTCGAGAAGAATGCTTTCCACCTATAGCCTTTCCATTAACATTCTGTAAAAGATCTCCCGGTACCTCATGAAGTGAGAAATGTCCATTTATTGAAGTATTTCCTGCTTGCAGAGTCTGGACAGGGCTGTGTTTTACAGGACTTCCTGACTTCATCAAATCAACTCCAGCCTGTGGTGGATGTTTTGTTGCTCCACCACTGCATGAGGGGCTTGAATCAGAACTTTGGCTGCATGATGAGTGTGAGTGTGAGGTTGATGGTACATTGCTGCTTAGCCTGTGGTGTTGGTGCTTCTCAAAATCACTAAGATTGCTGTGCTTCGTTGGAGGAACCGTGACGCTTCCAGACAAATTGTTGTCAGATGATACGGAGGTGTTTGTGAGATCCTTGTACAGGGTGTTAAGCTGGAAAGCTGTCTCTCCTCCATGAACAGAATCAATTATCTGCTGCAGCTTTCTTAGAGAATGGTCTACCTTCTTGATCTTTCGTGATGGCCAGCGGTTTATGCCATGCTGCCTGCAGATTCTTTTGAGGGTGGTAGGGCACACTGTAAGAGAAAAAAACAAGTGTGGTGAGTATTGAATGCAGCCGAGCTGAATAGAGTGTTCTTTTTTCCATATTTGCCACTAGATCTCGAGTGTATATGATGGTACAAGCATTCTTCCACACAAAAAATGTGATCACACCTTGGAGATGCAATGTGCACATGATTAGAATGATGTCTGCTTTATTTTGTCTGGAGGAATAATTTTAGCTATGTTTGACTCATGGAGCTCCATAACCAGCTGTTCTACTTCTAGAAAGCAACATAGCATGTCAACATGATGAGTTCAGGGTCCTATTTCTGGAAAGGTATGATGTCTTTTTACTTGAGGGAGAGATCACCATATTTAATATTTCGAACTCTCTGCATTTTATTGTTTTGTCATGTAAAGTTGCTGTTTAGCTGCAAGCAATGAACTATTTCTGGAAAGGTACGATCTTGCATATACCCTGTCTTTATACTTGAGGGAGAGATCACCATATTTAATATTTCAAACTCTCTTATACAACTTATTGTTTTGTCATGTAAAGTTGCTGTTTGGCTGCAAGCAATGAATGATGACTAACAAGAGACTGATCAATTCTAGGCTATATGCGGTCTGTTCAACCAGCAAAAGCTATATATATTTTTTCTTTTTTTAGGGGAAAACCATATGGTAGATCTGCTAACTAATTGTAGATGGTAGATTATTTGTTATGGCAGTTCTTGAGAGTTGACTCTACTGTTTTATACTCATTTTGTTTCTCCTTCTGTTCATGTTATTACGACCATAGGGTGAACTACAAATACATTCTTGGCTTATTTTTCCCTTCATGGAAATAGCACAAAACACAATAAAGGGTGATAAGAATGTTCCATCTTTTATTCTCAGGTGCATGTGGAAGTTGACTTTCTTGTGGAGACAACATTTTCTTATTGAGCATTCAATTTAGCATGCTGGTTCAATGGCTGTGTCACTATAGTTTAATGACTGATGGTATCTACTAAAAAAGTAAACTATTCATAGCTGAATCTTGCATATATGTGATGAGTTACTATCACTCACCTCCAAGGCTCTTTGCTGCATCTTTCAGGCTACCAGCGAAGTACTGCCGAAGAACCTGCAAGCTCACAGTCTTCTCCGTCTTTGTGCGCCTTTTTCCTTTGCTGCCTTGTGCAGTTATCTGAACACCAGCTAGAGATGAACCCTGCCTTCCAGGTGATAGCATTCCATGCATACTTAATTCAGCTAAATCTGATTCTTTCTGTGAAGTCCCTGCTAGACTTGTCCATGATGCTTCCTCTCTATGTTCTGTTGGTTTGTCTCCAAAGGACAACTCCTCAACTTTGTTCTTCCCCTGAGGACCAAACGAATTCAGCTCATTCATTTCCAACATCGCCTCGTCGTCCATCTCCTTGTCTGTAACCACGCGTAGAGTTTGGCAAACACTTCGCATGGTGCTTGACAGGGAGTCCAGCACTGCCTTCTGCTCCTCGAGTACTTCACAGTCAGTTGGCAGAAAGAATTCCAGCACAAAGTCCGCTGTCCCAGTCCGTGTGCACCTCAATCGGATTGCCACTGCACCCTTTAAGTTGAAGATCTTAGCATGGTGAGACAATGGGTACTCCAGTTTAGTTGAAGATCCAATGTCTGGTAGGAAGCACGGCTGGTTTGTCGTGAAGGCTTTCCCCGCAACCCCTTCCCCACGCAAAAGGTGGTGCTCAGAGCAGGCTTCATGGAAGTTCTGCATCTGGGGATCATTGACGTAGCATGCTGCATCAATGGTGGAGATGCAGTATCGGTAGTTCTCATCAGAGTGGCGGCTGCCCTGTTTCCCTTGTTGATCACATGTGACCCAGGTCTGAGCTAATGGGAGCTTGTGGGTGATGCAAGCTGCTCTTAGGACTTCTAGTATCTCTGGTAGAGCATCCTTGTAGGAAGCACTGTTGAACTGGTGATAATCGGCAAGAGCAGCCATGAAGACATGAGTAAATATCAGTACCATTATTTCATCTCAAGATATTTATCTACATTTACTTTTAGCTTGGTATAGGGTAGACTTTAGGTTGACAATTCTTTTATTAGACCCTCTTCTTTCACGAAATTACAAATTAGACCCTCTACTATAGAATCAGTTATTTAACCACCTCAGGAAACCAGTTTGACTTTTGCGGTATTGGTACTGGTTCATCCGACTGGGCGATTCACTGAGTTGACAAGCCAATGAGTCATCTCAGCAAGCCACCTCACACAGTGATTCGGTAAGTTAACTAAAAAACAAAGAAACAAAAATCAATTTCTTCCTCTCTTTCTCATCTATCCCCTCTGGTGGGTCCCGCTTTATTTGGTGATTAACTCTGATTGGGATGCCACGTAAGTAGCCAACATGGCAAAACCACTCTGAAAGCCACTGCCAAAGGGGGTGATTTGTGCCGGTTTTCAACATCATAGAGGTTGAATAACCGGTTTTGCAGTAGAAGGCCCAATCTAGACTTTCATGAGAGCAGAGGGGGTAAATTGCAACATTTGGTGTGTATATAGGTATATATACATATACATATACATATATAGGTATATATATATATGTATTAAATTGATTAGTTCTAATGAAACCAAAACTCAAAGATGTGATACAGTAGTCTTGAATTTATTTTGCTGCTTACCTTTGTGCGTGGAATGCTTGAAACTTCTGTGCTTCTCAGGTTAACTGCCTGCAAAGAGCATTGCCATTAAGAAATCTGAGATCTAGAAAAACTCAATTATTTCCTAATGTATTCATTAGTCGTTTGTATTGCAGGTGACACCAAATGTGCTCTTTTTGTGCAACTATACTTATACCTGCTGTTTTTCTTTACGAACATACTTGTAGCATACTGATATTTGAACTTTCAGGTTAAGTGAGGTATCAATACCTGGAGAGCGCTGCAGATGTTATTGATCTCAGAGGTGAAGTTGAGCTTCTGTCTGGTCATGATCAGCTCCATGACACCCAAGCACGAGTGGTTTCCCTTCTCGAACACCGGCAGCCCCATCGTCCCATGGACGTCCAAATACTGTGCATGGCTCACCCTGGGGTACTCACGCCTTGTGAAGTACCGAACGTCGGGAGACCACTCGGGGAGCTTGCCAATGAACACCCTCCCCGGAAGCCCTACTGGTGAGGACTCAGACGCAACTTCTGCAGAGAACTGGAATTGCGTCGAGACCTCCCTGAACCGTACGAGGCTGTCTGAGCTCTTGTCAAGAGTGAATGGCTGCTCGCTCGTTGACAGCACCAACTGCCCATCATCGCCTTTGACCGGCACCCATAGCTGCACAAGCACATCGGCATCTCTCTGCGTCCCCTTGATGTAAGATAGTGCTTGATCGAAACGGTCCCGGACGGTGGCGCTCGACTGAATCCGCCAGGTGTTTGCACTTGCAGGCGTGGTGGTGGTGGTTGTGGCATCTGAGAGGAAGGTGGAGGGAGAAGCAAAAAAGTTGGGTGAGCGTGAAGAGTTGGTCGCCACTTCAAGCCAGGCGTTGTCGCCGGAGAGCAGCTGCTCCAGGAGATCTAAGTCGACCGCCGCGCCTTCTGACGGCGTGGTGCACGCCACGGAGATGCTGGGCTGGGCGTCTCCCTCTTCCATACAGGTAAAGCTTCCTTGAGAATCTGATCACACAAATTGACACCATAATGCATCAGTGTTAGAGCCTGAAAGATAGATAGTCTTGGAAATAACAAGAGCATGCAAGTCACAATACTTCTCTCCTGTTCGGAATCAAGAAGCAAAGTTGGATGCACATCTTGGGTGAGGGAAGTATTGGGTGGTGGGAGTCTAGGGAAGATCTTTGTGTCAGATGTGCTTGCGTTTGGATTGCAGGGTGAGGGTAGTAGGGGAGAACACATCATTTTCTGCAGAAAGGAAGCAAAGAAAGAGATTGATAGAGTAATAGCTGCTCACTGGTAATCGTATGCCTCCCTTCTTGTCATGAAAAGGGTCTTCCCTCCTCTTCCCCTAGCTCGGTGTTAGCCTCCAACAAGCAGTAGCTCTAGAAAAGGTTCCGTGCTCCACCAGAACATCCCCCACCATTCGTTCCAAAGGCATCTGCTGAATCCTGCTGCTGTAAGATGTAAAGGAAAATTAGAAATTTGCTGTGCTTGGCCTGACCTGGCTTGTCCTTGCTTTGGTTCTGCCTTTCATTTTCTGGTTTTGTCGTAAGAACAAAGCTTATGGGGCCACCACAGCATTTTTCCTTTTTTATTTGTTAGAATCTTTCCCTCTCACTGAGGGGCCCAGCACCACACAGGAATCCAACTATACCTACCTCTATATTAAAGTCAACTCTGTGGGTAATTATGTGGCTTGAGAAGGATTCCCGCATCTCCAATCAGTTGTATAAGTTGTGTCTAATGGCTTTTACGTCGAATAGATACAGCTAAATAAACAAGGCTACAATGCGTTTCTCTTGCTATGTCCCTCTAATAAAAGAAATTCACCTATATCAAACCCCACATGACTTCCTATCTTACGCAATACCAATATACCATGGGCGGTTACAAAGTGGGGATAAACTAAGAAAGACTTTTGATCACGGAACTAGTTACCTATTGCTTTTTTTAAGGAGTTACCTATTTCTTTGATGTTCTACCTGTGTATTCATATTGATGTTAGGTTTGTAAGGTTTTGTGACATCTTTTAGTTCTACACGGTTGTAACAATTGCTGATGACTTGACCATTTAAGAGGTATCTGAAAGGATCGTAGGTGCCGACTAGAGGGGGGAGGGGTGAATAGGAGGCTAACTAAATTTTAAATAATTACTTCAAATTCACAGGTTTTAAGACTTAGCAGGTTTAAGGGTTTAGCTAGCTGTGTGACAGGTCAATTACTTAGGCAGTATTGGATGTGTAAATTAACACACAGCTGTCACACAGGTGGCTAACACAGGTAAACAGAAGAACCCTAAACAGATGAATATGACAGATGGCTGTGTAACAGATAACTGGCACAGATATGAGATAAGCAATACAACAACTGTGGGGCTGAAATCACTATTTTGACCCTTTTTGGATACTTTAGCATGAAATGACCCTAGTTCGAAACTTTTTCGAAATCTGACCCTTTTGGCTAACGCCACCCACGGTGGCGTGTGACTACGGGCGCTAACGTTATGGTCAATGGCGTTCGCCCCCGGTCCACGCTCGGCCAGTCCCTCTGGCCGCACTGACGTGGCGAAGCCATGGACGTCACGGACACTGGCGTTCACAGGCACAGCAGAACGCCAGAGGATTTGGCGTTCGCTCGCTAAAGCGAACGCCACGACCTCCGGCGTTTGCCCCCCAAAGGGTTAAGTGGCCGGGGGGTCGCGGGTGGGCCGCACCCACCCACTCAGCCCCTAGGCAGTCGACCTCCTCTTCCCTTTTCGTCCTGAATAGAACAGAGGAAGCTCTCTCTCCCCTCTCCCTTAATCCCTCCTAGATCCATTGGATTGAAGCCTACATTTGCGGTGATTTCGCACAAGGAGGAGCAAGCAAGGTAATCTCCTCCGATCCCCCTAGTTTTTGACGGTTGGAAAGTTCATATTTGCCCGAATCAAATTCATGTATGAAACCCTAGGTTTGATGATTTCCCCATTAGATGTGTTATGATTTTGCATTGCATTTGCTACCGGTTATTAGTATTTTAGGTATGAAGCGCTAATGCATAGTTTGTGTGGTTGATTGTAGTGTATGTTGATTGTAGGTATGTTGATTGTAGTGTATGTTCCCCATTGGATGTGGTTGATTATTAGTATTTTAGGTATGTTGATTTGCTATCGGTTATAAGTTAATTGTAGTGTATGTTGAAATATGGCACTTTTGTTTGAATGTCAAACTCTAGTTAATTCCCCTCAAAGTATGTGTTTGAACCAAGTACTGTTCAAATTTGGCATGTATGTGTTTGAACCAAGTATTGTTCAAATTTGTTAGTTATTGATTACTTGCATATATGGATGATCATGAATGTATGGTTGCGCATGTATTATTTGCATATATATGTATGTATTAAGTGCATGTCTTATAGTTGCTTATATTTGAAGGTTGACGGCTATGTATGAAATAATTGATGCCCATGTCAATTGCATTATGTAGGATGGCTAATGAGCGATGGTATTATGGGCTTGAGAATGTCTACGATCTCGATCATCGCGCGTGGCTTATCGAGAATGGAGAGGTAATATCAAAATCTTGTTCACTTTTTCTTTTGTTTGCAAGTACCAAGGTAGTGAGCATAATCTGTTTAATTTTGATAGGTTCTACCACCTCTGCGCATGAGGGGCCACGATGCCTCTGATATGCCGTACGACGTGCGGTTCGAGGAGTGCTTCGAGAGAGCGGGCCTTCTACCTTTCGTCCTCCAGTTTAAGCGTCCTCCGCCGAAGATCAACTCCACTGCCATCACCGCTCTCTTGGACCGTTGGAGGCCCGAAACACACAGCTTCCACCTCCCCTGTGGGGAGATGACGGTCACCCTACAGGACTTTGCCATGATCAAGGGTCTTCCGATCAATGGCGACGCTCTGACCAGGAGGGTGGAGAATGATGGGTGGCGTGCCCGGGTTACGTCTCTCATCGGTGCTTGCCCTCCCGCGCCTGAAAAGAAAACGAGGTCAGCCGGTATCCCATACACTTGGCTACGAGAGAACAGAGGGGGATGCCCGGCGAATGCCGGTCCGGTTGTTGTGCAGCAGTATGCCCGGGCATTCTTGTGGCGTCTGTTAACTCAGGTGGTCTTCCCAGATGCGTCAGGGGACATCACATCTTGGATGTATCTGGCCCCGTTACGTGATTGGGATGCGAAGTTCAGCTGGAGGTTGGCTGGTCTAGCCTTCTTATACCGGCAGGTAAAACCGAATTGCATCAGTCGCTTATGCATGTATTTTAGCATTGAATTTCACAAATTGACATGAATTGTGAACCTGTAGCTTGACGATGCATGTCGTAGGAGGACCAGCGGATCCTCGATGGGCGGTTGTGTTTGGGCCCTCTCAGTGTGGTTGTGGGAGCGGTTGCCGGTTGGTCGTCCCCAAAAACAGCAACCGACTGAATGGGATGGTCTTTTTGACAATGATGATCCTTATCGCCTCCCCACCGTCGCATACTCGTGGGACAGAGTGGATGGCTACACAGGCAAGTCGAAGGCACTTTACAAGAGCTACATCAACGAGCTCGACACACTGACTTATAAACAGGTAACGGGTCTCTAACAATCACCGCTGTTGTGATGGAACACCTTAAAGAAGTCCATGTCGTGCTTTGCAGATCAATTGGATGCCGTACGAGTCTCAGAGGAATTTCCCTCTGAACGCTATGTGTACGCGGGATGAGCACCTTTGTGGACTAGGTGCCCAATGATATGCTTCTACGCTGTCGAGTGGCACCTCCCACAGCGGGTCGCCAAACAGTTTGGAAAGAGGCAACGCATTCCACCGGAGAACGAGAGCACCAGTCCTGAGCTGCATATGTGAGTGACCGTACTTTCCAAGCTGGCTGTGCTAGCACCAGCAATACTAATGCTAGTATGTTCGTCTTAACTTGTAGGATGACTCGGCAGAAGTGCCCGAAAATTAGAGATTGGTACACGAAACACCGGGAGTGGGTGACCATGTGGAGGAAGAGGAAGGAGTTTGTTGAAACTGATGGTACAATGGACAATGAGAAGTCATATCTCAAGCATTTGGAGTGGTTTGATGATGGAGAAAAGTATCGGCTGCGGTTGAAGCCATCTTGGACCCAGGTGGATTGCTTGGAGTTAGAGGAGGACGGTGATGATGAATACGACATATCGGTCAGAGAGAGCGCGGGAACCCATAGGGACTACGCACCCGTTTATGATAGAGTGGTACATTTATCATTCGAACACTAGTGTGATGCCATTTGTTTATCCGTGATAGAAATGTTACTTATGTGAATATGCAGGGTCTTTTACTCAATAGAAGTATTAACAAGGCTGGAGTTGCACTACAATACCCACCCGGTAGTGTAGAGTCTGACATAGCTCTTAGGAGCACCGTCACGGTATGTCTTGACATGTTTTTTCCTCAAATCGTAAATTTTCATATGTCTTTACAAGTTCTTTTTGTTGGTGTGCAGAGATTCGTGCAACGGTGCCGCAGGATGGCAGCTATGCTTGCTTGCCACCGTGGTGGCGCCATCGGCGCCCGTACAGCTACCCATTCAAGGTCTACCTCGGCAGCCGCCTCGTCTAGTAGGGCAGGTCCGTCTCACGTGGAGGAGGACGAGGAAGACGAGGAAGACGAGGAGCAGGAGCAGGAGCAGGAGGAGTAGGAGGAGCAGGAGGGTGATGGAGGAGACACGGAGTACGATGAGATTCGCATGTCACAGATGCGAGATGCACCTGAGCCCACTCAGCCGACTCAGCCGACCCGTAGGATTAGGAAACCGAAGGCCATCCATAGTCCGGACGGTCAGGTTATCCGCACACGTCCTGCTCGCAAGCCACACACATTGGGTGAACCTCGTAACAAGAGGCAGGAGGACCCATCTCTTCGAAAGAGAGGAAGGAAGTGAACCTTGCAGGGTGTGAACTTTGTCGTGTCTCGAACTCTATTGTGTCTTGTTCTATGTGGTGTCTATCGTGGGAAATTTGTGGATTTGACATGGCTATTAGAACTTTAAAATTTGTGCTGTCCCCTTGTGTGCAATGTGATATTTGTGAAATTTGGCATGGCTGTGAACTTGTGATATTTGTTATATTGTATGTGTGCAATGTGATATTGTGTTGTGTTCCTGAATTTTGGGATACAAACGCCAGCTTAGTTGGCGTTCGGGTCTGCACGGCAAACGCCAGCTAAGCTGGTGTTCGGGTCTCCAGAACAGGGACCGTGTTTACGCACGTCTCTGTTCTGCTGAAACAGGGGGCGTTAGACTGCAAATATAGGATGCCAACTCACCTAGCGTTTGGCTACACAGACAAACACCAGTGTCGCTAGCGTTTGACATCGTCGGGCAAACGCTCCCCTATTCCCCAGAACAGGGAGCGTGTTTACGCATGTCTCTGTTCTGCTGAAACAGAGGGCATTTGGATTTTCAGGGAAAACACCGTGATCCCTGGTGTTTGGGTCCCAGGAATCAATCACAATAAGGTTCACAACATAAAATTTCATAAATCACAAATGATAAGGTTGACAACATAAATATTTCACAAATCACAAATGATAAGATTCACAATATAAATATTTCAACACTCAAAGTTCGAAATTTGGGTTCACAACATTAAAGTTTACAAGTCCGAAATCAAGGTTCACAACATGAAAGTCTATTGAGTCACATGGGGCCATTTCCCTTTCTTGTCTCGCTCTTCATCTTTCTCTTGTGCGAGGCGAGCCCTCTCTCGCTTACTCGCCCTCTCCGCCTCACGAGCCTCCTTGAGGCGCTACTCTTCCTCCTTCTCTTTGCGTTGCTTTTTTTCCAAAGCTTGTGCTTCTCCGCCTCCTCCTCACGACGCACGGCCTCCCAATATCTTGACCTAGCTATGCGTGCCTCAACCTCCATGATAGCCTTGACCGCACTTGATTGCTCATGATCAATCCATGTGTAGTACTTGTAAAGAGGAGGAGGAGACTACAAAAAACATAGTTATGTTTGTTAGTCATATGTGGTGGAACAAGAGATTTGTCTCATGTGTGATTGAACTTACCGGTGGGCAGTCATAGATGTTATGCGGACATTCTGGATCACGGGTATAGTTGGCACACATGAAAAACCTTCTTCCTCTAGTGTACGAATTGTCGGTGGACTCCATCGCCCTACAAGGATCTTCACACCAACATGTAGGAGGTACCACACCTTTGTCTAAAAGGCAACGCTTCATCTTCGTTGGCCTATCCTCTTGATCGGTGCAAGGCGGCCTAGCAATGGGCTCGGAGGAAGCCATGCCTACAAGAAGAAAACAAATGTTAGCAAAAATCATGTATAAATAGAAGAAGGTTCACTGGTTTACCATTCATATTGCATTATTACCACCACCACCGCCTAACCAATAAAACATCCCACCTCTACCACGACCGCCGCTACCCCTTGTCCCTCTACTACTCCTCTCTCCTCTACCACCACCACTCCTACTACCACTAAAACTGCCTCTACAGCCATGCCCACCACCACCACTCCTACCACCACTAGAACCGCCTCTACCGCCACGCCCACCACCACTAGAACCGCCTCTACCGCCACGCCCACCACCACCATCACCACCACCACTAGAACCACCTCTACCGCCACACCCACCACCACCACCCACACCACCACTGTCACGTCCCGAATTTCTGGAACCTAAAAATTAGGGCTAACAAAAACTTTTTCGTTAATAATGTCAGCTGAAAATACACTTAATTAAAACTTTAGTTCAAATCATGATGAAGCTAAATACCAAACACGAAAATCTTTGTCTTTATCTCTATCGATCTCCGTTTTGTCAAAACCCTAATTCCTCCAAACTTCGTCCGACAACGCGGACAATTTCGTTCAACACCTGATCCCATATGTGGTTGCTTACTCTTGCATTCCCGCCACAAACGTACCTCCGGCATCCATCCCCTTTCCTCCCTAGTCGGTGTACCCTAGACTGACAATCCCAGCTGAATATCCCAAACGATACTTTTGCGAAATTGAAGCATATACACCCCATGAATCTCCTCCGAATGACACAATTTTCTGCAGGCTATCTCGTCATGTCCCATCAGGAGTATATGCACGTATATACTGCCTTTGCATATACGCACATACACAAAACCCTAACCTCTTCTTCCTGAGCTACGGAGCAAAGCCCTAACGCTTTGATTGACTCTGCCGCAATCCCAAGCATATATGTGAGCCTACCGGCAATATTTTCCCAAGTGTATATGGGCACATACACCTTGGAGTCCCCAGCATATCGCTACATGTGTTCGTTTGATTTCCGCCACCTTTTCTCTCTCCTGGGATATATATACGTATATACATCTCTATCACACTTCAATGTGTAATCTGGGATCCACCCTTTTTCCATGGACATCAGGGCCATCCATGCCACCCCTCATGCCGTCCGTGTTGCTCTATAGATGTACCTCGGCCTTTGCCCTAATTCTGTCGGCACCCGTTCCTGAAAAAGGAAACCATAACTACTAAACTTCACAGGGGTCCCCCAAATTTCTTCTGAAAATATTTTAGTATATATGCATCTTAGGTCTATGCTAGACTTATTCCATTCTGACATGCTAATTAAAGGTTGCAAATAACGCCAAGACTAAAGGTTTATCTGATCCTAAGTCTAACCAAACTTTTAGGTTTGCTTATCGCTAACTAATTGAAACCTTCAATGATTTTCAGATTGCTTATAGAATATTTTCCAAAAAAAAGATTAAGGTGTATATATATAATTAAAAGTTAATCCACTACATGACTAAACATTATATCTTATGTCTACATTATCTTCCCGAGGACCTAGCTGAAATATCTGAGCTACACTGTATTTCGTCTCTGCTGGACTGTTGAACAATACTTGCTAGGGCCACTCCATTTGTACCAACCGACATGCACTTTCTTCTCTACCACGTGGTCCCAGACCCATGATGCAGCTTCCTCTCTATCTTCCTCTCTTGGTTGTCTTCTTCCTCCAGGTTCTATAGCCAAGCACCAACGCCATGCCACCTCATCTCCATTGCATTAGTCGGGGCAGAATATCACCGCATAGCAACAGCCTCAGCTCGTTGTCTCTGCCTTGCACCGTGCCACCTCTTCAGCACCAAGCAGAAAGCGCCATTCCGCCTTCTGTAGCCGATTGACGGGTCCTTCGCTGCTGCCGGCGCCGCCCCTGCCCATGTGCTCAACCCCTGCTGCCATCAATGAGCCGGGCACCTCCCCTGCTTCATCTCCTTCTAGGACCAAGCTCAAACCCGAGCTACCCCATTCACTTTTTCTACCGAGCTGCTCTGCTAGCCGAGTTCTTCCTAACTCCCCTTCCCTCTGTTTCTTGCATCCATCCCCAACCCGAGCTCCATTTCCATCCAAAGCTACCTGAACCCCAGTCGTCGCCGACGTCCGCCCCTCCACGGCCGCAAGCCCGCCCCGACGGCAGTCGAGCCCGCCGGTGTTTCCCCCTCCGACCGCCACCGCGGTGCCCCTCAACCCCTACCTTCTCCTCCAGGACCGGCACGGGAGCATCAATCGAGCCGCCTTGCTCCGTTAGCGCCCTCCTCATCTACTCACCCGAGCGTCGCTCGTGAACCACCAATCACCGCCACCGTCGAGTTCCCCGACGAGCTGCTTCCGGGATCTGCTCTCCAGCCCCGCCGCACTCCCGCTACCGCCGGTGCTCCCCTCTTCGCCGTCGGTCCCCACTCACCGTCTCCGCCGCGCCCTTCTCCTCTCTCTTCACCGGCTCGGTTTTTCGCCACGCGTGCTACTGGCATCTGCTCCTCCCCATCCTCATCCGAGCGCGTCGCCGTCGCAGCTGGCCGCGAGCTCACCTATCCCGAGCCTACCGGAGCCGAGATCTGCACCGCCTCGCCGCTCAACCCCGGATCCTACGCCCCTGCCTACTCCGTCAAGCTCACCGGTGAGCCCGTTGGCGTCGCCTCGTCACCAGTGCCGCCCCTCAGCAGCGCCGCTTGCCCTCCGACACATGCCCATTTAAGCAGCTCTCCGAGCTTCCATGACCTCACTACACCCTCCTCTTCACCTCCCTTAGCTACCACCGAAAGGAATTGCAGCCTAAGTCCCTTCTTTCTCCTTGGGTGAACTCCTTGCTGCCTCGGTTCCTCAAAAATCTGGGTCAAGCAGCTTCCTCCGCATCAAACCACTAGCTCCATTGGATTCCCTGCTCCCTTGCGGTCCTAAGGCTACCTTTAATTTTCCCATACCTCCACCAAGTCAGAAAAGCCTAAATCTCACCGGAGACCTCACCGGAGATGTCGCTGGTGTTCAACCCGCACGGTGAAGACGTCCCGACCGGCTGCCAGGCGGGCCCGGACCCCAGTACCCTTTCTACCGAATCAGTAAGCCGATTGAACCGCTGACGGGTGGGCCGTTTGCCCCACTAGGCCATTTGACAATGAGTAGCCGCGCCCCCTCGAGTATACGTTGCTGCTGTTTTCCAAGCGCAGCCATTAGGACCCCATTCGCTGTCTATCCCACCTTCTCTCTCTAATTAACCCTAATCCCCACTGCTTACCGCCCAAGTCACATCTTGCTTGTGTGCTAAACCACAAAAGCTACCGAGGAGCCTGCAGCCAGCCTCGGTTCTTTAGCTAAATAGCTGGAAAATATATGTGGTACGTAGCTAAAGTTGCATTGTAACTTCTTCCAAACATGCTATTAAACCTGTAGGTTCCAGTGGACCATTAATTTGTAAAACATGTATATTCAAAAAGCATTAAGATCCATAAGTATGCGTAAAACCTTAACAACATATATGTTTATATATGTAGCTATCACTTTGAAATGTTTTTCTTCCAATCGCCATTTTGAACTATATATAAACATGCTAGGTCCAGCAACCTTTTAATGAGTTAATTGTTTAGTTTTAAAAGCAGTAACCTCATATGAAACCCTAAATTAATCCATGTATACCCGTAAGTTTTGTAAATATATATATAACTCTTGATACAAATACCCAAAACCGTAGACAAAGTTTGTAACAATTCTAATAAGTTTCACAACTCTTTGGACCAGAGAGTAATCAGACATTTAGATCCTTTTCCTATTAAAGACAGTAAGGGAATTGAAAGTATATTGATAACTATGCAACCTTGTATGCGCCTGTATGTATATACCTGCACAAATACCATCTTAACTCTACCCCAAAAGCTTTTATCTAGCTGGCTAAAAATCTTTTAAAAGGTTTAATGTACTCTGGACCTAGCTAATAAAAAGAGACAAAAAAACAATTAAATGATAATAAGCTCCTAAATCATTTGAACCCTAATTTTCCAATACGCATCAAAACCCTAAATTCATGCAACGATAATCCCTTCTCACCTCCATAAATACCCTAGAGATAACCTAAAGTCCAGAACACATATTATAGGTTTTCATGTGTGTATATTGGGTCTTATTGGGTTTTACCTCGCGCTGTTGCTCATTCAGTGTTTTCCGACGTGTAGATACGGTGTAGCGAGATCGCGAGCGGAATAGTCCGAACGATTGCCGTATCAAGTCCAAAGCTCGAGAACCCATCAAGACTGCCAGGCAAGCATTCCCACTTTGACTATGTTAAATCCCATACTTGTGAACATTAAGTATTTTATTTGCAAACCTGCATGCTATGTTGATATCAACGTTGTTTTATGCTAGGGTAGTTATGCCGAGTAATTGCATATGTGGTAGGTTCCGAAATCCATACCTTGAATCCCTAGGATTATTTAGTCAGTTGTCATTCAACCGATAAACTAGTTAGGACTATAGGCCTTAGCCGTGCTTAGCCCTGCTGTAGTAAAAACTAAGTTTTATTGATACGATGGGATTAGGATCAAAACCCTCGGTTTGTTATACATTCCGAAGGAATCTTTTAAAATGAAAGGTTTGCTAAAATCCCAAATGAAAGTGATGGAGGACTGGGATTCGGGCAGGAATGCTAAGGGAGTTTGGAGGTGGTAAAGTAGCCGGTCGCTATATGAGGAATGAAATGGTCTGGTAGCCGGTTGCTACCTGAGGAAATGGTTGGATATGGAGTCCTGCTCGAATCAGTTAAGGACCGAACCTAAGTGCCGCTGAATCAGTTCCCCCACCGTACGTCCACATGTCCTTTATGGGAAGGACTTGACTCGGTAACCCGCCTAATATTAGGGTTCGGACCCGCGGGAAGTAAGAAGAGAGTGCTAGGTAGGATATGGATCCCTAGAGAATCTCCACGGTGCTACATGGGTCGAGATTCTTAGTGAGCTCCATTTAGACGTGGATGAAGGTTCGACACAAAGATAAACGTTTCTCCGGATTGTGGTGTCAGGCTGCCTGGGCACAATCGGAGTTGGGGTAAGTCTCATTTAGCGGGTCCAGCTCTAGTATGAACATGGGCGAAAGGTCTTGTTGTACTAGTCCTGTCAGTATACGATGCATAGTATACCCAGGGCAAACTACATCTTGTGGGTAAAGCCATACAACCTCTGCAGAGTGTTAAAAACTATTCGAATAGCCGCGTCATCGGTCATGGACATGAACTGGTAAGGCCACACACTGGTTAGACTGAGTTTTGTTTGTGAAAGCTGGGAAATGGGATTAAGGACGTGGGCATGACATGTCCACAGTGAGCAGTTTAAGCTACAGTCTGGTAGCGAGGAACTGCAAAAGAGAAAACCTAGCCCGAGCCGCGAGGCGGTAGCGCGAGTAGGTTGTAAGGATTGTTCGAGGTGGTAGAAGGAGCTACCGGCCTCTAGTTGACGACTGTGCTGCTGGATTATCCAGCACCGAATGCTGTCTCGACAGAGACAAATTTTGATTTCAAAAATGCTCTTGAATCTACTATTCTGTATTCCGAATAAGAACTTACATTTCCGCACAACTTGCAACTTAGGATAGAGCTATCCCCTGATTCACACCCTGCATGAAATATTGCCGTATATTTCCTCCTGTGGGAATAGCTTGCGAGTACATTCCATGTACTCACCTGGCTTGTTGATTTGGCCAGACGAAGAAGACAGCAATATCCGAGGATAAGCTTACGATCGCGAAAGCTAGGGCGTAACCCCAGTCAGTTGCCTGTCGGGTATGGCATATTGACGGGCCACCTCACTGTTGAATTCCGCTGCAAGTTTATAGCCGTTGGGCTATAGGTATCAGATTATCGACCCTAACGGTCTATTTAATTGTTTACGCATGTATGACAATGATATACAGGTTAACTCGTGTGTATCGGCTACTGATTCAGGGACCGGTACAGTGATCACGAGGGAGTATCCGGCCTTAAAACCGGGTACGCCACAACCACCACCACCACCACCGGATTGGCTCGTACCAGGATTATCCCCCTTGGATTTTTTCCTTGGCCTAGGGCATGTCCTACTATTGTGTGCCGCCTCATCGCATTGACCACACTGGTTGGTACCACGAGGCTCCATGAAATGTGTGCTGCCCCATTCTGCCATGCGGCCGTACCTACCAAGTGCATCCATGTCATTCCTGTACCGCCTCGATCTCCTTCTACCCTTGGACAGTACCTTGAGAGCCAGATCCGGCCTAATTTCGGGGCCATGATACTCTAGCCACTGTGACTGGTCGAAATAAGGATGAAATCTGACTGCCCATGTCAACCTGACAGTCTCCAGCGAAAACTAATTCAACCTCATAGTCTCCTCGTGAGAAAGACCCACCGCTCTTATGTTTGCCATCGTCATCAAGTGTGAGCAAGGCAAGTGGTACAACTTAGGCCTCTCACATGAGCACTCGCATGTCTTAAGTAACACCTTGAATGTCCAACCACCAAATTGCACACCGTCTTGCTTTGTCCCTCCTGGCTACTCGACTTGGTAAATCCATTCATTGTTGTCGAAGCACTCCACCCTTTGGGTCGTCGATTTGGTTTTCTGTAACTCCATCCACTCCTCAATTTTTTGGGATACACTTTTCTTTTAGCTATCAATTTATCGGTCTCTTTGGAATGCTCCTGAAAATACGCATTCAGCTTATGGAAGGTATATTCCGCTATTGCTATCACCGGCAGTTGATGGACACCCTTGAGCACATTGTTAAAACATTCAACCATGTTGCTTGTCATGTCGCCGTATCTCCTACCTCCGTGGTCATAGGCACGTGCCCACTTGTGCCTCTCTGCCAAATTCTTGTTCAAGAACTCTTTTCCCCGGCGTTCGTCAACCCATGGAGCCTAGTGTAGCGTCTTGTGAACGACTGGGTGGTGAAGGCCACACATGCATCGGTTAGATCGTCGCACAGTTTCTTGTTCTTACAGGCCCTGTAAAAGTTTGACACAAAATGCCTCATGCACCATCGGTGGTGCAGCCGTGCATGCCCTGGAATATCAATCTCCATGGCCTTGAGTATGCCTTGGTGCCGATCCGATATCATGCATACCTCCCTCTCCGGAGCAATAACCCTCGTCCTCACAAGATTCATGAACCATTCCCGGTTGTCCTAGTTCTCCCCTGTCACCAAAGCAAATGCCACAGGCAACACCTGGTCACTGGAGTCATGTGCCATTGTGACCAAGATTGTGCCCTTGTATTTGCCGGTCAAAAATGTCCCATCTATGGACATAACCGGCCGACAATGCTGAAAGGCCGTGATGCATTGGTCGAAAGTCCAGAAGGCACGGTGGAGCACTCCAGCAACATCCTCGACCACATGATACATGCCTGGGTTTCTATAGGCCATCGCTCCCAACAACCTCGGGAGGCGGTTGTATGCTTCTTCCCATCCACCATACAACATCCTAAACGCAGCTTGCTTGGCCTTCCATGCCTTCCCATACTTCATCGTGTATTCGTAGAAATCTTCTACGAGACCCATCAAGAGCTTCACCTTCATGGTTGGTTCATTCTTTACATGCTTCATGAATTTGTACTCGATAAATTCGGAGGTGAGCTGATGGTGCTTCGTGGATGGACTTGGGTCTTGCCTCGCGCATAAGTGATGGGCTTGACAACTTGATATCTTCCATCCCCCATCGCGGATGGGTCTTGCACGGACAATCCATGGGCATCTCCGTTCCTCACACTTCACGGTGTAACGCTTCTTCGAATCCGAGTGCTGAACCCAGAAAGGTCTATGGTGCTTAATAGCATACTGACAAAGCCACATCTTGTACACTAGCAAGTCCGGAAACTTCTGACCTTTCTTTAGGTAAGCGTTATCGGACTCGTCGGTTTTTTTGCTTGCGCACGGTCTCAACTCAGTCTCTTTAGTGTCGCCACCATCAATTATAGCCTTATGGGCGAGTCCAAGATCACGAAACAATGGTATTCCGTGATCCCAGCCTACAACTTTCAAAAAAGATTGGGCTTCTTTCGCCGTGAATCCATCCTCGTCCAATTCCTCCGGGCCATCGTCCTCCGAGTCAGAGACATAGGCACGACATAGGGGATGTCACGGCCCATGTCCTCCTCCGCGACTTGTGGCTCCACGTCACCAATATCATTATCATGAATCTCATCCTCCTGCTCCGAGTCATCACCATCCATGCCTTCACCATCTATGTCATCACCCTCCATGTCATAACCTTGTTCATGCTCTTGGTCAATATCATCACCCTCCACATTGACATCACAATCTTGTTCATGCTCTTGGTCAATATCATTCACCTCGAAATCAAATGGTTGGCTTATAGGCGGTTGGCTCATAATATTGGGGACATAAACCTCGACCCTACCATCAACAAATGGCACACTTCTAGTCGGGCTCATATCATCACATGCGGAGCCACATCGGTTCAACTCAATATGCAACCGAGATCCTTCAATCTTCGAGGCAAATAATTCGAGAGACTTGTCTTGCGAGGCCATAACAAACTCCTTGTATGCCCCCCAATCCAAGTCCGAAGTGATAGGCTTTACCTTCATTCGAGAACGAGGTCCCGACCCAACTTCATGCCTCCCTTTTAGTTCAACTTGCTCACTCGGGTCCATCCAATTCAACACAATCCTTACTCTTTCCACAACCTCGTCATAATTAGGACTTGTCACAAATACCATGACTTTCTCCTCGTTGTCAACAATCTCGGCATTGTTACTCAAAAATGCCGCCTTATCCACATAATGAACATTAATGATTCTCGCCATCTAAAAAACAATGACAAGAAACGTAATGCATCAATGACAACCCTACCGCATTATATCCAAAACACATCACAAGCAATATCTAAAATAGACCATCGCTTTATATCTATTATTCCCTCTACCACATACCTTAACCCTAACCCTAGTTCTTGCTACAAACCACAAACATATGACCAACCCTAAGGCTTACTACACATCACAAACATCATACTAACCCATATTTTACAATTTCAACAATGCATTTGTGAGAAATCCCAAAAACTAGGGTTTCTCCAAAAGTAAACAATGCCACTACATAAGCTGATTTCAACCAACCAAATCATGGGAGAGGGGAGAGTTTACCTCAAGAGATGCAAAGGGGTCCGATTCAACGAAGAAATGGCGCCAATTTAGAGGGATTTGAGAGGAGATTGAGTGGGGGAGAGAGAGGGGGAGAGGGCAGCAGCTTGGGTGGGGAGAGGAGGAAGAAGGCTGGGGGCTAACGCCGGAGGTCGTGGCGTTCGCGTCGTTAGCGACGCGAACGCCAGATTCCATAGCGTTTGGCTATGCCTGCGAACGCTAGTGTCCATGGCGTCCAGAGCTTCGCCACGTCAGCGCGACCAGAGGGACTGGCCGAGTGTGGACCAGTGGCAAACGCCATTGACCATGGTGTTAGCGCTCGTGGTCACATGCCACCGTGGATGGCGTTAGCCAAAAGGGTCAGATTTCGAAAAAGTTTCAAACTAGGGTCATTTCGTGCTAAAGTATGCAAAAAGGGTCAAGATAGTGATTTTGGCCCAACTGTCGCACAGCTAGATTCACACAGGCAATGAGAAAAAATTGCAGCTAGATTGAATATAGCAGTTGTCGGCGTAGAGACGCCTCTAGCGGTGGTCCGGAGGGACCCCCTTTTGAGTTCGGCCCAGGGGAGTATTGAGTTTCTTACGAGCCTTGGTGTGGATTAGAGTTTAGCGAATAAACCCGGTGGTTAAGAATGAATTGACGCAAGGATTTCCCCAGGTTCAGGCCGCCCCGGAAGGCGTAATACCCTACGTCCTGCTTGTTTTTTGTATATATGGGTGTATATGGCAAGTACGATGAGTTACAGAGGTACGCACTGTTCTTCTTCTAGCTCTGGCCCGGAGGAAGAACGGTGCTTCTTCGATAAGGAGTAAACTTAGAGAGATCTAACCTAGGAAAAATGAGCCAACCCTTTGCATGGACCAGGCTCTCCCCTTATATACTCGGGGGAATACCACATAGGTCGGCAAAGGAGAACATGAGCTGCACTTGTGCCGTAGACGACGTGGGCGCTACTGGAAGCGCCCACACCTTCATTTAATGCCCACTTGAGACTTTCGGCCGGGCCGTCGCCTCGCGGCGTGTCGGAGCAGGGGCTCTGACACCTTTGCCTTCGGCGGGCCCCGCGGACGGAGACTTACGGGGTTCCTTCTGACTGGGTTGGTAAGTCGTCCCCTCACGGGCCCCGTGGGTCAGCCTCTCATGCCGCGCAATTGGCCGCGCGGCGGCGTCCCCCATGGGGTGAAAAGGTTGACAGCGACAGGGCGTGCGGGGCGGCGCGCTTGGTCGGTCAAAAGAATCGATCAGCCCGGGCCCACCCCTCAGAGAGAGAGAGAGGGATAGCTAACAGAGCTTATCGCCTGCACCAGTGGGACCCGGTCTGATCGTCATCATGCCCTCACAGGGCTTTGGGTTCCCCGTTGAAATGACAGGCATTAAATGCCTCCGCCAGGGCGGAGGCTTGCTGGAGAAGCTTGGCGCTGGACGACGTGCATGGACGAGGGCCCCACCAGAGGACACGTCATTCCCCGGGCACTCGGCCCCGAGCGACCTCCTTCGCTAGGAGGGGCGCCAGTTGTCTTCTACGCGCCCCTGAGCAACCCCGAGCGCTCAGGGAGCACCCGCTGGGGGGCCGCTCGGGGCGCCTTAAAGGGGGAGCCCGAGGGAGAGTGCTCGGGGGGCGGACCCCGAGCGCTCCCCTGGGCCCCACATCCGCCAAGATGCCGAGCGCTCGGGAGGGGACCCCGAACGCGCCCTTCGTCTTCTGGGACGCCGAGCGCTCGGGGACGGACCCCGAGTGCTCGCTCAGCGCATGGGCCGTGGGTTCCCGGAGGCCCACTGTAAGTCCCAAGTCTCGATTAGGGTTTAATTACATCCATGCATACATGGCATCCCATCCACCCCACACTTGTAAACTTTTGAAACAATGTATTGATGTATTGTCGAATACGTAAATATTTCATCCTCGGTAGGAATGATTGCAAACACCAATCAATGTAATTGAAACTATAGAATATGTGCATATCTCATCCTTGAAAACTCAATTTGTGGAAATCAACACCAATCAATTTATTTGAAGTATCGAACCTCGATAAAAGCACTAATAAGGGGGTGGGTCCAGTGGGTCCCACCAGTGAATCCCCCCTTTCCAACCTTTCCAACTTTCCCAACAATCATCTCCTAAGAATTGTCCAAAACCCACATGACATCATAGCCTGATTGGATTGTCCGAGGTAAAACCCTAAAGTCCGAGAAACTAGGGTTAAGTCGACAAGCAAGCTAGGATGGATCAAAATGTTTCAAACTTTGGAAATAAGCATGAATTAGTGAATGCTAGCCCCCTGCCAAATTTCATAATTTTTGGAGGACCCTAAACCCTAGCTCTAGTTCAACTTGCCGAGTTAGGTCAGAACCCCAATTTGAACTAGACCCCTATCCAAATCAACTCCAATTGAGTTCAAATTTCTACAGTAGCTCAATAACAAAATTATAAGGGCCTGGTAAAAATTTCAGATAATTTGGAGAAATATTTGAACATAAAATGTCGTGGGGAAGAGTCAGGGATAAAAGAAAATAGAAAAAGAAAAATAAAACCTAACCGACCCAGGCCGGAGCCAGCTGGGCCGGCCCATCTCCCCTCCCCGCGCGCGCCGTGCCTCTCCCTCCTCCCACTGACAGCGGGGCCCCGCCTGCCAGGCCGCTTCGCCCACGTCGCCGACGCCCGATGGCCACCGTGGGCGGTGCCCCCATCCGCACGCCGGCTGTCCGAGGGCCTCGCCGCCGTATAAAATGGCCGCCCCGACAGTCCCTTTCCTCCTCCCCCTCCATTTCCCATTTCTGGAAAAACCCTAGCGCCCCTTCTCCACTCCCCGAGCTCCTCCGCCGCCTCTGCCCCAAACTCCGGCGAGCAATTCAGTGAGAACCGGTCTGTGCCCGAATCGTCCCCGGTGACCTCATCTTCTTCGCCTCCGGTCCGCTGCTCCGACGAGCCCCCTAGCGAGTTCCCATCCGAGCTCCGACGCCTCTTTTCACCGGCAACCGAAGTAACCCGCCGCCGGTCACCGTCGCCTGAGCTCCTCCGACCTCCAACCTCCTCTCCGAGCACCGAAACAAACTTGGGGTGAGCCCCCGATCCTTCCCGGCTTTTTCCCGAGACCAATAGGCCCCCGGAGCTCCCTCCGGCGAGCACTCCGGCGAGGCGCCGCCGCCTGGAGCTCGGCTCCGGTCAGTCCAGAGAGAGGAAGAGAGAGTCTACGCGAGAGAGAGAGAAAGGGAGGGACAGATGGCGCGTTTTGGTTGGGCTCCGAGTGCCCGAGCGGCTGACCGAGGGGTCCCACGGGTGCTGACGGGGATAAGTAAGTAGGTTCCTCGGGTAGCTGTTCGGGTGCGCGTAAGGTTTGTTGGTTAGGGTGGGGTAGCCGCCGGGTAACCGTAGCATTTAGGGTTTGAGTCTGTTAGGGGCAGATTTTTGAATAAAATTGAAATGCTCATAACTTTTGAACCACTGGTCCAAATTTGAAAATTTTTATATATTTGGAATCCTTGTGAAAAACTCTACAAGATGGCTGAATCAAAATCTTAAGTTGAGCACATGCACACACTGTCATCTAGGGTAGAAGTTTAGTGGTCGTCGAGGCCCCGTAAACCCTAGATTTTCAACCCTAACTCCGATCTCGACAAATTGCACCTTTCTGGAACCCTTGTGAGGTGTTCTATAACATGGAACCACTAAAATCCCAGTAAGAGTACATGCATGATACATTGTAGGTGTTAGCTTCTTTATTCGTCGAACCCCGCAAACCCTAACTCGACAAGTGCATAACTAGTTGCTCGTAACTCCAATTTAGTTGATTTCAGTTGCGTTAGTCAATTGGTCCAGAATACTAATCAATTATTGACATGCATGTTTATGCCACTTCGCCATAAGTGATTACCTCTAAAACCCTAATTTGTAATCGCATGAATCTGAACACGCATATAGCTTAGGACAACTAATCAACCCTAATGTCGATATATTATTAAACAATATAACCTTTGCATTATCTTCATGCATACATGCTGGTGGTTCCATTATCACTTATTCCAAATACTCGAATTTCCTGCACTAGACGTCGAAGAAGGAGACCCGCAAGCTCACGACTACACGCAAGACCAGGATCAGTTCTACGAAGGCAAGCAGAGCTTGTTGCACCCTTTTATTACTCAATATCTGTTTATCTCGTCGTATGATGAATATTGTTATCTTGGTTACGAACTAGCATGCTAGGGTCTGTTGGGTGATATGTCAGTTGTGGTTGAAGTCAATTGAGATATTAAATATTTGAAACCCATTTAAGTGAGATGTGAGAGTCGAAGGGCAAGTGTCCGATGGATAAGCTTGGTATCACTGGAGGAGCATGTTGCGACGAGGCGTTGGAAGTGTTTATGTCGCGATACCAACCTGGAGGTCACTCCATCGGAACAACTACTCTTGTCACACGTGGACGTTAGCGACAGTGATGCTGGGGTGTAGTAGCAGGTAACTCGAGGCCCTTGGGGCCTTGCAACCTCCAAGGGATAGGGCCCCTACTACACTCAGGGTGATCGGCTGCCGGTGACGGTCCGAGAGATTAAAATTTGAGGTGTGGTGGTGATGGAACCCTATCTATGTACATATTTGGCCGTTGTGCCCCATTTTGGCCGTTGTGCCCCATATTGGCCGTTGTGCCCCATATTGGCCGTTGTGCCCCATATTGGCCGTTGTGTCCCATATTGTACATTGAGACTTACATGTGACATGTGGTTGCCATCACACCCCCTGGTAGAGATATTTTGGAAATGTTGGATTGTAGGACATATTCATATTTTGATGTGAGAGTGGTTGATGTAATTTGATCTTGTTACGTATATTCACGCATCATGTTTAATTCCTGCTATACTAGTATGCTTAGGGCATCTAATCAAGCACGATTAAGTCTTGCGAGTACTTTGTACTCACCTAGGGCTTTTCCTAGATCATTGCAGGTGAGCCAGCGGTCGAGGAATTCTTCGACGATGTGTAGTGCATTTGGTTTATCCTTGGTTGGTTATTTGGTTCGGGGAACCTGTTTTGTTAAACTGTTAATCAGCGGCTCTCATGTCGCTATGGGACACCTTTACTGTTTCCGCTGTTGCTTAAACTCCGTACTCGGATATGCTTTCAATATTGTAATAGCTAGTCCGATGTGGACAAATATCGTAGTTCTATTTCGTAGTGTTTTGTTGTGATATTCAAGTTGTTCCTCCAGGCTGCCCATATACATTGCGTGTATCATATGAAGTATATGGGTTAGCCGTGAAGGGTTATAGTTGTACCGTTTGTTACCATGTCGAGGGGGAATCAGTTGAGTGACCCGCTGGCTGAGATGCTGTGCCGGCCAGGCAGGGTGTGGGCATTCTACCGGGCTTTCGAGCGACCCACTAGCTTTCGAGCTAGGTTAGGGTGTGGGTAGAATCGCCGGGCTCCTCCGACCCTACTCTGCACGGTACCGTTCGACGACGACTCTAGACCTTCACACGGACTCATGGAATAGTATGTGGCTCTGGGAAGTCTTGTCGCTTCCGGCCGGCTCGACCCACGGTGATAGATACATACGACGCATGGCGCGTATGGTATGTGGGTCGGGTGTCGGATTCCCTCCACTGTGGTGGGTACGGCGCAGGTACCGTGCCACCCGGTCGACGGATCCTTCGGTCCTTGGCGACAGTTCGTTCCCCTAATCATATGCGATTCCGGGGCCGTGACACCCACGATTCCTTCTGGTTTGCGGATGCAGCCTCTGGAGGAGACCCCTGATTCCTTGGGATTGGCCGCGGGCTCCGTACGACGATCCGGGTGGGGCCCAAGGCCCCAGCGACCGGAGCGCCACGCGTCACCCTCTGCGGTATCTGGTTGGCCTCCGCCGGTGGTTAGGGGTACCCTGGGCCCCATTCCGCCGACAATCGCTGACCACCGATTCCGGACGGACCGGTCAACCGTCTGGGATGGTTGTTTTGGCCCGTCTCGGAAGAGCTGTTCTGTAGTAGTGCCACTTCATCAATCTAGTGCTCCTGCTTCTCAACCGAGTAAGCCAGCGGAGTCCCAGGCAGCTTCCTCAGCTGGGCTAGAGCTTGTCTCCACAGCAGCAGAAACTCAACAGAAAGCTCCCATTGAGTCTATAGAAGATATCCTAGCAGAGCTAGATTCCAGTGGAAAGCATCTAGAGAAGAATCTAGATGATTCTATGACC
This sequence comes from Stipa capillata, assembly GCA_019208055.1. Classification (NCBI taxonomy): domain Eukaryota; kingdom Viridiplantae; phylum Streptophyta; class Magnoliopsida; order Poales; family Poaceae; genus Stipa; species Stipa capillata. The sequence goes on along the minus strand of JAGXJF010001037.1, from coordinate 168,732 downwards.
AAGCTCAGAACATCCTTAGGTGCAAATCCACCTGTGTCCCAAGCCGATCCCTCAGCTGGAGCATCAGTAAGCATGGGATCAGTCTTCCAGTCCTTATCTGATCTAGAACCTGCTCAAGGAGACCAAGGGCTTGTTGAACAAGAAAGGGCAGAATCATCTCCAGCACCAGAGTCTTCTCCTGCACCAGAGTCTGCTCATAAAAGGCCATCTGAGTCTCAGGCTGAATCAGCTGAGTCTCAGTCAGAAGGATCAGATGACTCATACTCCAGTCCAAGTGACCCTCATCCTCCCTCTCCTCGAAGGAAGAAACAAAAGACATCTGACTCAGATGAAGAATATGAGGGTGAGGAAGAAGATGTCGCAGTAGAACAATCATCAGAAGAAGCTCAAATTTCCACATCTTCCTCTGTCTCTGAAGACAGTGCAGCTGAGACTCAGGAGGCAGACTCAGATGAGTCTCTGGAAGTCAAGTATGCTGCTATCTTTGCTAAAGCTGCAAGGACAAACTCTCAAGAGATGAAATTTCTGTCTGCAGCAACACTCAAGAAGCTTCCAAAGGCAGATGCTAGTCTGGCTACCATAGATTTGGACACAAGAAGCACCTCCAACTACACTGCCATGAGAACTACAAATCCATATTTTGACAGTGAAGGCAATATCAAGAGGAGGCAGTGCAGTGATCAAAGATTTTGGAATAATCAGCAGCAGTCCAGCTACCATCTTCTGCTACCCAAGAAGGGTTTTGTTGATAGCATGCCCATAGATTGGGCCAATCTGGCTAAAAATGGTTTGGGCGATCTAAAAGATATTTTAGCTGCTGTTCAATTAGATCAAATCTGCAGCACAAACCAAAATTATGATTCTGAAGTGATCAAGGAATTCTATGCAACAGTCTTCATTGAGCAAGATCACCAAGATTTCATGCTGTGGATGACCAGAGGTCAGTTGCTGTGCATCACAGCTACAGAATTTTCTGAACTGTTCAACTTGCCATCAGGGCCCAAGCTATCACAGATAAACATCTCCAAAGGATCAGAAGAAGACAAGAGCTTGCAACCAGATTGGGTGCCAAATGAGACAAGGCAAAAATTCTTTCCCTCTGGCTTTGTGTTTCCCCCAGCCAAAGGTGTAGTCCCCAAGTATATTCAGCACTTTAAGGGACTCATGAAGACACCGAAACATATTGTGAAGATTCTAAATGTGTCTATCTGTGCAAAGGGTGGAGGGACTGATGCTATCTATAACCCAGTCTGGAGAATCCTTGAGCTGATTGCCAAGAAGGAAAAGTTTGATGTTGCTCGATATATCTTCTCTGAGATCAATGAATGCCAGAAGAACAGAACAGACAAGATGAGATATGGCTCATACTTAATGCATATGATCCTTCAGAGAACAGCATTAGCAACTTCATCTTTCTCCTTTGACCAGAAGTGTTATTTCAGCAAGTTCAGACCTCAAAAGGATGATAATGAAGATGAGAAACCTTTCTACAGCATCCTTGAAGCCTCTCAGCCAAGTGCCTCAGTGCCACCTGAGCCAGCTACCAGAGCCTCAGTCAGAGTCTTTCAGCCAGCAGTTGAACCCCAAGCAGACCTACCTGAGCCTCAGGTGTCTCCTGCCCGAGACTCAGCTAGGGAACCATCTCCTCCTGCTGAGCTTCAAGCTTCAGTATCAGTTGGTCTCTCCTCAGCTAGTGTGCCTTTGGTTCAACGTCTGGACAACCCTGCTGCAGTTGATGCTTTTATCAAGAGGGTTGTGCCCGTTCAGATTTCTGCTATCAAGAGAAGGCAAGATGAGCTGAAGCAAGAGATGACAGAGCTGAAGAACGATATCAAGGCTGATATGGCAGATCTCAAGGCTTCAGTCAGCAGCAAGTTTGATCAGATTCTATCCCTTCTGCAACAGAAGCCAGCTCCCTGAAGATCTTCTTCCTATCTCTTTTTAGTGTTTAGTGGCAAAGGGGGAGAGATTAGATTCAGGGGGAGAGATTAGAGAGTATATGTAAAAAGGGCTAAGGGCTAGGCTAAGAGCTGCATGTGTGTCAAGACATTCTCTGTTTAAAAAAATTGCTTATACATATGATGATGCTCTGATTGTTTGTCTTGCTCTGATACATGTTGTTTGTCTTGCTCTGATACATGTGTCTTTGCCTTTTCTGATCTGATACATGTGTTGTGTTTTTTTTCTTTTGCTCTGATACATGTGTTTAGCTCTGATACAAGTATTTTGCTCTAAATTCTGTTGATTGCTCTGATATCTATTTGCTCTGATAATATCTATTCTAATGATATCTGCTCTGATAATATTTGTTTTAGGAGAGTTTAGATTCGTACTCAAGCATGCTATTCCTTGTACATCTGTTGCTGAGTATTTGTTCAACATAATTGATATTCCGCTGTGCTTATTTATTCAGTTATGTTATGGCAACCTGGTTTAGCATCTACTCTCCATGATTAAACAGAACTGTGCATTTGCAGTAAAACGCAAAATCTCTTATGTGCACAGCTTAAGGGGGAGTAGATATTAAACTTGGTTGAATATCACACCCTTTTATACATCTAATGCTATGTTTAAAGGGGTTGCCACTAACCACCAAAAAGGGGGAGATTGAAAGTGCATCCAGTCCCAAGGAGAGTGGAAGGATGATTATCTAGCCCCAAGGTTTGGTTTTGATGGTTAATGGCAACCCTCACCTGTATCTAACGTTTACAACGAGTGTGAACAGGAGTTTAGATGAACAGGTGATCGATCAAGACAACATCTGACTGATGATGAGGCCAAAAAAAGAGCAAGGAACCGTGAAGGTCAGAAGGGCTAGCTGAGCTAGTCTCCTGAGGCTCAGTTGCGAGGAAGCCGAGGCTGTGCTCGAGGGCAAGCGAGGTGATGGTGGCTTGATGGAGTTCAAGGACCGTGACTGCAAGCTGGATAAGACCTGGAGGAGCTAGGAAGCTAGTGGATCTGCGTCAAGGGGTTCGCTGTGCGTCTTCAAAGGGCTGTCATCTTCAGTTGTTAGCTTGGAACCAGTGCCAAGATTCTGAGCGAGCTGGTCAGTGGCAGTGGTGAGTCCATTGTCCTCCTGAATCAGTTTAAGGCTTGTAGTGAGCCGGCCTGTGTTGTGCTCAGGTGCTGCCTGAGGCAACCGAGTCCACCTGAGTTTGGCATCTGAGACTCAGGTGGGTAGCTCAGCCGTGGCTAGTAGGTTACCAAGTGTATGTTAGCTGAGTCTCAGATAGGTTTGTCTGGTGGCTCTTTGTCTGACGTGGCATGAGGGTAACGGCTAGCTGCCAGGGACTCTATAAATAGGGAACCTGGGGAGGTTTCGACCTCAACCTTTACCTATACCATAGCAAAGCACCCTGCTGTTGCAAGAAAGAGCTCTTAGTCTCCGAGAGAGCGTTGCCTGCGTGCATCCACCGTGAGAGAGAGTTGCTTTACATCTTGAGTGCTTCAGAACTGAGAGAGTTCATGGTACTGGTTCCTCCAAGAGACTGAGAGAGCTCTTGGTGTTCGTCTGCTCCAAGACCGGGAAGTTGGAGTCGTTGGTGAGCAAGCCAAGTCTTGTGTGGCTGCCTCCAAGTGTCTGTGAAGGCGATTTGGGTCTGCCTGTCTTGCTGCGGTGAGATCAAAAGGATTCCACACAAGATAAGTGAACGAGGAAAGAGCACGGTTCAGTGCCGGCTGTGAAAGCAGCTTCCTCAACGGAGACGTACCACTTTGCATAGAGTGGGAACTTCGGTAAAACAAATCTCTGTGTCTACTTGTTCATTTGCATGATTTGTTTTTACCTGTGCAGATATATATAGAACACTCTCTGCTGCACACAACTGAGTTTCCCACCTGAGACTCAGTTGACACACAACTGAACTGCCTATCTGATGCACACAACTGAGTCACGCACCTGAGACTCAGTTGACACTCTCTAGTCTTTGTTTTTCCTGCATGTTATCTGAGTTATCTGCCTGAGTGTCAGCTGCCTGTTTCAGTTGCCTGTACCTAGCTAGGATTGACCTATTTAATTTAAGTAAAGCCCATTAGGTCTTAAATTTTATAGAGCCGACCTATTCACCCCCCCTCTAGTCGACTCCTGAGATCCTTTCAGGCAGCTTGGTTTGTTTTGCTGCCATCTTTTGGCCTTACCTTTTTGGCTTCTTAGCCATGTTTAATCTTCCGCTGTGTAATTAACTCTTTGTGTGAATTATGTTGTTAAGTTTTAAAGAATAACTAGTATTATTGTAATTTCAGTCATAGAGTTGCTGTTGTGATATTTGTTTGTTCTTACCTGTCTCATGTGCCTTGCGTGTATGTTATTGAAGCACATGGTGCGGGTAGGGTGTCAGAATCTATATCAAATCACCCCTGTGAAGTGACTCTTACACTGGGAGTTTGGGAACTATATCATCCCACTCTAGCCGAGCATTAATTTGCCGGGACGAGTTTAGAATTGATGTTCCGGCTCAGTGAGAAAAGAATGAGGAGACTATATCACTCCACTCCTCTTAGAATTGATACCCAAGGGTTGAGATCGGGGTTGGCGTTTCAACTTAGCGGGTGATTTCACTTAAGATTCTCTGTTATGGATTTGGGGTCCCTGTTTGGCAACAAGTGTAGGAAAACCCGAGCATATAAAAAGTTAGAAAAATCTGAATTAAACCAATAAATTCCTAAAAATCACAAATAATTCCAAAATTTCAAAAAATCTCCAATAACTCTGAAAATTTCAGGAAAAATCACAAAAAGTTCCAAAAGAATTAGAAATTTTAGGAAATAACAGAAAATTCAAAAAACACAAATAATTCAATGAGTTATTGAAAGCATCCACCCACACACATTGACATCTTGTAGCATCAATCATCCATAGCATATATCAATTTTTCCTAATCCTAATAACACATAACAATGAGATTCTCAGCATCACATAGAAATTTTTATATGGTTAAGCAAAAGAAATAGCTAATACAAACATAGGTCCATTACTCCCATACATGGTATAGGATGAATATAATAGTCAACCAAAACATCAAAATTTCATGGCGATTTCCCAGTCTACGCTCCCTTGCCTATGGTCTCTCTAGTTCCCAAGGTAGCACTGCAGAACAAGAGTATATGTTTAGTATCTTGCAATTCCAAAGGACAAAAGGACAAGGGTATATGCTGCAGGGGACAAGATAAAACAAAGAACAATATGATTGCAGGCCATTCTTGCGAATAAATAGTGATATAACACAGCTACTATATAGCAGAATACAGGAAGAATTATTACACAATCACAATAAATTAGTACCACTTCCACTTCTTAAAAGATGTTTCTTTTCATCTTTTACTGCACCTGTTAGGTAGCATCTATGAGCACATCTGTTTGAGCACCAATTATACCAGCACAATGAGGCATAAACCTTTTCTCACTAAAACTGAAAGCTCACCAAAACTTTAACTTGAATGAAGTTTCTACAAGCAAACTAATAACATTTATCGAACATCTCAACCTCAGTACCTTCTATGAGTTCAGATATACAGAGGGCTACACAAATGATGAGTTCTTGATTTTCTACTGAGTTTTTTAGACACTATGTATTTATTCTAAAATAAGACAACAAGAACATAAGAACCAACATCCCATTTTCTTATTTTGAACCAACATAAGAACCAACATCCCATTTTCTCTCTTTGTTCACCAACTAACTCATGTAACATAAACAATACACTTTGTATTGTAGGGAATACTTGAGATCATGATTACTTGCATCAACATTACAGCAACGGCAATTCTGAAAATACTTCAAAGAGAGAGAATGCTAGCTAGCTAGAGCTCATGCATCTCTGTCCAAGTGAATTAGCAATGTTAGGATGACATAGAAACAATATAAGAGGGATAGCTTACTTGTTCTTGATACTACTTCCTCCATTTGCTTTCCCTTCACCCATTCAGTAGCTGTAAGGACAAAGCTAGGAATCACTTCTACATACACAATGCATACCTAAGAATCAATTTCTATAAGACAATTAGAAGAAGGAATTACATAGCATACCTAAGAATAAATTTCATCTTTCAACCATAGCAGTCAGACACCTGCGCTCTTGGTATTCATGAAGAGTTCTCTGTTCAAGCTACACTTGAATAGTTTTAACGCCTTTGTCTTCTCCACATCAGTGAGCTCTTCTATTGCTTCCAACGTATCCACACACTTTTCAATTGAGAATTTATCCTCCAGCTTTGATGCTTCCTTCATTTCTTCCACAAGTTTTTGTGTTTGTTTCTTCTTGAATTCCAAATAGTTCTCAAGTGCCCCAGCAATCTGACTTGGCTTGCACTTTTTCCAGTATCCTCTCCTTTTTGTTCTGTACATGCAGATGTTGTAGATTCAAAATCTTCAGCTTCTAGGTTAGTACTTGTTGCCCCTTGCCCATCCAGAGTAGTAGAGGAAAAAGGATTTAAGCCACCATAAGGAGCCTCGTTCTCAACGAGGGGGAATTGATTGGTTGTGCTCTCCACTTGCAGAACTGGTACAAAGTTCAAATCTCCCGTGGCAATAATTCCTGCTCCAAAAAAGCCAATATAAAGATATTACATGACAAACAAAAATACGAATTCTCAAGAAAAACTATCTTTAGTTTGAGAGGACTTCACCTTCGTACAACAAGGCCATTGTGTTAAAGAGAGGGAAGGGCTTTGAACGAAACTTCTTAACCTTCAGGTAATCCTATTCAACACAACAAAGATATATGGTAAGAATTAAAATAGCAGCACATAGAATTCTATTTATAAAGAGGGTAAAAGATCTTACTGCAACAATTTTATCCTAGATTTTTGGTTCAGCGATTATCATACCAAGAGAATCATCCTAGCCAGTACCACTTTGTTTTCTAGCATCTCTTATTGACTTGTAGTTTCCTTTGAGCTCCTTCTCTTTCTCTTGAATTCATTGCGTTGTAAAATGAGCAAGTGGAAACTTTTGGTTGAATTTTTCGACGATACTTCTCCATCCTTCAGTCACCCATCTGTTCTGACCTCTAAACTTAGGGTTATTGTGGTCATGCAGGGTATCCACTAGCCCTTTCTCATATATGAAATTCCAAGAAGCTCTTGATACTTCTTTCGCCATAGCTACACTAGCCATAAGAATTTGGTCTCAGATTATACATAAATATAAATGATAGTATAGAAACATCCATATACATAAAATTTCACCTCCAACTAAGCATTGTAATCAGCCCACATTTGCATAGCAATTTGGTCTCTAAGGGCGTTCCATCATTTGACTCCACATCATGTTGGTTTCAGGAGATCAACATAATCAGATGGTAGGATATAAGGTGGTTGGTGATCTAACCACCCCTCATCACCATTCGGGAGATCAACATAATCAGATGGTAGGATATAAGGTGGTTGGTGATCCAACCACCCCTCATCACCATTTAGACCTCTAATTATATTATGGAATATAGCACATGCAGCTGGAATTTTAATCTGAGATTTTATGGGATGGTGGGTGCCCATTTTTAGAATCGGGAATCGCTTCTTTAGAACACCAATCGTCCTTTCAATATGGTTACGAAGAATTGCATGGCGATGGTTGAACAACTCCTTATGGTTAGCATAGCCACTATGAGATGACCACCGCCTCCTGAATTCACTGAGATGGTACCGAACTCCTCTGGATGGGGCAAGAAAAGATGGTGTATTTGCATATCCACTGTCCACAAGATAGAATTTCCCTTCCGACACATGAAATCCTTTGCTAATAGCTGACCGAAGGACTCCTGCATCTGATGCAGACCCTTCAAATCAAAATCACAGGCCACCATCACATTGTGAGATAGGGTTCCTTTCCTATTTCTAAATGGTGGAGCTTTCTCTTCAGCAATAGTGATGTGGACATGGGTTCCATCAATAGCACCAATGTAGTTCTGCGCACACAAGAAAAGCAAACTTGGAAGCTTTACAAGTATATAATGGGAAGTTTGGGGAAAGTTCAGTGACACGGATATGTGTATGGTGGTTCACTTGAAAATAAGGCCAATAGTGAGGGTTCGACACGATCTTTGAGTGGGTTTGGATCGAATTTGGAACCTTCACAAATCTCTGGACTAGAGTTGGAATTATCATGAATATATCTTTTATCTTCCTATGAATTGTTTCGCCGCTGTGTTGGAATTGTTTTTCTAGCACTATGAGAGATCATGTATATAAACATCCCCAATTGCTCCTCGATACCAACATTCGATGTGTCCTTTAATAGACCCTCTCTTCCATGAAAATTTGAGATAGCCCTAAATATTTCTGGCTCCATTCGAAATTCAACCATACACCAACTCTCATGTCCTTCTAAGATTTTCTTAACTTTTTTTGCACCAGGAAGAGACGAGGTGTGGATTGGTTGTTTTTCTTCATAAAGGGATGAGTACAAAGCGGGAACCAACACGAAAAAGAGTTCATATTCTTCTTCTTCTTCTTCTTCTAGTATAAACTTCATAATCATTTCCCTCCTAGAACCCATCTAATAATATATGGAACAACAAAATAATCTATGTAAAAATTGTAAAAAAAATTATTATTAACACATCGATCAGATAAGTGTGTGAGATGGAAGCAATACACTATCTAATCATCTCTCTGGCCAATCAAAAATACTCTCTACTAGTATGTCCAACAACATGCTAGTACAAAGCATAGACAAGGTAACTAGTTGAATTAATTAAATTAATACGTCATGCATTATATAAGATTAAATTGCCAAGGACACAACACACGATCTTGCCTAGCATTGCAAATAAATTTTTCATTACCAAAAGACTGAAGGTATACAAGAACATGAGAGTGTATATAGATCTGAGAAGGGATTTTTCTCAAATACACAGATCTGAGAACTTGTGTTTAGCTAAGAATCAAATGTTTAAAATGTCTCATGAACAAAGAAAAAGGAAGCAACTACACCATCTCATCAAACCCATTGATTAATACAGCTAAACTAGCTAACAAAATTGATATAGCAACCCATCAAACTGGGGCATCAAGTAATGCCAATACACGTTGCCACCATTTGCTCCAAAATTGCACAAATTTTACTGAACAGAACCAAAAATGAAGCGAAAAATATATATAATGAAGACAGCTTCTGTAGCACTAACCAAACAAGTAAACCAGCTGAAAACGCACACGAATTAGCATCAAATTACTCCAATTTTTAACAGAGAAAACCAAAAACATTGGGCAACTACCTTAACACTTCTATGGCTACCTGCAGTTTCTCTAAAGTTCTACAGAGGGAAGAAAATATCCAGATGATGAAAGTAGCATCAAGCATGCAACAGGCAACACTAGGAATAATCTCGTTTTCCCAGAGAAGTCATAACATGGGCTCATGGATAACGAATTTACTTCTGTACATATTAGGTTCGCATGAATTGCTTCTTAATACATAAGTGAGTTAGCATAGATTAACACTAATCAAGTTCTTAGGATGAATCATAGGGCCTTCTCACCGGCCCTGGGCACAGGAGAATAGATGCATCCATTGCAGTGGAGATGGAACCGAAATATAGAAATATTCCTTTGGACACTTTCAGCCAATTCCTAATTAACCAATTCTTTTCATCCGGGTAGTCTTGATATGGTGCTAATGCCACTAATTCGGCATCAAAACTAGAGTTCTGAAGACTGAAGCTGCTGTCCAGTTATTGAATCACACCCAAACAGCGAAACTCAGGTAGAGTTGGTCAGATTTGGGGATGGATGGGGCTAGGGTTTTGGTGGCTATGGTCGAGAGTGATGGGGGAGGAAGGAAGCGATCTGACGAGGCTACTCACCGGGAGACGATCTGACGAGGCGGCGGCGTGGCGTGCGTCGTTGCTCGGGTGAGAGAGAAGACTAGGCGGAGGCGGAGGAAGTCACCTGGCGGGGGCAGGGGTGGGGGCGGGGGCGGGGGCGGAGGCAGAGGTCAAGGAAGTCACCGGGCGGAGGGCGATGGAGGAGATCGCTCCGTCGAAAACCGAGGAGATCGAGAGGCGAGGTGGCAGCGGAGGAGTCCCCGGGTGGAGGCAGAGGCTGAGGAAGTCACCGGGCGGAGGCAGAGGCGGGAGAGGCGAGGCTTTCCTCCCTGATGTCGCGATGCCGAGATTTTCTCCCCGGGGAAACGACGCGGAATGGGCCGATATACCCCCGTCGAGTGGGCTACCAAACGTGTCTATGGGCTACCCGGGGTAGATTTAGCAGGTGGGTTCTTTCCCCGGGGATTGGACCAGGATTAGGCCAGGCTCCCGGGCTACCAAACAAGGCCTAAGGGGGGAGAATCTCCTGCCATCCGTCGCTCGGCCGGATTTGCCTCGGATTTTCTCCAGGCTCCTTCCATGCCCGGTCATGTAGCCGTGCAGTCGAGTGAACGTGCCGGTTGAATGTGTAGTGGTTCGGGGAGGGCGTCTCATTCTCCCGCAGTAAATGAGCACAATTCCCTCCCTTCGAGTTACCGCCCATGATCATGGAGTTAATGCGCCAGATAACAATACCGTTGATCTTGGATCGTGGTAGGAGGATCGGCCTCAGTGTCTGAACTTGCAAGAACAGAAGAATTGGAACTGCCTAACCTTACTGATCTGGTCGATCTTGTAGAAGGAAGGAAACATAAGGGATCCGTGATGGAGCGCAAGGTGAGATCTCTGTTTGTGACAAAATAAGTGGGGAGCGATTTGTAAGGGGGAGTGCTAGATGAAGTACCTATAGAATGTACAGTAAAAGTCCTCAACTCATAATACATGCTTCTGTACATTGTCTTATTTTACTGCTCGAGAAACATAAGGGGAGTTTCCCTAAACGAAAATAACAAGGGGAGTATAATTATTGATCAAGATAACCACTTCTACCCTCTACAAAAGAGGCTCCTCCAATCTGCATGTCTAAGCATATCGAACAAATTGGACTCATTGTGACAAGCCATAGTGTAGCAGACATGAGGGTAGAGCAAGATCTTCACATGGCCAGCGGCGATGGAGAGAACAGCTATGCCACCAATTCCAGGCTCCAAGTAATTTCTTCTCTACCTCCACGCAACCTACCGTCCTACGGTGCCGTAGTCTCATGCATGTCTACACGGTACAAATAACAAATTTCTGATCCATCTGTTGCTCCTGCAGGAGAAGGCCATACTAGAGACCAGGCCGGTGATCCAGCACGCCGTAGTGGAGCTGTACACATCGTTGCCCTCCGGGAGCACCATGGTCGTCGCCGACCTCGGGTGCTCGTCAGGGCCGAACACGCTGCTGCTGGTTTCCGAGGTGATCAGCGCGATCTGCGCCTACACTCGGAAGACGGACGAACAGCGTGACATGGAGGTGCAGTTCTTCCTGAATGACCTGCCGGGCAATGACTTCAATCTCGTCTTCCGTTCGCTGGAACGGCTCAAGAAACTGACCGTGAAGAATGTCGGGAAGGCGATCGTGCCGTTGTACTACGTGGCCGGGATGCCGGGATCTTTCTACACCAGGCTGTTCCCATGCCGGAGCATTCATCTCTTCCACTCGTCCTACTCCCTCATGTGGCGCTCCAAGGTATGTATAATCATTGTTTTATTCGGAATAATATGTATGTATACAGTATACTCGGACCGCTGGATTTAGCTGAAGTGATGATCGTGTAGAATCCTGACCCAGTGTGACCTTTAAAAAACTCACAGGATTGAACTGAATAGACAGATAAATTCATCTGAAGCTTTACTCATTAGTTATGCACAAAACAACATTTTCAATAATATATTGGAAAAAACAATATATTTCTCCAACCAATCATACCTTGCCACCACATGAAGTAAGAAGTTCAATATTGACCAAACGGGCTCTAATATAATTAGTGAAAACCCATGCATTGCTGTGAACATATGTAGCGAGAAATTTGCTGAGCCCGAAGTTAGAACACAAGAAAAAATTTCTTGAGAGCATAAAGTATGACGAAGATCATGAACCGGAGGTGCATGAAAAGACCTGAGCTAATGAAAATCTAGGGAGTCCAACTGCAATCCAACCGTTAGATTTAATTGGAACCATGTGGCAAAATATGGGAGAAAATAAATTGGATTGATTAATAGGAATCAAGTGTGGAAGCAACTGGAAGGCCGGAGAAGCGCGCCTCGTCCTAGTGTGCTCGTTGTAGCTACTGTACTTCGTACCGGTCATATTATTGTTCGCTTCTCGACGATCTCGACCCTTATTTTTGTTAGGTTTTGAGAAAGTCCGGTAAGGGATCTATTCATGACCCATGGGATGTTCCCACGTGGACCAATTTTGGGTAAAGATGAATAGAGGGTTGTATTATAAAGTTTATCCTAATATGGACAGTATAATATCAGTCAAACAAGTAGAGTAAATGGACGTGATGTAGAACGAAGAGAGTGACAAATTAAAAATAATAGTAGTTAGTAAGGACATATATATGTTTCATCTACGAAATGGCTAAGTATCTAACCCACGTGTCCTTGACTACTCTGTGATACCTTAAGAATTCGAATTAACTCGATGGTGTTTTGTTGTTTGTCATTTCATTTACTAAGATCTTAACTTTGGAGTATATAAGCATATCAATATTAGTTTTGTTAAAATGTAATGTCAATATATTGTTTCCGTTATGGTTTCTCAAGGTCCCTGATGAGCTCTCAAGAGGTACTTACCCAAATGAAGACAGCATCTACATTGGAAAGACTACTCCATCAGCTGTAATAAAACTATACCAGGAAGTGTTCCAAAAGGACTTCTCGCTGTTCCTTGCATTACGCTTCAAAGAACTCGTCTGTGGCGGCTATATGGTGCTAACTTTTCTAGGCCGGAAGAGCAGAGACTTGTTGCTACACGGTGAAGTGAGCAGCATGTGGGACTTACTTGCCCAAGCTCTCGTGCGTCTGGTACTAAAGGTAAACCTACTGAAGGGCCAATTCTTATCTGCAGATATCTGCTAGTGTTCCACCTTATGAAATGGAGGATTGTCGTTTTACTTGTCACCTGATGAAAACATATTTAGGAATTGGCACAAGCCTTGCTCAAATATCCTTACGAGTCATGGCAGGGCCGCCTGGACAAGGAGAAGTTGACCGCCTTCAACCTTCCATTCTACGCACCATCCATGGATGAAGTGAAGGTCGTGATCGAGGAGAATGGGCTCTTCAACATCGAACACATAGAACTCTTCGAATCAAGTTGGGACCCCCAAGGTGACGACGTAGACGATGAAGTGGTTAACTCCAGTGGCAGCGGGGCAAACGTCGCCAAGTGCATAAGGGCCGTGGTGGAGCCGCTGATCAAGCAGCACTTCGGCGAGGCCATTCTTGACGAGCTTTTCATGATTTATGCCAGCATGGTTGCCAAACACCTACAGAAAGCAAAAGCCAAGTATCCTATCATCGTCGTCTCCTTAAAGGCCAGGCACTAAGGATCAACTACTTGGTCTCAAATTTTGGTTTCAGAAATATTTCGAGAACCATTGAAATCACTGAAATTTCGAAAATTTCAGTTATTTCAATTTTCAGTTGGGCCAAATGATGGAAACTTTCATTTGAATTTGACTGAAATGCAACCAAAGTTTGACACTACTATAGAAAAGCCCATTATAAACGGTTCAAAACTAACACTGGTGATTTAGAAACCCTAATAGGCGGTCCGAAAACCCTAATATTATAGGCGATTCAGAAACCCTATATACAAGGGTCTATGATGACCCCATGTCATCACAGACGGTTACCAAACCGCCTGTGATGAGGTCATATCACAGATAGTTCTTAGTAAGAATCATCTGCGATATGGTGATATCCCAGACGATTTCTTACTTAGAACCGTTTGTGGTATCACCTCATCGTAATCAGTTATGGCTACATAACCGTCCGTGATGAGGTTATACATGACCATTGCAATTGTTTTTCCTATTTATGGGCTAGCTTTAGGATATGTGAGCCATATCATCTAAAACAAAATAGAATAGCAGCACAAAAATATATATATATATATATATATCACATTCATTCACACCAAATTAATACATATCACATTCATTTATAAAGTAAACTCTGCATCCATTTCATCGAATCTCATATCACATTAATTCAGAAGTATGCTCGGCATCCACAATTCAAAGTATACAAAGAAGTTCATATGACACATCATATGCATATATATCACATCAATTCAAATTAAAGTTCTAATCTCTTAATGATGCGAACTCGCATTCTTCCAAGTCGTAGGCATGGAACTAGCCATATTCGTCGATGACCTCTCTAATGGCAGTGATGAGTTCTCGTATTCTATCGACATGAGAATTTTGCAATGTCGTGACCGGGATCTCTTTCCGTTGTCAATTTGAATATTTATTATAATCATACTTTAATAAAATCAAGTAAAATATGAAAATAAGTACAGCAAGATTTCCAAACCTTCCAATCATATTTCTAAAAATTAGTGACAATGATTTCCATGTTGTGACAATATAAGCCACAAACGTTTATTCCTCCTTGCTGTTGACGGCACTGCAAGAAAAATAGAATTTGGTTATTAGTGTGAGATCTTCATTACAACAATTTATGATATAGTACTTTTGTGTATTGGAGGATACCTTAATATCCTTATTGTGTGTAAAAAAGCTTCTCAGTGTCGTAATAGTTTTTCTTAGCCATTACAATGCAAAGAGAGCGATCAGTAGAGAGTATGCAAAGATATGCTTACCCATTGAATAATTTTCCAACAAGTTCGACGTCAAAAGTTCGCTACTAATAAAGAGTCTAAGTATATTACCCTTGGATGGTGTGGTATAATGACAATTAGAATCAAATGCTCCCTACATATAGTTATGTCACCATGGTTAGTGAACCAAAGTTATTTTTGGCGGATAAAGTTCAAATCAATAAGTATAGAAACTAGACAGTGCAACACTTACACCTAGTTGTATGGAAGAAGTATAAAATTCTTATATTGATTAGCAAGCAACGTGTTTTTCACATACTCACAAGCAAAGTCTCAATTCTCTTTCATCTTGTGCCTGGAGACCATATGTGGGTCGAGGAATCATGTCTTGACTTTTTTCCTTCTGCACTGTTCAATCATTAGTCTACAAGCACATGTAGGTAGCAGTTACAAATATATAGAATTAGCCTGTGTAATATGAATGTAGACCGTGATTGTAGACGCTTACGGTGTATAAGATCTGATGAGTGATACTTCTAGGGCTCAGAGTGATGCGGACATCACCTACACCAAGGGTGAAGACCCCACAACTCACTCAAGCTCACCAAGTCCACCTCCAAAACCGAGTGGTCCAATGACAAGAGCTCGAGCTAAGGCTATACAACATGAGGTGACTCTATTCCTTGATACATCTCCAATTGACTTGAGTTTGAATGGTATGCTACCTGATGCGAAGGAACTGGCCCGGACACTCCGGATGCACAAGCCAAAGAGCTCCTCTCGGGATGGTACCCGGACACTCCAGTACCAAACCCGGATACTCCAGAGGGGTACCTGAGAGCAGCACTGTCCAGCTCTACACCCGGACATTCCGGGCCTCAGCCCCGGAGTCTCTGGACGTCCTCTGCCTAGAGTGTCAGCTCCAACCCTCCAGACATGCATTGACTGGCGACGTCAACACGTCCGGACATTCCAGATGAAATATCCCAGAATGTCCGGACGCACTGTCTGCGCACAGTAACAGGCCGAGGCCCATGTAACGAGTTGTCTTATCCTCTAAGGGTTATGGGGTTAGGACTATAAATACCCGTACCCAAACCCTAATTAGGCTTAGACTTGTTGTTTAGACTAAAGTTGAGCTTAGCTCCTTATCTAGGGTTCATCCCTCTAGATTAGGGTTTCCACCTTAGGCCTTGCTTTCTCTTGTGGATTGTAAGGATCAGTGCATGCCTCCGAGTGGTAATCGTGGCATTCAATCAAGAGGATTGTTGACTTGGTTTCCTAGTTCCCAAAGGCTTTCTCATTGGAGTTTGTTATTGGGGTGGGTATTCCATTTAGGCTTTCCTAGTTATCAATCCAATCCGTGAAGATCGGGAGCCCCCGTATCAACTTCGTATCAGAGCTCTAGGTTGCCACGGTTTGGATTTGTATCCTGTCTTTTCCCTACCCCCAATTGCTAGTTTTGTTTTGGTTTTTCTTGCCTATTTCAAAAATCCCACAAAAAGAGCCCGATTTGAGATCTAGATACGATTCGGAGTTTTGGGTGAGCTTTGGTTGGTTTTGATCCACTAGATCGTTGCTTTACTTGTTGATCTAACCTCCTTTTACGTTACGTTGGCCTATTTTCCAAATCACCCCTCCGATTTTTTTTCGGTCCGCCCTTGTTCAGATCTAGAACCTCCCGCACACCCGGAGTATCTAGACCACGTCCCCCGGAGTCTCCGGCCTACCGCAGCGGAAGATTTCAGTGCTCTCGGGACGTACCCCGGAGTATCCAGAAAATCTGCCCCAAAATTCTGGCCTGCCCCGAAGTATCCGGACAAGCTTATCTGGAATCTCCGGATAGTCCAATATCCACAAGCAAGGTAAAATCGTCGAAACCACCCATTTTTCTTGCCCTTTTTTCCTTGTGAGCCAACTTCTTCCTTTGCAAAAACTTTGATCCTATCAAGACTAGCTCTTTGATGATTGCTAGGGTCTTGTACGCTTGTGCTACTTAGAACATCTTTCCCAAGCAATCAAAAATGTTAGTCTTATAAGATTTTGGCATATAAAAAAAAGGGAAGAAGAATCAATCAAAAAAAAAGAAACATGCTAATGCCATTAATCCTTTTATAGGGAAAACTCAGGCTTGAAAGGAAATCCACAAATAGGGAGAGTAGTCAAGTGTACAAATCTTTAACCCTACAAAGTTACAATCGAGCTAGCGTCTTTCCTAGTATTTGTGCAACATGAGCTTCTAGTCTTCGCTAGGAACAATCTCTTTTAAGCTTATTTCTTGGTTGCACAAATCACAATATCTTTGTGTGTGAGTTGTCTTGTGTTTCGCTTATATCCTTTGAGATCAACTCTTATTGCTTTGTTTCTATTGTGGACTATTACTAATCTTCGCAAAATCTCATTATCCAATTGCTTAGTGTGTGCGTTGTGCTAATCCTTTTCGAGATCCATATAAGCTTTTGAATGAGATAGTGTTTGGGACTTGGAACTTCTTCAACCTACTCTTGAGGGTCACCTTTACCCTACACGGCCCTTTGATCCTTCAATCCAATTATCGGTACACCGATTTATCTAAACCTCACTAATGGCCAATGGATAAACTTATTAGTTTTGGTCTTACGGCAAGGCACACTGATTGGTTGATCCTGCATCTAATTATTTGGATTAGCCAAGCATCTCTAATATTGCCACAATGATTAGTTATTTTCTTGACGCAACCAACGTATCAGTTGCACTATCCAAGCCTAGCTTTAACTAATCCTGCCTTGGCCGAACACAACAGCCCCTGTTGCTTTGATTCATTTCCATCACCAAGGTCTAACCAATTATTAGATTCACCAGTGTGCTAATTATGCTAATCATCGCACATTAATCTAATTAGGTGTACGTTAGTTCATAGTTTAACCAGTGTGGTTACCAAATGAGCTAAGCACGGTTTAGTGAAAATTAGCATTTTTCAGGACGTCTAAATCTAGTTAGTTGAGCTAACCACTCGATTTGATTAGTCGGTGAACAGGATAGGATATCAATTACACTCAACGTTGTCGATATGCATTATTGGAATCATTGGCTCGTTTTATTCATTTGGCTCATGTGGTAGCATCTGGGACCTAGATTAAGGGATATATATATATATATATATATATATATATATGTACAAAGCATATGGCCATTGAAGCTTTAGTGATGCCTCAACCTTGACTAACTACAGTCGCTAGTGCTAACTCAATTTAAATCCGTGGCAAAACTAACTATCATCAATTGTTAGTTGACTACTCGCTTGCTGATTAACATGTTAAACCCAATTAGTAAACATTATTTCAACTTACGTTTATTAAGACAGCAACTTAACACTAAGTACCCGAGTAGCTGAAATGATCATGGTGGTTATTGGTACAACAGTTAATTAACTATGCTGATTTTTTTTGAGTATGTCGGAGTGCCATTAACGTAGTTTAGTAACCGTTGGTCCGTTAATCGATTTGCTCATTGATCAATTATCATGGTTATACACTCTTATTGATATGGATCATGCTACTCAAAGTTGGAGCCAGCTAAAGAAATGGCAGGGGCAGACGGGGTTGTGGGAGCAAGCCTCACCGGCTTAGTGGCGATGCGCGGGGCTGCTCCAGGCTTGGCTTGTGGCAGCTGAGGATGGTGACATGTTGAAGAGCGGGGAGAAGAGCTCGGTGAGGTGAAGAAGGCGGGCGGCGTCGTTGACGAAGACGGCGAGGCGGAGAAGATCCAGGAGGCCGGGTTGCAGCAGCTCCCGTCCTTGGCGGCGAGGCGATGTCGTCGGCGTTGGGGCTGCTGATGGATGCTCCGGGGCTCGGGGCCGGTGCTGATGTCGACGGAGCAGCAGCCGGGTTGGGGCAGAGGGAGGATGAGGCGGGGGCGGAACTCACGGGCTCCTGGGGAGGCGGTGGAGAAGGGCGCAGCGGCAGCGGCAAGCAGCCCGTCGGGGCGGCGCGGTGAAGGGGAGGCCGGAGCTGCTGCTGGTGTTGATGGCGACGTCGTTGGGCGGTGGGGAAAGCCGGCGGTCGGCCGGTAGTGCAGCCTGCGGCGAAGCTCCAATGGCGGCGGCTCTCGGTGGGGCAAGGGGAGGAGCCGACGGAGAGGATTGGCGGGCTACGCGGCGATGAGCGGGGCTCCGGAGGCGGCCGGCGGTGGAGTGCAGAAGGGGTGGGGAGAGCGGCGCGCGAAGGGTGGATCCGGTGGCTTTGGAGGAATCGGAGGATAGGGGCAGCCTTGGAGGAAACGGCAGGGGAAGAAGAAAAAGGAGTGGCCGGCGGGCTTGCTACGTGGAGAAGATGGCCTGCCGGTGGGCTGCTGGCGCTGGACGCGTGCCCAGCCACGCGGCGGCGGGGAGGTGCGGGCGGGTCCCGCTCGGCAGAGGGAGCGGCACGGCGGCGCGTACTAGGGAAGGAGAGGCGCGGGCGCGGCGCAGTGCCGAAGGGAAGAGCGGGCCGAGGCCCGCGTGCAGGAGAAGGAAGAAAAACTGGGCCGGCGGCCCAGTTCGGGAGAGGAGAAGAAGGTTTTTATTTTTTTCTGTTCTTTTCTATTTCATGCATTTTGTTTGCAAATTTAGAATTTAAATAAGCAGTGAATCAAAAGAGATTTTGAGAGAAGTAGAAAAGATTGTATAGAACCTCTAGGTTCTTTACACTTCACTAGATTTTTGTAAATTGAAACAATCACAGTTGCTCTAACTTTTGATTTAAAATAATATATTAAAAGAAATTTTGGGCTAAAGATTGATCTTAGACAATATGGCTAAAAGAATTATTTGTTTTGGGAAATGCAAAAGCAATCCTACTCGATTTGCTAGTCTTTAGGTTAGTCCTTTGGAAATATTGGGTACTTAATAGAAATTTCATAGGTGAGAGTTGAGCGATGCTAGATTCACGGCTTTGTTAACGGTGTCGTTTCTAAATGGCAATCATGCATGCATGTGAGGAGAAGAGATCCAATTATTCACGATAATTTTCACTAGTGTCGTAACTTAGGAATTGGATCATTACACCCCATCCCTATCTCGTCATCCTGCCCTTATCCGCTCATCCCCGCCGCCGCCATGAGCTTGCCATCGAGCTGCTTGCCGTGGCAAGCAACAAGGGCCCGAGCGCCACCTCCTGCTCCGGTAAGCTCGTCGCCTCCTCCCCTATTTCTCTCCCTCGGACCGACCCCCCATCCTTCTCTCTCCTTCGGCTCCTCTCTCCGCCGCCCACCCCGTTGTCCCTACCGCCACTACTCGCCGAGCTCGCCACTGCCCGAGTGCTCGCGGCCTTCCCCGCCGCCCCATCGCCTCGCCTCAGCCCCGTCTCCGCCCGAGCCGAAGCACACCGCCGCCCTCTCCGCCCCGGAGCTCCTCTCCCTCCTCGCCCCGGAGTCCGCCTCGGCTGCCGCTTCCGACGCCACCCACCTCGCCACCTACCTCGATTCGCCACCTCCTCACCTCAGCACCGCCCCGTCGCCACCTGCCCGAGGATGCCGCCACCTCCTCCCATCGCCCCGCCGCCCCGACGAGAAGCTGAGCACCACCCCGCCTCGCGCCGCGCCCCGGTAAGCCCGCACCGCCACTCGTCTCGTCACCGTCGCCCCACCGAACCGAGCCAAATGGCCAGATCCCGGCCACTTAATGAGGGCATTATTTCCCCTTAATTATGTTGTTAAGAAAAAATTAACGCGGTTAATTATTATATCGACACCATTAGTACTTAAATTAGTCCGACACATTAATTATCCACATTAAATAACTAATCAGTGTCATAAATGAACTATTTAATTTGTCTGTATGACACCTGGACCCCACACGACAGAATTTAAATAACAGAGTAAAGAAAACAAAGAATCTATGACAGTGGGCCGCACCTGTCATTGAATTGGTCAACTTTGACCAAAGTCAACCATGGGGCCCACATGTCAGTCTCTCGGGCTATTTAAACTCTGTGTGAGAAAAGCATTAATAATTTAATGTTATTATTATTTTCAGAGGAAAAGATTAAAAAGGGTATTAAAATTGATTAAATCTTGCAAAAATCATAGTAAATCCATTTTTAATCAAAAATGCAAATAATGTATCAAAATGTTCAGAAAAATGAGATATACCCAAATATGTCATTTTCATACATGTTTGCATACTAGAAAAAAATATAAATTACTAAAAACTCAAATTAGGGTTTCCTGATTTGCCGGAGATCTTTAGATTGCGATATCTCGAGCGTCCGGACTCCGATTAAATTGATTCCACTTGCATTAGTCTTTATTTTGAATCATCTATGCCATGACATACATTTCATATCATGCTGATGTTCATCATTTTGATCTTTATTATTGCACCTCTTTTCTGGTGTTTTCGTTCTTCACGACAGAGCTGGAAGATTCTGAGGCGTATAATCTCGATCAAGAGCAAGATTTAATAGCCGAACCTCAAGGCAAGCAACCCCTTTAAACATATTTAACGATGTATAGTACAGTATCTCGTATATGAGGAAGTATCCGTATACGATTCCCTAGGTTACTGGAGTACAATACGTGTCTAGTAAGGATCCCAGGAGATAAGGTAGCCCTCCGTAAGGAGGAAGGACATCCCTTAAACTAGGAAGTCAATCCCGACGGTTAAGGAAGCCAGAGTTCTACTCGGGCATAAGTCCAGGTCTGGTACGACTCGAGGAGCCCCCTATAAAAGGATCAGCACTCCTATAGGGGAGGGGAGAAGAAAGTTAGATCCAACAGGCCTTAGAAGGGAGAGAGATCCCAGCGATTCCCATGAGAAGACCCGTTGCCTCGAAGGAGTCGAGACCAGCAAAACTAGTCGTCGTATTCTCAGATTAGGCCTAGGATAGCCACTGACATATACATCCCTTGTAAAGACATTCTCTGATCAATATATACGAGCAAGACATAGGGTTATTATCCCGAGGGAGGCCCGAACCTGTATAAAAAGGGTGTTTTCCTTGCCATCAGATCTCTTGGCCTTGTGCCCTAGAGGTCCCTACCCCCCAAGTATCACCGTTCCATGAATACCGTAAGATCGGCGGTTTACGGATCGTCGACAATATTGCAACCACCCTATTACTTACAAAGTATTATTTGTTTTCAAACCTTTATCGCATGTGTTCAACTTATACTTTCTGTTAAATGCTAGCTTTATTCCTTGCATATCTTACTTTGTCGTCCAATCAACATCACCACACCCCAACCTATTTAGAGTAGTATAGTGGTTACCTCTAAACTACTTATATTGTTAATTATGCTTAGACATGCTTAGACATGTAAAAGTCATAATTCCTTGGATGGCAGACAAACCAAAACACTCTGGGTGGGTTAAATGTAGGTGGGTGTTCACCAGAAAGTAATTAATGAACTTGATTAGTAATTATTGGGCTTAGACGAGAGGCCATGGCTGAGAGCATGGTGGGTACTTCCCATAAGGACTGGTTCCCGGTGTCCTTTTGAACCAAGAACGGTGTACTTCTACACGGGTGGTATAATGGGCCACCCACGACTGAATAATTTGTCTAGACTTAAGTTATGAGCTGCATAGTTTGCTATTTCCATTTGTTGGGTGAGTGAAAAATAATGTGATGTGGTGCTTCAATATAGGTGTAAGGGTTACACACGGTCCAGGACCGGGGATGTATCACCTGCTACAACTTTTGGGACTGTGTTTGAGTATCGGCCGGACTGGTGTACATGGATTAGCTCATTAGGGTGGCTCATACTTAAGTCAAAAACATAGTAAAGGTCGTGTTCAATCACACTCTACTAACACACCTCGTGAAGTGTGTCTTCGACCTAGCATTAAGAGTTGATTGATACATGTAGGTAAAGATGTAGACCCCTACAGGGTCTGAACTATTCGAATAGCCGTGTCCACAGTTATGGACAACTTGTTAAGAATCCGCATCGAATTAGGCAACTACAACGATACTTTAAAACATGCCAACTCTAAGATTGAGAAGTTAGCGATTGCTTCCTCCCTGGTGGTTGAGGAAGAATCGAGGGTTAAGTGTACGGTGGTCTGCAATAGATTTCATTATGAAGTTTCGGCTCATCTCCTTAAAAAGTAATCTAGTAGTCGATTTCCTCCTACTTAAGAAATATTGTCAAAAGAATAATCAGCTTTCCACAAAATAGTCCACAGTTACCTCTTTATTGATACAGGTTGCATCTATTACTAATTTTCCTTGTAAGTCTTGCAGAGTACAATTTTTGTACCCACCTTGCAATTGTTGATAAATTGTTGTGCAGAGGAAATCATCCCTTCAACGGATGGTTTCTATGTAGAGATCGATACCCACGATGACTAGTCACTGGGAATCCCAGACAGTGGTCCTGCCCAGGGTTTGGCAGCGTGGTTTGTTTTACTGCCATCTTTGGCCCCACCTTTTGGCTTCTTAGCCATGTTAAATCTTCCGTTATGTAATCGACTTTTATGTGAATTATGTTGTTAAGTTTTAAGAACAACTAGTATTATTGTAGTTTCAGTCGTAGAATTACTGTTGTGGTACTTGTTTGTTTTCACTTGCCTCATGTGCCTTGCATGTATGATATTGAAGCACATGGTGCAGATAGGGTTTCAGAGTCTATATTATAGAATTTTTAGGTTTAATCACCCCTGTGAAGTGACTCTTCTACTGAGAATTTGGGAACTATATTATCATACTCTAGCCGAGCATTCAGTTGCCGGGACGAGGTTGGGATTGATGTTCCGACTCAGCAAGAAAAGAGTGAGGAGACCATATCACCCTACTTAGTCTGTGCATTCAATTGCCAGAGCAAGTTCGGGGTTAACGTCTCGGGCTATATAAAGCCATATCACTCCACTCCTCTTAGAATTTATGCCCAAAGGTTGAGGTCAGAGTTGACATTTCGACTTAGCAAGTGATTTCACTTAAGATTCTCTGTTATGGATTTTGGGTCTTGACATTTAACCGGAACCATTAGTCATTCACCCATTTCTATCTATGTTACTACCATGTACAAATGAACAGAAGAAAGCAATATCCATTATTTGATACAATTATGAACGTCAATGCAATAACATAAAGTGAAACAAAGCATAACATGATAGTCCTAAGGTGGAAGCTGAACTGCCTATCGCCTATTGCCGCTGTTGTGGTTTCTTCCTGATCAATGATAGTGATCACTTGTCAGGTGCGCCAAGCGCTCTGACCCCTGTGTATGGCTCCTGTGGGGTCCTCATCGTCTAGTGCTGTAGTCTCCTGTGTCTCCTGAGTGGGCAAGGGTGGCGCTATCTCGTCCGCCTCTACGTCAAAGGTGAATTCGTGTGTCCAGACTTTCCATGACGTAGTCGTCGATACTCGGACTACCAGGTACCCGAGGAGGAGCAATGATGCGACTTGTACGTTGGTGAAAATAAGTAGCATTTGAATAGTATAATTTTTTAAAGGAAAAATAGTGGTCTTACCTGGCTGGCTCATTACGCGTGGGGACGCACTGTTTTGCCACGTAGAACCACCCGCCTCCGTGGGTGCCAGCGGCTGTTGAGCTAGAGCCCGCGGGTGGCTTGACTGTGTAGGAAGTGGTGGTCGGTGTACTCCTCGGGCCGCACCTGTCTCAACGTGCACGTCATCCCTACGCGTGCACTTGAATACATCCATGATCTTCTTAGTGAGCTCTACAATCCTGGACACAGTGGTATCAGCCAAGAGCAGTGGTTTCCATGTTTGCCTTTGTCGCCCACTGGAAATTTAGAAGCATTGGTTGGGTACGAAGTTAAGTGAAAGTAAATACATGGAAAATAATTACTTGGATGCACTAACTGTCAAGTCATGCTTTTTTGCTACATGGATTGGGTACATGTCTAACGTAGAACCAGCCGCGTGCTGTGGAGGCTCGCTTCCACAAATAAAGTTGATGCACGTGCATGGCAAGTACCACTGTAGGTAGGCCTCAAACTCAGCATACCTGAAGGGTTGCTCCTCAATCCAGAGAGTGGTCTCAACATTTGCCCACTAATCAACAAAAGGGCAAGCCATGCTATCCACTATGAGGCCCTCGTACTTCCTCCCTTGCAAGTCCACCTATTATAAACAATTACATAATCAACACTGTGTTGATCTAGTCTATTTATTATGTGTAAAAACTTTTGAATCTTCACTTACGTGTGGACATTTGCGTCGACTCGCTGAACTTCTAGAGGTGGTACATCTAGTGCAAGCCGAACTACCTCATCACACGGTAAGGTGAGTGGTCCTCCACAAAGATGTCGAAGACAAGCTTCGACATGGTTGTCTAGTACCTCTCCTCCTGGCGGCAGAGTGTAGACGTCTCCAAGTGTGGTGCCCGCCTCGTCCATGCTTCATCACGATACGGATCCCATATGAAACTCTGTGGAGGAAGGTGCTGGAACTACTCCATGACGGAAAAGTAACAGCCCCAAACGCCCTCGCCCACTGAGGCTGCAACACATAGACAAGAATTTGTTAGTACCTATAATTAACATAGTATAGAGTTGAACTAACAAATATGCAACTTACTTGTCTCCATGTCCATATGGATGCAAAATAGATCCATCCTCAGGCAACTCAGCTCCATCGCCATGGTAGAAGTCAGGGCCGTAGGGTGAGTCCTCCACCCATGATCGCTCAATCGAGAAGTGCTTGAACAACCACAATTGAAGAAGCAGAGGACACCCTAGCAGATTCACGTTGGCACCTGTCCTCTTGCACCCGGAGTAGAGTGCTCAATAAGTGGACGCAAGCACTGCGGACCCCCAGCTCCTTGCCAGATTCTGATCCTGTGCCTCGGCATCTGTGATCTGCTGTGTAATGCCGATGTAGCAAGCGTCCATGCTGTCTCTGTACGCACTGGTGAACATCACATATCCCAAGAGCCACAATACGTATGCTTGAAGTCCGCGGTTTAGCTGGTACATGTCCAGATCTCCGCCAAATCTCTCCTCAAGGTTGTCAAGCTGCAAGAAAATGTTAAATTACAAAAATATACCTTACATGAAGAAACAAACTTAAGTATGTACCTCAAACTGACGGAGCCACATTAGCCTGGGACCGTGCTTCTGATGCTCTCTTGCCACCTCCACCTGTGGTGCACTTAGGGGTAATGCGGGTGCAAGCCTGTGCTCAAGTGACTCATGCCAATCGGCAGGGGGCTGGAGCGTACCGACTGTGGCACCGGCCAACAGTAGGCCAAGAAGGCAAGCTGTGTCCTGCAGTGTAACTGCCATCTCGCCCCAAGGGAAGTGGAAGGTGTGGGTCTCTGGCCTCAAGTGATTTACCAGTGCGGTAAGGAGGGAGGTGTCGAAGGGGAACCTCCTAAGTGTCCTTGTCCCCAACTACCTCCACCATTCGTGCTGACGACAATAATCCAGACTAGGCTAGTCTGTCACACAAACATGGTGATATGAGTTAGTAAGAAAACATGCGTGCAATATAAATTATGTTATTCTTATGGAATGTACCTGTGAGTCCATGACTCGTGAATCCTCCACGCGTGCTCCGGTGTATGAGTACAGAACACTCCAAGGTCGTGCTCTCTTGAGGCAAGCCACCTAGATCGGTGCTCGTGGTCAACACGGTCATTTATAAGCTCTAAACCAGCAATCCCTGCAAATGAAGTTAACAAAATGGGCACTGTAACAAACAACTATAATAGAATACGAAGGAATCAAACTAACATTAATACATAATGGTTCTCTGTTGGTAGTTCCGGCAAGCATTCATATTACAACGCACTTATTACAAACTAGTTACATATAATAAATAGTTGGTGCACAACCAACTAATGTCTTGACCCGGACGTGCCACCACCGGATATGTCCTTCCTCCTTTTATCTTCCTTCATCTTCGAACACGTGCTGATCCTGTGGCCAAATTTCTTGCAGTAGCTGCACTATTTGGTCGGTCCACTAGCCTCCTCCTCATCCATATAGTTACGAATATGCCAAGTTTATCGTCTTCCCACGGAATCATGAATGAGGTTGAAATCAGGGACAAAGTGTCTATCGCCTTCTCATACCTTCATGAAATTTTCCATGACACGACAACCATACAACTCACCGCTCCAGGTGTGACGCACAACCTCTTTTGTAAAGTAGTACGACACAAACAACATGGTATCCATCTTTGTCTTAGCAACTTCAGCAAGGGCTTGTTGCACGTACACATCACAAATATATTAGGCTCCACTACGAAAGTAATTTCTTGAGTAATCTCCTCGGTGCAAACTCCAAAGCCACTCTTCTGCTTCAAACATACCTCAAACCTGCGCTGCATTGTTTCGGTCCCTCTGGCTTTGTGCATTTGCCCTTTCTTAACCTTTCCCTCCATGTACATCATAGTCATAGCACAGTAAGGCGTTTCACCAAATTTTTCCATATGTAGGACAGCCTTTGCATGCCTCTCCTAAAAATACCTCATTGTGCCGTGCAACAATCTCTCCACAATGGCTACCAAGGGTAGACCTCACACGCTCCTGAGCACAAAATTATATGCCTCAGCAAGATTGCTAGTCATGATGTCATACCTAGAACCGCCTTTGTCATAGAGCAGCGACCATTGCTCCAGTGGCTCCTTATTGATCCAATCGGAGAAACACTTGACTCTGTTTGAAGCCTTCCTTCTAATGCTTGGATGTCAAATCTTGGAAGATCACAAAGCCTGTGTGTTTCTTCCTTAGGGTTACATTCTCTAACCTACTTCTTCATGAACTCATCAAGCCTTGTCCTATATTCATCGAACTTTCTTCTCTGGTTCTGCTTGTATAACCTTTTGGATAGATTCATCAGGGGCTTTTTCTTGAATTATTGATAGAAATTGGCCGCTAGATGCCGCATGCACCATTGACTCCTAATGTTAGGCCAACTCTGATTTTTCGGCAACTCCTCCCCCCGCGATTCTTCACTACACTTGACTGAAGATTGCGAATGGCCAAGAGCAGCCTGACATGACGGTCATGAATAATACAGACATCGGGACGGTCCAAAACAACTCTTTCTTTCAGATTAGCTAGGAACCACAACCAGTCCTCGTAGTTCTCACAGTTCAAGAAGGCCATTGCCAGCGATACTATCTGATCATTTCCATCTGTCCCAATGGTAGTAAAGATGTCCCCTTCATCTTTTCAGTCATGAATGTCTCATCAACACAAATCAACGGATGACCGTGTCTAAAAGCTGCGGCCCATGCGCCAAATGACCAGAAAACACCATTCAACGACATTTTTCCAGGCATCTTCGGAGATGGCCATTCCAGATGAGAAACATATATTCAAATGTTCCTTTGTCCAAATGTGTCCAAACCACCACTCCAATGCTAGCTGCTTAGCCCTCCATGTCATGGCGTAAGTTATGTTGTACTAGTACTTGCTTTCTATAGATGTCTGTATGAACTTTGCCGGTATGCAAACATTGTGCACTATCTCATGATACATCAGTCTAGCAACGAGCTCTGCACTTATGTTCCAATGTGTGTTAGGAACACTACTTATGATATAAGTGTGCGGTACTACCCTTCTTATGACCCAATGCACTTCATACTTCCCAATGAATGCATGGATATAACCCTCACAGCCACGAGACTTACACTTAACATAATACTGATCGTTGCAAGATTTCTTCACTCCAAATGTCCTCTGGGTTGACATCACCCAGAGCTTCACGACCTCCTTAACCTATTTCTTCGTGCCAAACATTGCACCCTGAATAATCTCGTTAGGCTTGTACATGTAACTCCCATCATTTGCACCATGCACGTTCATTACCGCTGACATGTTTTGGTTGCACATACTAGGTATTGGATCATCTGCTCCTTCATTTTCAGCTTCATCCTCTTTGCTACTATCATCTTCGACACCCATCTGTTCCTCTCTAGCAATGGCATCACCTCTCTGCATGTTGTCCACAATCTCTGGACGAATCTCCCCTCATCCACTGAATTGATCAGGTATTCATTAGCACAAGGAGTAGAAGGAGCAAAGAGAGCTAAAGGAGAAGCTTTATTCTCTGTACTCTCATCTTCAACATCAACCTCTTCCTGTGCCCCTGCGCTGCTCTGTCCAACTTCAATATCTCTCACTTGCTGAGCTGACACCTCCTTTGCTATCTCCTAGACAAACAGATAATGTGATCCCTTGCACGCCTTGCGTGCTCTCAGTCAAGCCCGCCAATCTTTCGTGCGCTGCAGCAGGAACAAGTCCTACCGAATATTTGTGCAAAACTTGTTGAACTAGGCCTGCACGGTTACACTACTATCTTTCGGATCAAGACCAAAAGCTTGTGTCAACCATTCTTGCACACTACTAAGAGGGTATTTCTCTGGATCTTGCAAAGTTAATTTGCATTGTTCAAAGCTACTAAGAATGATTGAAGCAGACTCATTCTCTTGATCTCAACAACACCATAGTAAACTACGAATTCTACTAGTTCAGACATTCTTGTCATCGAAAACATAATACTTAGACTAAATAAGCTCCTACAAAATCTACTCTATTTTTACATATAGTACAAATAACTACATCTATATTTACACAAAAAATGCATATATACACATACAAAATAATCCCTGATTCAAACAGACAACCTAATATAAGTTAGATCTAAAAAACACTAATAGATCCTCACACAATCATTTATATATGTACAAATTAATATAGTATATACTCCAAGTCTAATACTAAGCTACATTTAATTATAGTTCTCAATCTACTACTAGTCGACCCCTACATCTAATATTATTTCACATTTAATCATAATCCTAAATTTTTAGTATTAATCAACCCCTAATCTATTATTAATCTACATTTACCGTAAACCCAAATTCTAAAACTAGTTTAAATCTACTACTGATCTACCCTTAAGTCTAACATTAATCTACATTTACTCATCATTCAAAATCTATTACTAAATCTACTCATAACTCTGAACCCTATATCTAATCTACATTTACTCTACATCCTAAATCTACCACTAAATATACTCATAAACTACTCCTAAAAATTAAAACTAGACATAAAATAAAAGAAAGTTAAAAAAACTTACCTTTAAAAAGCAAACTGCAGAGGAATCCTCCACTACCTCTCCAATCTCTTGAAACCTCCTCCCCCTCTATTGCTCCCCTCCCCTCAAACGAGCCTCCACTGCCTCCTTGTGTGGTGGCCGCGCGGCGCACTTATTTAGCCAGACGCAATCGCCACCCTGGATGGCGGCAGCACCACGCGTCTAGCGGTTACAGGGTTTGGCGGGGCGAGTGGTGGTAGTTAATGAAAATCGTCGTGCGGGGTGGCGATTGCACGCTATCACCAAACGGTGTGGCAATAGCGTCCTGAATCATCGGTGGAGCTGTTGATTGGCCACAATTGCCACATTAGGTGGCGGTTAAGGTCATTTTTAAAATTTTATTGGTTTCGATAATATTTCTGAATTTCAAAAAATATTTAGAAAACAGATGTTAAGACCCTCATTTATGGGGAGATTGTGCAGCGGCATCTCGCTTTTGACTTGGAATGGACGGGGGGAGTGGTTACAAACTATGACGAGCCTATGAATTGTGGTGCCAACCTGGAATAAAGCAAGGACGTGGGAATCAGTTTTGGGATCGGCAGTCCTTGCCAAGATTTATCTGGATCAGTCTACTGTTGCCGGTGCCATCTCGCCTCCAGCGCTCTGCTGTGCAATCAGGTATCGGTCACACTGGGACCACCGTATATCAATTGGTCTGGAAACGTTCTTCCACCTCACAGTAATTGCCTCCTGCTGACGCGTCCCCTCTACTGTAGCGCGTCCGCCGCTGCGGCGCATTGGTTGCATGCCAAAGAAACTTGATCGCAGTACGATGCAGTGAACCGAAGAAATACGAATTTGCGGACCTAGATAGCAAATATAATATGCTTCTCACGAAGTGTAGTGCTAGGTTGCTTTACTGTTGCTTCCATTTGTCAATTTTTCAATAGTTAGTACATCTTTAGCGGTTATGGAAACTAAAAACACTATTTTTGTATATGAACTGGCTGTAGTCATGATCTATATTATAACGACAATCATCGATATAGGAACAAATAGATACTGGTGTTAGGACTTTAGAGTCGGTTACCAGGAGCTTTATGTCCTAGTTTGAATGGTGGTCTAATAATAGATTATGTAATTTTTGATTCTAGCTTTATGTAGCTTATTTTATCCTAGTTGTTGTTCAAAATTTTCACGTTTATAACTATGTAATAATTGATTGTGTACATCTTCAGATGCAGAGACTGGAAAAATATTCTCTTCTATTATCATAGAAAACTACATCTTTAGCGGTAATGTTGACTGTAACGATCCTTGACTTTTCTTCTTTCTCATAAACGAATCGGCAAAGCTCACTACTACAGAACCGATTTGTCCAGACGGTTCGGAAACACCGGGCGGGACGGTTTTTCGAACCGTCTAGCCGAAACAGTCAGGACAAATCATCATTTGTGCAGACGGTTATTGAACCGTCTATACAAATAATTAGTACAGACGTAGGCACACACGAACCGTCTGCACAAATGAACCGAACAGTACGTCGAAAGCATTTGTACAAACGGCTCCATCCACAAAACCGTCTGCACAAATGGACTGAACAGTACGTTGAAAGCATTTTTCTAGACAGTTCCGTGTCCAGAACCGTCTGCACAAATGGACTGAACAGTACTCGAAAGCATTTTTCTAGACGGTTACGGAACCGTCTGCACAAATAATTTGTACAGACGGTTCTAGCCCTGGAATCGTCTGTATTACTGCTGTGGCAGGAAAACCATGCTGCTGCGGCAGCGGAAAGAAGCGTTTCTGCTGCCGTGGTAGCAGTCTGGTTGTACAGAGGGCTCTGCCGCCTGCTGCCGCGGCAGCCGTGCGGCAAGGTGGTGTTGCTGCCACCTGCTGCCGCGGCAGAGGAAATGGCTGAATCCGCTGCCGCGGCAGCCGTGCGTCAGGGCGACGGCGCTGCCGCCTGCTGCTACGGCAGCAGAAACATACATTTCGGCTGCCGCGGCAGCCGTGCGGCAAGGCGGCGTTGCTGCCACCTGCTGCCGCGGCAGCCGAAATGGCTGAATCCGCTGCCGCGACAGCCGTGCGGCAGGGCGACGGTGCTACCGCCTGCTGCCACGGTAGCGGAAAGAGAGGTTTCGGCTGCCGCGGCAGCCGTGCGACAAGGCGGCGTTGCTGCCACCTGCTGCCGCGGCAGCGGAAATGGCTGATTCCGCTGCCGCGGCAGCAGTGCGGCAGGGCGACGGTGTTGCCGCCTACTGTCGCAGCAGTCGTGCGGCAGGGTAACGATACCCGGTGCGGTACAGACACACAACATGTAGATGTTATGGCTTAGCATTCCTAAACTTTAGAACGGTCCTGGCGCGGCAGTGAAAACGCTAGAAACAAAGTGATCAATCACAGGCATAACATGCACAGACACACAATGTACTCATTGATCTTAGACATAGCATTCAGAAACAAACATTAAACGTGATTCTCAACCACAAAGTCATTCACATGCATTACTAGGGAAAAAAAAACTCTCAAATCATTGAGGAGGAACATTTTGAGGACAATGGAATTCTCCGGTTTCCTTCAACACCTCTCTAAGTATGAAAGCTATTAACTATTTTTGAACAAAGTGGACGCCCTCCGTATCGAGCTCATCTGTAGGGAACTTAAAACTCTGCAGAAGGAATTTAAATAGCTAGGTTAGGCACGACGTCCGAACGATGAAAAATGGAACTACATAGTGTAATGACACTAACCGCCACTTCTACCGGACTAGAGTGAACGATCTGCGCCATGTATGTCGCGACATAGTATCCACAGAGATTGTTGCCCGGCGGCTGCTTGTGGCACTGTAGAAATCATGGTTACGTGCAGGGTAATTTAGTTTTACCGAATACATATTAGAACGTGCGAGGTGATTATTCTTGGGCGAGGGAGGAATTATTACCGGGAAATAAAATCGGTGGTTCGGTTCGGTAGATGTTGTTTTCACAATCCCCCCCTTCTCAACGTACTTCTTGAACGCCCCGGTGAGCACCTTCGTCAAATTTGCGAACTTCTCTGGTGGGTAGTCCCTAGAGTCGAAGTACGTGGCATGTAGATAGTCTGGCTCGAGGTAGACAAGCATCCAGTGGAATTCATAGTTGTACGGCAGAAGAATGACGCGCTTAGTAGAGTGAATGAGCATGACGTCCGAAATGTATCCCTCGACCTCGTTCGGCTGGAATTGGACCATTGTGCATATGACCACTTGTGGATCGAGGAATCCGATATTAGGATTTCTCTCCTAGCCTCTTGAATCATATGTCTACACATAGAAGTAATGTCATTGAAAGAGCGTATCAATAAGTTAGGCAATGTAGTTAGCTTAAACAGTGATTGAGAACACTTACAGTGTCCAGCATCTTAATAGGCTGACATCGAGGGTGTCATGACGGTAGAGGTCGGCTAAATCCGAGAACTCGATGGTGAAGGTTCCACCTGGATGGAGGAAATGTTGCCGCTTGTACATAGCGCAGATATTCTGAGGAAGCGCTCTCTCCTCGTTGGACCTCTTCATGTAAAATTCGTGCACAATCTGAGCTGCCCAACCAAGTCGTTCTAACGCCGCCCGTGTCACTAGCGGCTGCCTTTCCGTGTAGACTCTTATCTCGGGTTCTTCGTCTACCTCTTTGCCCTTGGCCGACTTCGTGCTATTTCTGGTGGCCCTACGCTGAGGTTGAGGAGTCATTTTGGCAGTCTGCTGGCTAGATCTGCTAGATTGCCTGGATTGTGCTGAAGCGGATTTCACCTTCGGTGGAGGAGCACGAGAGTGAGAAATCTAGACCGTAACGTACCGGAGACAGGGGCCGTGCAGGAGGTGGAGGGGCAACCAGGAAAATGTACTTCTTCGGCCACTGGATGAAACTGTTGACGGTCTGCCCCAGTGTCGTGACGTCGTCCTCCGGCGGTACAGGAAGTGTGAAGGAGGAGCAATTCGCATGCACCATGTCCACTGTCACCTTAGCGTTACCCGCCGCTAACAGAACTCCGTGCACCCTCGTGTCTTCATAATATGGAAATGCTAACCCCGTGCCAGCCTCAAGCATGTCAGTGGGGCCAAAACAGCTAGGCACAAGGAGCTTGCAGGCAGTTACGATCGTAATGTCGTCGATAGGGAAACTTTCGATGACGTCGTCTTCAGGAGGGATCGGCTCGACATGAAAGTCGTCGGCGCGGTTGTCTTCCGTAACGTGCTCATGAGCGGCTTGTTCGTGGACGTCTTCCACGGATGCGCAGCTACTCCTGCGCCGAGCATGTGGGGATGAGCCTGCGGGGCTGCGGTCGGCCGCGGCGGCTGCATCCTCCTGCCTTAACTGCCGCACCCGTTCTTCGACCCTCGCATCGATCCTCTGTTCCAGGCCTGCATATATTTCTTCCATCAGCTCTTTCTTCATCCTTTCACGCTCGGCTGCCTCGCGCTCTGCTTTCATTCTCCTCCGACTCCTGTACGAACCCGCATCGTCGGGGAATCCCATCTTCCATGGAACCGTAACCCCCACGCCATGCGTTCGACCCGGGTGCTCTTTGTTTCCCAGAGCCAAGGTTAGTATGTCCTTCTCCCTGGCTGCTTGGAAAGTTCCTTGGGCGGCTTGTTCTGACAGTCGCATGATGTTTTCAGCCACCTGGACGGTTTCGGGCTTGTTGAAGGCGACGGTGCCATCAGCCGAGATGTTGGCCCTCGCGCGATACCAGTTCCGGGCCCGCCTCTCTGGGATCTGGGAGAATGGTGTGTCGCAACTCTCCTGAGACGCCCGTTCGTCCTCTGTTCTCCATTCCAGCTCTTTGCGCGCGTACCCACCGCTTCCGAGCCTGTGGGGGTGAACGTTGCATGCTTGGCGGGCCCTGTTCGCCTGACTCCGCTGCACAAATTCCTCCGACGTGCACCTCTCCACAAATTCTGCCCATTGATCCTCCAAGAACCCGTAAGTCTTCGGGTCCTGCCTGTAGGGCATAAGATTGTTCTTCACGTACGTGTTGTAGAGCTCGCTCTTGAAGGTCTTCCACGCCTTGCCCATCTTGGCTTTTGCCTGTCTTTCCACGGCCTGCTCGGTACCTTCGGGGAAGTCGAACTGAGATTTGATTGTGCTCCACAGGAACTCTTTCTCATTATCCGGCACTGATGGCTAGCTGGCGTACGTTATCCGGACCTTCGTCCTCGCCAGTGAGGCGCACGCACTACGGAATGCCGCCTGAGCCTGCTGCGGCAATATGGGCACACCCTCATCGCTGACATGAGTTATCGTGTAGTGACCCGTGGGCATTTTATTTTTGCCTCGGCCACCTCGCTTTTGCTTCTGCCCACCCGATTCTTCGGTTTGCTCATGAGACGAGGCTTCTGCATGTTCGGTGGGCTCAGGTGCAGCCGGTTGAGGAGACACACATATTGGTTTGAGCTGTTCCATGTAATCGATACAGAACTCGACCACCTCTTCGGTTGTGTAACCTTCGACGATGCTGCCCTCTGGACGAGATCTATTTCGTACGTACTGCTTGAGAATTCCCATGTACCGCTCAAACGGGTACATCTGACGTAGAAATACCGGTCCACAGACCTTTATCTCTCTCACGAGGTGGACGGTAACATGGACCATGATATCAAAAAACGACGGAGGAAAGTACATCTCAAGATGATATAATGTCTTCACCACATCGGCCTGCAACGCATCTAGTGCTTCGGGATCGATGACCTTCTGAGAGATTGTGTTGAAGAAGTAACATAGCCTAATGATTTTGTCTCGGAGATAGGTCGGCTGGATATTTCGGATTGCAACAGGAAGCATCTGTGTCATCAACACATGGCAATCATGGGACTTCATACCAACTAATTTTAGATCTTCCATCGAAACAAGTTTCGAGATGTTGGCGGAGTAACCGGACGGAACTTTCACACCTTGCAAGCACCGGCATAGTTCGGTCCTCTCGGCCTTTTTCAGGTTATAGCAGGCCGGAGGAAGCCTTGTTCTGCCTTGTTGGGAGGGCTCAGGTGCCAGCTCGGGCCTGATCTTCATGTCTACTAAGTCGAGACATGCGTTGAGGCCGTCCTTCGTCTTCCCTGGAATATTAAGTAAGAGACCAATCAGGCTGTCACACACGTTCTTCTCTACGTGCATAACGTCGATGCAGTGGCGAACTTCAAGGTGCCGCCAGTAGGATAACTCCCAAAATATTGATTTCTTCTTCCACATGCCGCTGGCTTTCACTTTTTTACCGCTCTTTCCAAGGATAACATCGATATCCTTAACCATATTGTACACCTCTTGCCCGCTGTAATGCCTTGGACATAGAGCTCTCTCCCTCGTCCCGTCAAATTGTTCCTTCATATTGCGGTACGGGTGATTCCTCTTAAGGAACCTACGGTGGCGCATGAACACCGTCTTACGGGAGTGGGCCAGCCACCTACTCGTGGTACCATCCAAGCACTGAGGGCAAGCCTTGTCTGGTTCTTTACTCTGGCCCGAAAGGTTACGTAGGGCAAGCAAATCATTGACCGTGCAGAACAACATGGCGTGTAGGGTGAAGTTTTCCTGTTTGTACGCATCCCATACCTGTACCCCTTCATTCCACAGTGTTTTCAGATCTTCCACCAAAGGTCTTAGGTAGACGTCGATATCATTCCCGGGTTGCTTCGGCCCTTGGATAAGCAGTGACATCATGATGTACTTACGCTTCATACACAGCCAAGGTGGTAGGTTGTACATACTAAGAGCAACTGGCCAAGTGCTGTGCCGGCTGCTCATGTTGCCGAAAGGATTCATTCCGTCCGTGCTCAACGCGAACCTTATATTCCTCGGCTCCGCACCGAAGTGTTCGAAGATCATCTCGATGTTTCTCCACTGCGCGGAATCGGCAGGGTGTCTTAGCTTTCCATCTTTCTTACGGTCCTCCGAGTGCCAGCACAACAACTTGGCCTCTTTTGGGTTCGCGAACAGACGCTTCAGACGCGGAATTACGGGCAGATACCACACCACCTTAGCGGGAACTCCTTTCTTCGGCTCGATGTAAGACTCGCCGTCGTCTGGTTGGCTCTTACGCCTGTAGCGAGATGCTTTGCACACTGGACATGAACGCGAGTTCGATAATTCATTCTGGTACAAGATACAGTCGTTCGGACATGCATGTATCCTTTCTACCTCCATCCCCAGTGGACAAACCACCTGCTTTGCTCGGTATGTGTTTTTGGGCAGCTCGTTACCATCCGGAAGCATCTCCAGGAGGAGACCTAGGAGCGCCGTGAAACTCTTGTCTGACCAACCATAGCTTGCTTTTAATTTAAGCAGCTCGAGCACGGACGACAGCTTTGTGTATTTCGGCTTGCAACCCGGAAACAAAGGTTTTTCTGAGTCCTCAATCAAGTACATGAACTTGTTTAGGTCTCTCTCAGCACTAAAGTTCACGTCAGCATCGCGCAGCATCTGATCCAACCTATCATCGTCCTCTGCGCCACCATAATCATTGTCTGCACGTACTTCCTCATGGCGGCCACAATCATCGTCTACACCTACTTCATCGTCATCTTCTCTTCTTTCGTTGACTTCGGGTTCTTGGACGGTGCCAACGTCTTCGTGTAACATGTTCTGCTCTTCACCATGTTTGGTCCAACACGTGTAGTCTGGTTTGAAGCCCCTAATAATCAAGTGCGCTTGGATCTGTAGGGCTGAGTTGTGTCCGAGAAATGATCTCTCATTTCTACAATCGCAACAAGGACAATATGTAAATTCAACACCCTTCTTCAACCTATCCTCCTCGGCGACTCTAAGAAAATTCGTCACACCATCAAGGTACGCTTAGTTCGTACGAGAACCGTATATCCACACCTGATCCATCTGGCTACACGCGCTGCACAACACGGAAATTAGTGTTAAATTAACCTAATAAAAGAAAGCCACCTAGCTTCTCATCGAAAAAAAGGAGCTTATGTAGAAATCATACTGCAATTTAAGGGTTTAAGGGTATAAACATAAATATCAAAATGCGGAACATCGACATGAGATGAAATGCATGTCATGGAATAGGGGACATAAAATAAAGACTAATGCAAATGTAATCAATTTAATCGGAGTCCGGACGCTGAAAATATCGCGATCCGAATTTCTCCGGCGGTTCCGGAAACCTTAATTTGAGTTTTTAGTCAATTTTATTTTTTCTACAATGCAAACACGAATGAAAATGAGATAATTGCATAGATCTTATTTTTCTGAACATTTTGATATATTATTTGTATTTTTCTGACTAATAATGAATTTTCTATGATTTTTATAAGATTTAAATATTTATATACTCTTTTTGATCTTTTCCTTAGTAAAAATAATAAATAACTAAATTCAAAAATAGTAGGCCCTGACAGGTGGGTCCCACTGGTCATATTTTTATTTTTATTTTTATTTTGTTATTATTAATTTTTTTTTCCTGAGGGCCGGCGGTCGATCGACCGGGACGCCGGCCGAGCTTGATCGACCGCGGCGGCAAGCGGCGGTGGCGCGGGAAGCGGCGGCGGACGGAGGAGGGAGGACGGAGCGTGGCGGCTTACCGGGAGGCGGCGCGGCGAGGCAGGCGGCGGCGAGGGAGGCGGCGAGGCGGGGAAGCTTCGGGGGCTGGCCTGGCGGCGG
Source organism: Stipa capillata (assembly GCA_019208055.1). Taxonomy (NCBI): domain Eukaryota; kingdom Viridiplantae; phylum Streptophyta; class Magnoliopsida; order Poales; family Poaceae; genus Stipa; species Stipa capillata. Next base: position 130,458 of record JAGXJF010001037.1, on the reverse strand, counting down.
CGGCGGCGGTGGGAGAGCGTCGGCGGGTGGCGGCGGCGGCTTGGGGAGGTCGGCGGTGGCGCTTGCGGGCGGCTCGAGGTTCCGCAGGACACGAAGCTCGGCTGGGAATGGGAGTGAGGGAGTGAGCTTTAGTGCAGACGGCTCCAAGTAGGGAACCGTCCGCACAAATAACGCAGACGGCTCCCAACTGGGACCGTCTGTATTGTATGCGTTAGTGCAGATGGCTCCCAACTGGGACCGTCTGTGGAATTAGTACAGACGGTACCGGTTGGGAGCCGTCTGTACTGTATGGATTAGTGCAGACGGCTCCCGACTGGGACCGTCTGTACTATTTGTACAGACGGTTCCGTGTGGGAACCGTTTGTACTGTACAGGTTAGTGCAGATGGCTCCAAACTGGGACCGTCTGTACTATTTGTACAGACGGTTCCGTGTGGGAACTGTCTGTATTGTTCCGTCCCGCATTTTTCCCATCCTTGGTCATGATTTGTGCAGACGGTTGGTGTTGGGAGCCGTCTGTGATAAGAATTGTACAGACGTCTCCCGGTTGCCGTCTGTACAAGGGGCGTCCCGTTAAATGCTATCTGTAGTAGTGGCTTCAGACTTCTGTTTCAAGAAATGTCGTCTGAAACAAATCTTGAGCCACTAGATAAAGATATTCATGCTTTAGTATATTCTTAGGGTTTAGCGAGCACCTAATTAAACCTAGATTTTGGCTAGGCAACCGAATTTGGGTAAAATGGGCGCGCCCGCTGCAGGCTTTTGATTCGGAGCTCTGCGATGGGCACTGCGGGCATGTAAAAAGAAAAAAGATAAGAACAACGCTGAGATGACGAGCTAGTTAAGTTTTGTGGTGGCAGTGTGGCGATGGGAGTGCTTGCTGATCTTCCAAGGTCCTACTGTGCATTGACATCGGAAGTACTCCGTTTAATTTTTTTGGAATCCGAGATGCCATCCATGGCCTCTGTTCTATTGATACACACACCTAACTCTATTAACTGAATTTGTAGTAAAACATTTGGAGCTGCCAGGACGTGGTTGACGAATCTACCCCCAGGGACGATCCGTTCGTGGGGACAGCTATGCGACATGCTGCTCGGGAACTTCCAAGGTACCTTCCCAAGGCCTGGTCGGGTCGACGATCTATTCCTTGTCGTCCAACGACCAGACGAGACTTTCCGAGAGTTCACCAAAAGGTTTAGTGCTGTCCGCAACACTATCCCAGAGATAACCGACTCGGACGTCATCCGCGCCTTCACTCGAGGCAGCCGAAACGAGATGTGCACACACGATCTGATCATGCGGCCGCCGAAAACCACCAGGCAGCTCATGGACCTGGCCGAGAAGGCCGCTTGTGTGGAGGAAACCCTGCGCTACATCAAGCAATAGCGGGGTGAGTCAACCAGTTCTCCTCTCCAGTCAAGGAGCGACTCGCGCAAGTCTAAGCGCAAGAAGAAGCCCTCCGGAGGGAATAAGGAGAAAAAATCAGACCCGACGAGGTGATGGCTGAAGTTACCGAGAAGCGCAACTGGCGGCCACGCTCCAAGGATAAACCCACCACATCCTCTGACAAGTCGTCCAAGCCATGGTGCGACTTTCATCAGACCGACTCGCATGATCTGCGACAGTGTTGCATCTTCAAGAAATACCTTCGGGAAGAAAGAGAGAGGTTCCGAGACGAGAACCCTCAAGTCACGAATAACAGTCGGGAAACTACTTTCGACGACGATGATTCCACCCCTGAGCCTTTCCAGGGGCATGTTAGAGCAATCGAGCACATATTCGGGGGCTCAACCTCTTATGAGTCCAAGAGGCAGTATAAGGCGATCGCCCGGGAAGTTCTCGCAAATCTCCCGCGGGTCCCTCGAGCGATCAAGTGGTCTGAGGTCACGATATTTTTTGGCCAGACCGATTGCCCCGAAAATTATGCTCGACCGGGACAGTACACCATTGTGGTCGAGCCGACGATCAACAACTGCCGGGTGGGCCGCGTGTTAATAGACGGAGGGAGCTCCCTCAATATCCTATTCGCCAACGCCCTCGACGCAATGCAAGTGCCACGATCATCGGTTCAGACGGTGACGCACGCTTTTCACGGCATCGTCCCGGGCTCATCGGCCACACCGATTGGGCAAGTCACGCTCTTGGTTACCTTCGGTACACCGGAGAATTTCCGAACAGAAAAAATCCTGTTCGACGTAGTCGACTTCGAGACAGCCTACAACGCTATCTTGGGACGACCCACTCTGGCCAAGTTCATGGCAGCTACGCACTATGCCTACCAGTGCATAAAGATGCCCGGCCCAAAAGGCGTCCTCACGATAAAGAGCTCCCCCAGAGAAGCACTCCTCTGCGACAAGCGTAGCCTTGACCTCGCAGAGCAGCACCTACCCTCTGACCAAGACGCCAGCGTGACGCCTTCAGCCTCTGCGTCGCCAAGACCACCTCCACGACTACGAGCGACGGCTTCGGAAAGTACCCCCTCCAAGTCGGAGAAAGAGTCCCACGACTAGGTCAGAACAGGGGGAAAACAGGGCCTTCCCCTAAACAGGACAACTGCTCCTCGGGGGAAGTCGCCCGATCCAGGTCGCTCGCGTCAGTGTTAGGAAGGTCGCGTCCATTAGAGAATGCAGTACAACTACCCTCGGTAAGATCGTTCAGCCGTCGCCTCCCCCGTCTGTAGAGTCCAAGGTGGCACCAGCTCCATCCTCAAAGATCGTCAAGCTACGAACAAGTCGATGATAAGACACTCCGGGCGCCGCCGCCCAGCATGCGCACTCAACAAAAGTTCCGTCGGCGGGTCACGACAAGAGGACGCGAGTCTCTGGGGCCACCGGTGACAAGCCAAACGAGGAGGGAACGGCCTAGTTTTGGCTTAGAGTTATTTCTTCTTAGAATTATTTTTCTTACAGTAGCCTGTAAAAGACACAGTTTTCTTTAAATAATATCAAGTCTTTAGTTCAATGTTTTCCAGTATCAATTCAGACTGCCTATCCGAAATATCTCTCGAACAGTCAGTCGGGGGCTGGATAAGAAGACGGTAAAGGTGAAATACGAGTACGAGTACCGATTTTCTTCGACCCGCACGAAGGAAAAAGGGTTCTGCGCCGCAACTGCCAGGGACGCAAGGAAAACCCCTTAACGCGTTTGCAGGTGACAGGGAAGCCACCGAGCCCCCCACCTGACCAGACCTAAGGCCTGGTCGACTAAGCTCCCCAGTTCCGTAGCAAAGTCCCCCGATCCCGAGTGAAGGAAGGGAAAGAAGTGCGAATACGACTAGATCGACGGAACCCGTACACTTATTCACGCCTTCGACTACTCGGAACAGAAGATATCTCGGGTAGAGTGGAGCTTGGTTGATCAGGCAAGTGTGGAATTTACCAGCCAAGTACCGAAGTCTCCCCTTAGCGAAGGAGTACGAAAGTGCTGCTACGGCCACGACAAGCTGTATGAAAGACCCCTTATCGTGTTTACTGATGACGAGGAGCCACTGAGCCCTCCATCCGACTAAACCTAAGGACTGGTCGATCATAGCCAGAGCGACCTAGGGCACTACTCGTACACCAACACCAAAGGAAGGCAAAAGGTACCAGTTCCGACTAAAGTCTACCCTTGTACCCGACAAGTTTCCATATAAGCAGGTTAAGACAAGGTTTTCAAAAAAAACCAAAAAACACACAAGATATCGCACAGTTACTAATCACTGTATTTGCGCAAGAATGTATTGTTACAGGACTCTACTCTAGACCAGGCGCCTGGACTCGATCAGCAAAAGCATCCGCCGCCGCCTGCACGGCGCCAAGAAGCTCCTCCTCCTCGCCCTCAGGCAAATCGGCAGCGAGCGCCTCCAGAGGCAAGTCCGAGTACCCGCGCTTCAGGAGAGCCAAAGCGAAGGCCAGGGCGTCGCGTACGCCTTGCTGGAGCTCGTCTTTGAGAAGCTTCTCGACGGTAGGCTTCAGCTTGGAGATGGACGCCGTTAGCTCGGCCAAGCGGCTGGACGGAGCAAGGCCCGGAGGGGCAACGACGCCGACTTCACCCAGCGTCTTCTCGAGCGTACCTAGGGCCCGCTCGAGATCTCCCTCCAGCTTCCGCGCATAGGATCGACTCTGTTGCAGGGAAGGCTCCAGGTCCGAGAGGCGCGCCTTCGAGGACGAGAGGTCAGCCTTCAAGGCCGAAAGATCAGCGTTCGAGGCCGAAAGATCAGCCTCGACTACCTCCCGCCGCCTCTCGGAGTCCTCAAGACGCTTCTGCAGCTCTTCATTCTCCGACCGCCGTCTCTCGGACTCGTCGAGGCTTTTCTTCAGTTCCTCACGCGCCGAGTCCAAATCCGCTTGGGCCTTCTCGAGCGGGGCGACCTGGGAGATAGCAAGCTGGAGAAGAACAGGTCAGTACAAGCAAAAATTACCTTATCACTAACTTCCCTTACGTTACCTGCAGCAAGGAGGAGAGGCGAAGACCTTCCGGCACCGAAGTGCCCAAAGGCACGACCTGCTCGACCAGGGCCGTCTCCGGCTCCAGCGCTGGGGGCTGTGGCTTCTCGGTGGAGGCCAACGGCGACTTGGGCGCAGAGGTCTACTGCGGGGGCCGGTGCCGAAGTCGGCGCCGGAGGCTGCTGTTCCGTGGCCACCGGAGTCAGTTTCCCGGCGGGACGAATCGACAATCTACTCGCCGAATGAAATCGACTCAAGGCCCCGGCAAGGCAAAGTCAGAAGGAAAGAGACGGCAGAGGGAAACTAACCTCCCGCGTTTTCCCGTCGGAGGAGGCTTCCTTGCCAAGGCACTCAGACTCCGCTTACCGGAAGCCAGCGGCGCCTTCCCCTTGTCTGCCACGGTCTCCTCCCCAAGAGCAGTCGGGGGAGGGGGAGTTGGTTCCTTGACAAGGGGGCTGCTCGCTTCAGACTGCCCAACGTGTCCCTCCTTATGATCTCCATCCAGGAAAGAGTAAAAAAAAGAGGAAGTAGTCGGGCAAGAACACAAACCTGTGGCAGAAGATCCCAGGTAGGAGAACTTGTCGGGAAGGTCTCTGCCCCCTCCTCGGCCGTGGAAGAACCTTCCTCCCTCTTCTCGTGGGGTGGCGGGGCAGTCTCAAACATCTCGATGTCATCGTCCTCGACGGGGGCGCCAGCTCTTTCGGCCTCAGAGTCGGGGCCTCCGCGGCCTGTGCGCTGCAAACGAAAAAGCCCGAAGGCCTTCAGTAAGGCTACTCGGACGATCCCAAGATTGACAAGGGGATGAGTTAGATGACTCACCGAGAACACTTCTTGTCGGCCTTCCGGACTCTGCTTCAGAAGGGGCAGGGGCACGCCCGTGCGCCCTCCTTGGGGGGCCTGCTCGAATAGGTTGTTCAACCTACTCAGAAGCTCCTCTGAGGATAACTCTGCGTGGCACGACAAGGCGGAAGTGTGTGAGAAGTCTTGATAATTGAGCTGGCGCGGAGGAGGTCCAAGTACTTACCCGTGTCAAAGTCCCTTGTCGGGTCCTGTTTTTGGGGGATCTTCCAGGCCGCCGCGACCCTCGAGCGGAGAGGGCTTATCCGGCGTTGAAGGAAATCCTCCGCGACGTCCCACGCCGTCAGGCCTTTGGCAGCAAGGGCGGCTACGTCCCAGACAAGCGCCGTAAGGTGCTTGGTCTCCTTGGGACCTCCACCTAGCTCTTATTCTGAAGGGGGGAGTCCGCGGTAGGAGATCTCAGAGTTCGCGGGAGGCTGGCAGTAGAACCACCGAGCATGCCAGCCCGACCACGAAGATTTCCAGGAGGAGCCGATGTAGGCGTCCTTCCTCCCTTCTCGGAGACGGAATCCGGCGCCGCCGACTACTCCTGCGCCGCTGCTCTTCATCCGGCAGAGGTTGTAGAAATACTTCCATAGCTCTAGGCTCGGCCTAATGCCGAGGTAGGCTTCGCATAGGTGCGCGAAGACCGCCAGCATTAGGACAGAGTTCGGGTTGAGATGAATCAACTCGATCTGGTAATGCTGGAGCACGAGGAGGAAGAACGACGAGGGTGGGAACTGGAATCCGCACCTGAAGAAGTCCGCAAAGACGACGGTCCACGCCGTGTCAGGGGTGGGGACCGTCTGCTTCGTGGCCTCTCGGACAGGCACGAATACCTCCGGGAGGATCACCTCCTCCGCCGCGAGCTTCTCCAGGGCGGCGGAACCCATCACCGAGGCTTCGAACTCAGCAATGGCGGTGGTCGGGCCCTCCGAAGTTTTCCCCGTTTCCTTTGCGGGCTCGGGAGATTTCCTCGTTGCGTTTTTCTTGCCCATTTCCGCTGATCGATCGGGAGATTGAGGAGGCGAGGATCGGTGAGGGCGCAAAGGAGAAGACGAAGGAAGCAAGAAGGCTGGGAGGCAAAGAGACAGTGCGTGCAAGACCCCAATCCTTGGACTCCTAGAAATTTAAAATTTCGCCGGAGACAAGCGTGGTTTTCGGCACGATCAGTTCCATCGCATTTAATGCGGGCAGTTGCTTTTTCCGCGTACAAGGCATGTCGCGGGAAAAAGAGGGTCTGACAACCCACGACCCGAATGAGCGCGCGCACGATAGCGCAGAGAGAGAAAAAGATCCTTCATCACCACGCGAATTTTCCGCCACGATGGATCGGTTTCCTAAAAACGTGCCAGGCGGACACGTGTCCGAGATCAACGGACCAGATCAAGTCAGAAAGCAGTCTGGGTCTGTCTCGAGGATAATTCCGATAAGGCTCTCCCAACTACTCGGTAGGGGTAGAACCTACTCGAAGAAGTCGCCGACTAAAGCTACTTGGATCGCCTACTCGGAAGTTCGTTCCCGACAAGGGCAGATTTCTAACAGAACCATCATGGCCTCACTTCACGTACTGACGGGGGGCTTGATGATGAATAGTGCGGCATCCCGCGTATTAGGGGTATCCGTATACAGAATCCTGTGACTTTTGGAAGGTACAAGCGTACCCGGGAAAGACCCCTGGAGGATAAGGTAACCCCTCTCGGGAAGAGAAGATTCCCCTTAAACTAGGAAGACGATCCCGACGTTTAAGGAAACCAGAGTCCTGCTCGGGTGTAAGTCCACGTCCGGTACGACCCTGGGAACCCCCTGTATAAGGATCAGCCATCCCATAGGGGAGGACGGAGCCAATTAGGTCAAGACATCTAGTCGCAGCTCCAGAAGACGAAGCCCTAGAAGATCCACTGCCTCGAAGGAGTCGAGCCCGGTGGTTTAGGATAGTTTAGTCTACGATTAGGCTTAGGGTAGCCACTAATATACACCCTCCGTTGTAAAGAGTATTCTCCATCAATATATAGCAACAGGACGTAGGGTTATTATCCTGAGGGAGGCCCGAACCTGTATAAAAACGGCTGTCCCCTGTTGTCAGATCTCCTGTCACTTGGGCCCTAGAGGTCCCTACCCCCCAGTAATCCTCACTCCATGAATACCGTAAGATCGCCGATTCACCGATCGTCGACACATAGGTTTGATGATTTTATAACAATTTACAGTATTAGTAATAAATTAATAAACACACATATAGATCATGTTGTAGGTGTGATGATTTTATAACAATTTACAATATTAGTAATAAACTAATAAATAGATTGTATTTTAGAGATATCGGTAATACTCAAAATATACTTATGTTTAGAGGTGGCGACGCAAAATATACTTCTGTTCCCCTGGATATTAGACGGCGAGATGAACTATCTCTTGCTCACCATTTGTATTCTTCCCATCAGGATGCAATAAGATCATTTGCCTCTCGCAGACAACTTGCATGAGAGGTCTGCAGTTGCGGGATATTACATCTGATCCTGTCCTACCATGGGAGACATTAATTGCCCATAATAAGAACAGTATGGCATGACTGTACCGACCAGACAGTGATATGATACATAACGAATATTATCGAAAAACGTAACTGGCATGATGTGGTACACAAACAATAATAAAATATTGATCATATATGTATTAGTAATGTATACACAGTTAAATACCTGACTACATGCTGAGAAGATAACTCCACCATCAGCACTGTATACGTGTATCTCGAGGTTAAAGAATACTCACTCCGTCCCAAAATGTAAGGCACGTATATATCTCAAGATTTACGATTAGGTCTATAACATGTTAGTTATATGATACAAAAATAATATCATTGGAAAGTGCTTTCGAAAACGAATCCAACAATATCACTTTTGTATCAGGAGATTCCTATCCTTTCTCTAGTTGAAGACTAATCTGGAAGCCTAATCGTAAATCTTGAAATACATGCGCGTCTTACATTTTGGGACGGAGGGAGTATATACCAGGGTGTGCATTTCAAATGCTCAAACTTTTTGTTCATAGTGTCCAAACTTTGGACTTTGTCGCCTTCTTTTACCTTCAGTTGTCTTATCAATTATCATGTATGGCGCGCATGCGCTACCGCGCAGCATGGGCAGAAATGAAACCCGATAAAGCAGATAGTGTGAAGTGTCAGCAATCACGGGCGAATATGTTCAAAATTAAAGAGGGTTATTACTTCTTCTCCACTTTCTTTCCCTCTTCCGCCCTTTATCTCTCTCTCTCTCTCTCCTGCTCTCGGCTGCTCCTCCTTAGCTGTCTTCTCTTTCTTTCTCCTCCGTTGGACTGGCCTTGGTCAGAAAAGAGGAGAGAGAGCACTGCTATAGAATTATACATAACAGATATCTCATCTCAGACTTATCAAAAAAATCATCACATATGAGATATATCCTCGTCGGTTTTGTTAAACAGACTGTAAAAGTCTGAAAGTAACTTTCAGACTCCTCATATATATATCCTCATCATTTCCATATCAATAAATATAGTTAAAGTGATACCACTGCACAAATCATAAATTTTATTACAAAACATGCATATTGAATAATATGGCCATATAACTAAATAAAATATTTAGGACTGCAAAAACTCAGTGGCAATAATAAAACATAGAAGTCTCCATCTTAATCACAGGCAGTCGATGTAGTCCAACGTGACCTACTCCTGAGTCATAGTAATCACCATAGTCTCCTACAAAATATGCCCCAAAATAGCATGATTGATGAGTACTTCGCATACTCAGCGTGCCCTTTTTGGGAAAACCTACCAAGCTACATGCAAGGCCTAATAAAAATGGTTTTATGTTTATTTTCCATAAATGACATGTTTGGTTGAATTATTATGGTAGTTTCGAAGGCAAGTTTTAAGATCAAAATATTTATTCGAGTTCAAAATAGTTTTAATAATGGGATGTTTTTAGTGAAAGTTCTAACCACAAACACTAGTAGGGCAAGGTATATTCCTCAATCCCGCCAATAGATTCTGACCATCTATACTGATAACCCCTTAGCTCGACAATAGGTTCTGACCACCCATGCTTACTCCAAAGGAAATAGAGGGAGAAAAATTTGAGAAGAAAATGAGATATGCACCCTGGCATGAATGGATCTTTGTGTCGTCTATGACCGTGGACAAGGCTAATCGATTAGTTTTACATTTTGTAGAGGTTGTACACTTTATCCACATGACACGATCATTCCTTTGCACCTAGCTGCTTAGTCTTTGATCACACACGCATCGGTGTCTTGATAGCATGATGAGGTTTTTCAAAAGACCATACCCGAATGCTACGTGCCCAGTAGGTTCAGTACGAAAAGAGGACACTCACAATGCGGAACCTTTTTTTGCCAAGAGTCATGTCTAGCCAATACCCCATTTGTGGTATGATGGTGCCAATACCGAGTATGAACTATCTACTTGACCAAGCTAGTGCCCATAGAAAATGTGGTTGCACTTAATTCACAGAGATAGACATAAACATGTTTATCAGCCCTTAAAAGATGTGACAACAATGTCATACCTTAGAGTAGAAACTTAGATAGAGTTCAGATAAGAGAATGCTCAATGATGTCAAAGATATCAACAAAGTACAATAATTCAAGTCATTCAACTAATAGAATATTCCTCAGAAGAGAAAATTGATCACAAAACGAAATCGGGGAACCATGAGGAACTCACATGATGCGTTGGTCAAGGCAGTAGTGCAATGGAGGGTGCTCTGCGAAAAGGGCAGATGTCACTAGCTACGGGAGGTTGTCACAGTTGGTGAAGAAGGCCGCGATTCAGTGGGTGAAGTTGTCAGCAAGGGCAACCGATTAGCGAGTCGACCTCCTTGCTTCCGTGCGGTTCTCAGGCATTAAGGAATTGGTTGGAGGGTCACCAATTTGCTAGGATTTCTCGGTGGTGCCAGCATAGCTAGGTCGCGATACGGCGCACGATGAGAGGAGTGAAAGCCATGGCGTGGAGGAGGGGTGGCACCTTATATAGGCTCGTCCTAGGGTTTCACGGTGGTCCCGAGGTGGCAGTGCCAGGGTGGGCACGGATGCTGAGGTGAGCGGTGCGCTGGCCCGATCAAGTCCTGTCCTGCTGCAAGGATGATGCAAGTGAGCTACGATGGGGCTACCTCGCTAGCTAGGCTGCATGGTGGCTAGGCTCGCTGGGCTAAGCCCAACCGGGCGGGAAGGAAGGAGGAGAGTTGGGCCATGGAAGGCAGGCTAGATAAGAGGGAACATAGGCCAACAAGATCGGCTTCAGCCCAGGCGCAGAAAAGAATAGAAAAAGAAACAAAGACCAAATAAATAACAAATTAACTCCAACAAATGTAGGAAAATTCAAGGCTGAATATTTTAAGATGCAAAAGCCAAATAAAATATCCCCAACCAAATTTTAATGTTTATATTAATGAAATTAAATTCAAAAAGCCTTATAAAAATTGCAATTAAGCTTTAATTAATTCAAGAAAAATTCCAAGAAATTTTGTAGTCCTCATTTTTAGATAAAAGTTTTAAAATCACAAAAATTTCTGGCTATTACCTAGACTGTCTAGGATAATTTTTTCACACCTGAACCTCCTTGGATGAGTCCACATATGAGATAGTTCAGAGTATGGATCGCCTAGGATAACATCCGAGACGATAAAAATTATGGACCGTCTAGGATGTGAATTCATCCGAGACTGTTTGTTTCTTGAACCGTCTCGATTATGGCTGACATCCTAGAGGATGTTCGGTTTGAACCATCTAGGATGTTGATCGCTATATATATTGCATCCCAACCAGACAGATCTGAGAATCCAAAATCTGTCTGGTTGATTTGGATTTGGACCTAGTGATTGAACATCCATTTGTTGTTGGTTATCAGAGGTTAGTAATTGCTTATAATTGCATTATGTGCCTTACCTTCCATGCTAATTTTCAAGAGAAAGAAGAGTGACTCAATTAAGATGCACGTGGTTTCATTGGGAATTTGTATGCATATATGCCCCTTTTGTAACTAAGTAAAGAGAGAGAACTTAACTATATTTTTTATAAGTAAATAGGATTACTTTAATTACTTACATAGTCTACTTGTACTTTACACCATGAAGCTTGTTATGGAGAGAGCATTAAATCTTTATATGTGACTTAGATAGATTGAAGGTGGATCTACAATGAGAGCCGTGTTAATAAAGCGTACATCAATGGCATCTCTACTTTTATAAGAGCCATCAAGGAGGATATGTTGAATAAGGAGAAAAGGTGGATGTATTATCCATGCTTTGACTTGCGATGATTCAAGGATCTTTAAGAACTGAAAGTAGATCAAAGCACACTTGATTTGAATAGGTTTCAAGGAAGTGTATACATGTTGGACAAAACATGGTGAAGAGCAGGTCATACATGAAGATAACAATAACATCGCTATCGATGGAGTCAATAATTTTCTAGACGCAGTTAATGATATGCTAGATGATGTTGATTGTGCTTGTGTTGATCAGATGTCAGAAGATGATGATACATTTTTCCCGATCTGGATTAGATGTTGCATGATGAAGATGATGAGGATACTTTTCCCAATCTAGATTAGATGTTGCATGACATAGAGGGAAACAATGATGATAGGGGTATAATCAATTCCTTGGCCTGTTGCAGGACTCAGATAAACCTTTGGATCCGAGCTACAAGGAAAAATGCTCAAAGGTTGTCATCTGTACTTAGACTGTTGAAACTGAGGTTGAGAAACTGATGGTTTGACAAGAGCTTCATGGTGTTGTTAGGTCTCTTGTGGACATGCTTCCAGAAGGGAACAAGTCACTGAAAGCCACCTACAAAGCCAAGAAGGTTCTTTGTCCATCGGGAATAGAACTTTAAAAAAATACATGCTTGTCTGAACAACTGTATCCTGTACTATAAAGAGTATGCATACTTGCATTTGTGTTTGGTGTGCAAAGCATAATAATCAATTAGAAGATGGCGAGGATTGCACTGAGGTGATGAAAGGAACTCCTCCCAAGGTTGCGTGGTATCTGCCTGAAATTCCACGTTTGAAGCATTTATTTACTAACCTAAAGGAGTCAAAATTGATGCGGTGGCATGTGATGCATTTTTCTTAGTGTTTTCTTACCGTATTAATGTTCTTTTTATAGTATTTTCATACTCTTTTAATCAAATAAATTGTGTATTTTCAAGATGGGCATCCTAATAGGAAACAAACATCTTGGGGATAAAAACGTGTATTTTTGTGAAGTTTCTCCCAAGGTTTTGCATGAAAAGAGAAGGAACGACAAGACAAAGCTACCACCGAAGAGGCACTACCATGAGATGCCCGTGGGTGTGACTTTTTATTCCTGCAAGTGTACAAGATCAATTTTAATGTAGTCTTAGATGAGGAAAGGTTGTGAAACCCACAAGGAGCAATAGGAAATGGTGCCATGATAGTTTGGTCCTTTGTGTTGAAATAAATAGAGCAATAGTAGGCAAGTAATACTTTTGGTAATTTAGGATTAATACTAATAATAATAAAACAATTAAAATTTGTAAATAATAAAATAATTAAAATAGTAAAACATGTATGGAAAGGGAACGTAAATATAATAACGACGGTGTTCTTGAGCTAGGGGATCTCCACTAATGTTGGCTACAAATTAACTGGTGCTTATAGGATGTTTACAATATCTATATGTTTGGCATATGCAAACTAGCATATAAACAAATACAAACTAGATATAATCATAATTAAGGTTTTCTCGACCATAACATAAATTCTCCTGTGACACGTGTTAGGTATTGAAGAGGGCTGCTCTCACCCCATCCATCCTCCTTTCCATGCACTAGGAGCGATGCTCATCTCGGTGCACAATTGACGTTCGTACAAATGATAAGGACTAATAGCAAAAGAATATAACATAAGCACAATTAACAATAATATTTGTTCATAACCTCAACTAGGAATCACCCCATGTCCTAAAGAACTCAGTAAACATGACCAAGGGTGCGCATATTCATGGAGAAATACATAGCCATCATGTTCTAAAATATAAATAAAATCACTAAACAATTCTAGTACGATGCAACATGCTATCGATTATACTAGAAACAAGTTTATGGGCCCAATCAAAAGGAAAAAGTGACGGTGTTGATGATGTTGATGATGAAAACGGCGATGGCGGGAGCAGATGATGATGACTTCCTTCGATGATCTTCAAGGTTTGGTGGTGGAATTCGGTGGAGCCGGTGGAGTAGAAGAATTGCTCCTCTCAAATTGAGAGGAAGAACCCTCTTTGTTCCTTCGTGATGCTTTGTAGATCCGTTTCGCCCCTCCTCTGCTGCACTGTCACAAAGAGAATTAATAGGCTCGGTGACACCTCGAAGGGGGCAGCCAGCAAAGCCTCTATGGGCTCACACGATAGGCAAGGGCAGCACCAGCTACCATAAGGCCCTGCCATGTGTGGCCCATGGGCCTCCTATCACTGTGACCCTTTGGAGGTAGCTCTGTCTTCACATTCCTTCTTCGTTCGTGCACAAATTCGGTGAAAACTTCATGAAAATAAGTGTTTTTATCACTGATACATTTATTTTTAGCCAGGACACTGATTTCTGGTAATTTTGAAAATACAAACTTCTATAATACTATAAAGTTATAAAAATATGACAATAAAATACTATGCAGAATACACACATCAAGCTTCCCAAGCTTAGATATTTGCTTGTCCCCAAGCAACCAAAGCTTGGTGAACATGATCCTAATCTTTATAAAGCGAGTCAAAAATATAAATGTGGGCATTGAAGCATGTGAAGTGTCATGCGTATCCTAGCTAACAAGTTTTGTAAATGCTAATCATTGAGAGGCCAATAGTTAATATACAAGTCTAAAAATGAAAGCTCTGCATCATTAGTCTAACAAGTGAGCTCCACCTAGCATTCTTTATCATTTAAACTTGTGAAATAAACAATTAAATTTAAGCAATAACTTAGCAACTTGCAATATTCAAAGTAAGGTCTTTCAACTTTCATCTCTCTTCCTACCCCTAAGTCACTCAAGATTTTTGGTGGATTTTGGTTTGGCCAAACTTTAAATAATGGATCATTAAGTCCAATAAATTTTCAATAAGTGCAATAAGCTTATCACCTAATGATATGGAAGGAAGAACTCTATCAAGAAAAAAAGAAAGGCTTATGTAATGTGGAGTGAATCCAAGCCACTAGTGATGTCCTCGTTTTCGATGTTGCATGAGCAGTAGGGATTTACTATAATGTGCACGAACCAAATGATAGTGCAATGTAAGCCTAGGAGACTGTGGATCTCACTACTATGAAGAATATGAGTTATAAAGAAAGCTTTACATGATGAATATGTGGGGAATAAAAGCTAGTAAATGCATGCGCCTAAAGAATGAAAGTATCTTGCTAATATGAAGAACAACAGTGCTATTAAACATGGTACCTCTCTTATTCTACCCTATTGGTACTTTTAATTTTCTCCTTTTTTTCTTTTTCCCTTTTTTCCTTTTTTCGGCTAACTCTTTTTTACCTTTTTTTCTCCCTCTCTTTTCTTCCCTTTAAAGTATGAGAGGTAACCATTTACAATGAATATAGCTCTATGTAAAATATATATACAAGGTATAAAAGATGACGAGGCAAAATCCACTACTAAGGAGTAGCATAATAAGAGCTATGAATAGGCAAGTATGTTGGACTCCCTGGAAAATTAGATATTTGGGTTATGGTGGGAGCTTCTTTTTTTCTTTTATTGTTATGCCAATCTTATTTTTTATTGGCCATTATATATTTTTCTTTTTCTTTTCCTTTTCTTTAGAAACTGCCACAAATATTTGGATGTATCAGCGAAGTATGTGAAATCCCGGTCTAGGAGGTGCAATATCATGTACCATAGTGTGAGGGACCCAGCATTTTAAATCGATTCAAGGAATTCACAACAAGCGAAGATGGTGACCATAGTCGCTACTTGCGACGGACTACGGCCCACCCTCGCCCCGTGCGACATGCATACGACACAATACGTATGACTCACCACGGCCTGATTGAGGGATCACGATTCCAAAAACATACGCCACAATGCGTATGACTCACTTTGGCAATGGACCGTACATTCACTTTGCACTTCACTTGAATCGAAATAAAATAACAAGTACCTCCATATGCATCCAACCACACTCCCCATTTCAACATACACGCATGACAGACGGGAGGTGGGGGCACATGTTGGACAGCAAGCATATCATCACACGAACCACTACGATACGATAATACAACTAGCTGTCCACATTGTGAACTATAAAGATTACATCATTCGGCGATAACCAGAAATTTAGTCAAATCTGAAATAAACTTGCAACAGCGGAATAAAGAGACAATTCCCACAGCGGTGCATCAGCCGCTGCCCAAAAGCCAACAAAATCCCACAAGTCAATAGCCAACCAAGAAAACCGAGCAACTAGGCATCGTCGAAGTAATCCTCGACCACTAGCTCACCTGCAATGATCTAGGAATATCCTAGGTGAGTACAAGGGTACTCGCAAGACTTATTCGTGCTTGATTAGATGTCCTACACATGGATTCACTATGGCAGCAAATAAACATGGTGCAGTTCAAATTAACAAGGTGTAAGTAAACCACATGACATTGACAACATTCTAGGAGGAAAGGCATGACAATTAACTTGCAGTTCAAGTTGCATGCTAATCAAGGTACAAACATGAAAGCATCAATCACGACAATCCAAATTCATTTGGGGCAGCCCACACTCCCAATTAATCATCAATTCATCACACATCATGTCCAGCCTATCTCTCGAACCATTACCGGCAATACATCCCCATGGGAATAACGAGCGCTCTTCACTCGGAGGTAGCTAGTCTCCAAGTGATTGAGACTCACCATCAGATAGACCCATAACAGAGATCCCGGTAACGTTCACGCGGTGATAAGGGAAGTAACACGATGAAGTCACCTCAGGTTGGTATAGCGACAAAAACACTTCAAACACCGGGGTCGCTCCTATAGCTTCAATTAATACCAACTTTATTCATCGTGTACCCCCCTTCGGCTCTCACATCTCACTTAAGCAATTCAATTTGATGGGGCATCCAAATTAAATTTTCAGCCACAACGAGATATAACATACCACAAACCTAACATGCTAGTTTAACGAGTTACGACCACAAGCGCATATAGACAAGCATACGAATAATGATAATAAAGTGCAACAAGCTCTGCTTGCCTTGCTCACAAAGTTCCTGATCTTGAGTGGAGTCGAGAGCCTGGTGGTCTCCTTCTTCGTGCTCTATTGCAAACAACGCGAAATACCGAAAACAAAATGATAAGAGAAAAGTAATGAGTTCCAGCATGAATGCATGATGAGGTATGCTAGGTATGCAATTCTAAGTTGACTTATAGGTATCAGAAACCTAAGGCAACAAGAATTCTCACTTGGCAATAGTAGATATTAAGTTATTACCCTAACAACGCATGCATGTCGATTTCGTTTGATCGGATGTTAGGGTTGAAGATTACTACGCACAGTGGATGGTCATGATTCAAGGTGTTAACATTATGAAAGTGCTCAATGATATGAATCTAACGCAACTGGAATCACTCAATTTGGAGTTATAATCGTCAAGTTACGGATTATCGAAGAACATCGTATGAATAGGGGTGAACTAATTCAAATTCAATTGGATCTGGGTTTACTTTTCGAATTTTGAAATTTTTGTTTGAACCAGATTGTAGAGAATTTTATAAGGTTTCCGAATATATAAAATTTTTCCAAATCGGAGTTACGGATCAAAAGTTATCGCGTTTTCAAGGTTATCGGAGATTCAAGCAAAACCCTAACCCTAATTCATTTTCGGGATTAATTTTTCTGCGAAAATCAAATAAAACAAAAATGCTATGCGCACCCGAACCAACCTACTCTAAACCTAAACGCAGGGCAGCTGACACGTGGGGGCCCTTCTCGGGTGCTGACTGGGCTCGGACAGCCAATCCCGAGCCGCCACGTCGCCTCCTTCCCTCACTCCTCTCTCTCTCTCTCTCTCATTAGCTTGGCCGGAGGGGAGGCTCGGGCGGCGGAGCTCACGCCGGAGCATCGCCGGAGAAGTCCCCGAGGACGCCACGGGACACGGCCGGACCGGGGAAGGGCGGCAAGAGCTCTAGCGACTCACCCCGAGCTTGTTGCGGTGGCACGGGGAGGCGGAGGAGGTTGGAGGGGAGCTGGCGACGTGAAGAATGGCGGCAGTGACCGGAGTGGCGTCGGGAGGAGAGCTCGGGCTCGGATCTGCAAAGAGAAGAGAAGGGGGAGGTTAGGGGGAAGAAGGGGTAGCACGGAAGCGAGAGGAAAGGACACGTGGAGGACCAAAACGATGGCGTGGGCTCGCCGGAGATCCGGCCGGAGGTGGAGAAGAACACGGCGGCGGGAGGGCTTCGGCGGAGGGAGCAAGGGGAATGGAGGTAGGGTTTTTTGGAGGGGGAAGAAGAGAGGAGGAGTGGCTGTCCGAAGGGCATTTAAGGGGCGGCCGGTCGGAGCACCGGGTTGGCTCAGCCGCCCTCCATGGCCATCCGGCTGCGGCGACGTGGCGGGGGCGCCCTGACGAGCGGGCCCCCAGCCATCGGGTGAGAAGGGAGGGGGAAGGCGCAAAGCCCTGGGGGGCGTTTCCCTGAGGAGGAAGCGGAAAGACCGAGGGGAGAAGGCGGGTTCGGCCTGATGGGGGTTTAGCGGGCCGGCCTGTGGGCTTGGCCGAATGGGCCTCGGCCCGGTTCCCTTTTCTCTTTTATTTTTATTTTTGATTTTTCTCATTTTCTAGTAACAGAGCCATTATTTAAATGATTTGAGCATTCAAACGAGCTCCAATTATTTTGAAATTTTTACACAACTCTCAAAATAGTACATAGGATCTACTGTAAAATTTTGGGGTCATTTGGACACTGTTTGACCTGGTTTTGAATTCAAATTCAAATATGGCTTGAAAATGAGTTTGAACTGTAGCTAGGCTCTAAACTCTTCCAAAATTTTTGAAAATTTGCAGGTAGCTGGGGTTCCCATATTCATGACTATTTATGAAATTTCATGACCTTTTCATCCGCAAGGACATTGCCTAATCATATAGTTACAAATCAGCCCATTTGCTATTTTGACTTCAATCCTTTAGTTGAGTTGGGAAGACATGATGGTTTTGAATGAAACCTTGGGAGGGGGAAATGCATGGTGATCCACCAAGGGGGTCACTGACCTCCTCCACTTCCTATTACTGATGTTAATGGTTGATAAACCAAATAAGTTGATTGGTGTTTGCTAAAACTATCCACCGAGGATGAGATATGTACGTATTCTATAAAATAAAATTTTAGCACATTTAAGTTTATGCAAGGTGGATGCGGGGATGATGGCATGCATGCGAGATGAATGCAAAACTCTAATCGTGAAAAGTGGTATTACACATAGACGCTAGCAAAAGACAAACTGACTAGAGGACAATCATTTGAACAATATTCCACCACATGTCGAGATGCAAAAAGGTTCTCTTGTCTCATCAAAGATATATATGGCATTTGTAGGTTAAAAAGGTACTTGTAATAGTTGCTAGTGCTAGCTATGCTCTTTTTACTTCAAATTTCAGCAAGGTATGAATTCAAAATAGTAACTAAGCAATGCACACAAGCCTGAAAAACTTAAGAAATAACAATGAAAGAAAATCATCATGGATTAACTACAACCTCTACTTAATTAAAAATTCAAAAGCTTTGTCTAATTAGGATAATTTGAGAATATGCAATGCACGAAAGATGTGGGACACCTCCCCAATCTTGGAACAAGCTAGGAGAATATCCATGTACAGATGGCGATGATTTAATTAATCCTCATCCTTCCTCTTCTGAGGGAGAGTGACTCCGGTGTTTGTATAGCGAGTCTCGGGGGCTATCTTGTTGAACCTGCATTCATACTCATAATTTTAATTTTTTAAGTGCCAAATTTCTGCACCACGTCCTTCTTGTATTCCTAATTGTCAAACGTGGAAGACATCTTTTGCTGTTGCTAGAGTATCTAACAAAGTACACTGTGACTGTGATGGTGAAAATGTGAAACTTGACAACAAAAACAAAAGAGTACTTAAGATATGAGGGTAGTCAGCCGAGGGGATTAAATAGATGAAAATAAAAGATCGAACAGACACATGCATGAAACGGCGGCAGAGACGAAGCTCCATCGACCCCACACGGCAAGGTGTTGTTGCAGGGCGTGCCGTGGGCCTCAGCCATATTTGCACGGGCCCACCTCGGTTCCTCCTTTTCGTAGCATATTTCATTTTTGATTTGAAGTTTCATTTATAAAGTTAGAAAGGCTGAAATAGAGACGAAAAATCCTTGGCCTTTGAACCAAGTTTTACTTACTATCAGTAGTTTGTTGTAAATATGCAGAAAATTCTTCAACGGTGCAAGTATTAATAACTCCCAACTCTTCTACAGGTGGTCTATTTAGTGTCTAAGACGTTGTCCATTAACCACTTGAGGTATATCTTTAGCTCCAAGAATTTCACAACTCCTGAACTATAAGCTCCAAGAATGTAATTTCGTTGCAGCAAACATAAATCAAGATTGAAAAGTAATATACTCTCCCCAGATTTAAACTCCCTATTTTGAATTCATTTTCATGCCATCTTTTCACTTTTTCTTTAAAGATCATAAAATTTTCATAAGCCTTATGGCGTAATTCATCTAAAGCATTGATATCAAAAATTCAATTTTCACAAGTGTCTTTGAAATCAAAGTTCAATTCTTTTACAGCCTAATAAGCCCTATGTTCTAGTTCTAGAGGAAGATGACAATCTTGACTATAAACCATTTATAAGGAGTCATAATCATATGATTTTTATAGGTAGTTCTATAAGCCCATAAATCATCATTTAATCTTTCGACCCAATAGGTAGTTTTATTATCATTAACATTTTTTTGCAAAATTAACTTAAGCTTTCTATTAGCTAATTCTACTTGTCCACTAGATTGAGGATGATAACGTGATGCTACCCTTTGATTAAGATCATATTTAATCAATAGTTTCTGAAAGACATTATTAACAAAATGAGAATCTCCATCGGTCATAAGGTAACTAGGGACACCAAAACTAGGAAAGATTATATCCTTAAATATTTTAACAACAATTTTACGATCAACATGTTTAGTATGAAGAGCTTCTAACCACTTCGTGACATAATCAACGGCTATGAGTATAACCTCTAGAAGAAACAAATGGTCATAAATAATCAAAATCTCAAACATCAAAAGGTTCTATAACTAATGAATAATTTAATGGAATTTCTTATCACCTACCTGAGTTATCTATCAATTGGCATTCATGGAATGTTTGGACAAACTAAGTGCATCTTTGAAGAATGTTGGCCAATAAAAAACTAGATTGTAATACCTTAGCATCAATTCTATCACCAGCATGATGTCCTCCATAGAGACTTGAGTGGAGAGAATGAAGGATGGCTTCTTCTTCATATTTAGCAACACACCTTATAACACCATCGGGTCTCTTTCTATAAAGGAATGGATCATCCCAGAAATAAAAGCATAGATCATAAATGAACTTTATTGTCATCAAATAAGTTAGTCCAGGTGGTGCATATTTTCCAATAATAAAATTAGCATAATCAATAAACTAAGGTACTTGCATTTTAATTGAAGCCAATTTTACATAGGAAAAGCATCATTAATAAGAATAGGGTCATGTGGAATATTGTCTAATCTAGATAGATGATCAGCTCCTGGGTTGTCTTTGCCTTTCCTATCTTTAATTTGTAAGTCAAAATTTTGAAACAAGAGTATCCATCTAATGGACCTAGGTTTTAGCATCCTTTTTGCTTAAAAGATATTTAAGAGGTTGGTGATCGGTGTGAATCAAAGCTTTAGAATCCACTATATATGATATAAATTTATCACAAGCAAAACCATAGCCATCAATTCTTTCTTAGTAGTAGCATAATTATTTTGATCATCAATCAAAGTTTTACTAGCATAATAAATAACATTAATTTCAAAAGGTAATTTCCTTCTGCAATAAAATTCCAATCAGATGGTTGAATAATGGGTGCCGAAATAAGAGATTTCTTAAGAGATTCAAAGCACACAATCATCAGTAAAAGAAAATGGAATTTCCTTCTGCAATAAATTAGTGAGAGGTATAGAAATTTTTGAGAAGTCTTCGACAAACCTTGTATAAAAACTATAATGTCTTAAGAAATTTCTGATACATTTAACATTTGTAGGATAAGGTATTCTTTCAATAGCCTCAATTTTAACTTTATCTATTGATGACCTACAAGTGCACAGGATCAATTGTAGCCTTTTCGATGAGAAGGAGTGTCAAAGCCACAAGGAAGCAATGATTGATCTTATTTGGTCTAAATCTGAAATCAAACTTAAAAACAATAAAAGTGAGAAGGTCAAGATGCAAAACTACATTTCTCAAATAGTTGTGAACCCAAGAATGCAATAAATAATTAAAACAAGCATTTACTTGACTTAGGAAACAAATATTATTTTTCAAATAAATAAATAAACAAATTCTAAGAGTGCTAGAGAGCTGTTGTACTAGCTAGAAATGAGGCATGGGATATAGACGTCCACTAGTAGAAATTCTCATAACAATATTGAGACTGTAGGCTAGCATAAGACACAATTATGGTAAATGCCTAAATAATGGAGGAACCATTTCATAGGGAAAAATAATATGCTCATCTAGTATAATCCAATTTCGTGCCATTGCCACTACACATTGGTTATGGAACAATGTATTACGCTTTGTACTTTTTCCTAGTAGATCGGATCTTATAGCTCTCATTCAGCGGACTTTTGTCACTCATCTACCAAGCATCATCTCCTCTCCACTATTTTTGCCTTGTCTAGCAAGGGGCTACGACAAGACAAACAACAACTACTGCGATCCCTTTTGGTGTGTTAGACAAATATTTATAATCAATCCCAAATAATAAATTGATTGCTCCAAAGATGGATGGCAATGGTACCAAGTAATTGATGGTGTGAAGGTGGATGGTCATCACAACTGAATAGAGAAATTGCTACATAGTTACTATTACACACCACATAATCTTGATGGACTACTCACACATCATAAAAACCAATAAGAATGAAGAAAAGATTGAATCCATAAATTGATGGATACAAAGTTACAAATAAATCTTGAAGATCCTAATGATTGTAGAGGAGATTACAAGGAGTTTTCAGCTATAAAGGCTTGTTGGAAGGGATGATTTATGGGTGGAATTCATGATGGTGGTGAAGATAGAAAACTATGGCTCCCGGTAGGAGCCTCCGGATTTGTCCCTGTTGCCTCTTCCTTCTTTCCGTGACACGGTGCCTTCTGTATATGTAGGGGACCCTCCGTGGAAGGGTTTACAAAGATGAAACAGATTTACTCATGAAGCGGCACCACCAGCAGAGCCACAAGGGATCCACACGGCACCATGCCACGGACGGTGGGGTTGCAGTAGGCTATCGCATGGCCACCTAGCTCCTCGACTGGCTCTGTCCTTTCATGCCCTGCGCTCTTGTTCCGGAACATTCGCGAATACATTGAATTTTCTAATTTTTGGAGTTTTCTTGTGTACACAAATAAAAGTGATAATTCAGTTGTTTTGCATATTATTCAATAATGTACAAAAATAATTAAAATACATAATGAAAATACTATAAGAAGACATAATTAAACTCAAAATAGTATGATACATTGTGGACATATCAAGCTCCCCAAGCTTAAACTCTTACTTGTCCACGAGTAAGGTATCCGTGAGGAACTTAAGTTTGATGATGACTTTGAGTAAAAGAAGTCATAGCAGATTGGTGTGTCCTTATTCAGTAAAGTAGTACCTGAAAATCTTAGCAAGAGAAATATTGCAACCTATAGGCATTTGTACAAAAAGGATTATTACCAATCATTAAGCATATGGTTGTCTTTGAAACTCAAATACTAAGATGACAATTAGAAATAGAAAATAAAATTTCATTAGTTTCAAGTAAATTAGAGAGCAATAGAATATCACATTGGGAAAAATGCCACATTTAGCTCGCTGACTCCGGTCAATTGCAAAACTAGCTAGCCTCCTCACGCAAAGACAAAAATATGAGCGCGACGGACGAGACAAGCGACGCGTGGCACTATCGGTTTGGGCAAGCGCGACGCACGGCACTGTCCGTTTGGGCGAGCGCGACGCACGGGAGTCGCGGTGGGCCAACGTGAGGCGCATCGTCGCGTCGACCGGATGCGATGCTCGGCGTGCATCGCTCTAGCACGATGCGACGCTCGGTGTGCGACGCTCCAGCACGACGCGACGCTCGGCTCGTCGGTCCCGCGCCCCACGATGACGCGACAGCATCGCTCCCACGCCATGCGACGACGACCGACGTCCAACGGGACCGCGCAATTCTTTTTCCCTCGGCGCGGTGCGGAAATCAGGCTCTCGGGCTCTCGCGCGATTCTTTTTCCCTCGGCGCGGTGCGGAAATCGGGCTCTCGGTGCTTTCGCTTTTTGCTGCTTCGGGATTCCTTTCAGCTTTTTAATTTGGCAGCCAGTGACATTCGGACGTATTGATTCATCACATTTGCCTCCTTTCGCTGTAGGTGATAAATTTGTCCCCCGAATATGAGAATCATTCTTCCTTTAAAGTTTCACCCGAGTCACCTTAACCCCTACCTCTCATTTCTCAATCTCTCGCGTCGGTGCTTCTTATTTCTCTTGTCCCACCTAAGAGCAAGAGAACGCCCCCCGCAGCTCATTTCTCACTCTCTCGCGGTGCTTCTTATTTCTCTTATCCCAGAGCAAGAGAAACCCCGGCAGCTCATAGCGGTAAGTAAAATAAAATTTAGCTTTTCATTTAATACAATATATTATAGATCAAGAGAAAAGCTTTAATATGAGATGATTTATTTTGTAAATGACATCAATAATTAGTTTTATATGTTAGACAAAAATTAGCTAAATGATAATACTTGACATGTTATTAAACTTTAGCATGTTGTTATTTCATGTGATATATTTGTTAGTCATGATATGTTATTAAACGTTAGGATGTTGCTATCTCTCTCCTCATCCCTTGCGCCTCTCAAATCTCACTCTCTTCACTTCACTTCATTTCTCCAGTAGCTCTCAAATCTCACTCTCTCTCAAATCTCACTCTCTTCACTTCACTTCATTTCTCCAGTAGCTTGTTGTACTCTTCTCCATTCACTTGCTGCTAGAAGTGGTCCAAAGAAAGAACAGAAAGGAGAAAAGAATAGAAAGAAAAGAAGGAAAACTGAGGTAAGCAAACTTATAATTAGCATTTTGTTTAGTAGAATATATTGTAGATTAAGTGACAAGCTTGAAGTGGAGGTAATTTTTTTAATAATGATAATGATAAGTTGTTATGTTAGTCAAAAAATTAGGTAAACAACAATGCTAGACATGGTAGTTAACCTTGACGCACTATTATTTCATGTGATATAATTGATATGGAGAACTATAATAATACTGGCTTAGTTATTAATTTGTAAACTTTAGCACGCTGTTATTTCGTGTGATATAATTACTATGGACAAGCATAGTTAATATTGCCATGTTTGTTCATATTGTAATGATTAATATTAGGAGAAGAAGATAGCAAGAAGAGAAGAGGAGAAGGCGTAATCATAGTTTAAATCAGTGGTTCTATTGGTACAAAAATTGTTGACGAAGTGAGAAGCTTTAAGTTCAGGTAATTTTTATTTGCATGATAATAATGATTAGATTTTTGGTAGTTAAAAATTAGCTACATATCAATACTGGACATGGTATGTGATATTTCATATGTGGAAATAATAGAAGTGATATTTTAAATGAAAATGAAAGAAATAATATATACAAATATATTATATGTGCCAATATATCAGAGAACATGTTGAGAATAATCAATATTTACATGTCACAGTAGCAAAGGGTCGTTATTTAAAATCTGTTGCGTGTGTACATAGGTACGATGAATCAGTTGCTAGTGTTCTACGGTGGAAACGTAGTGCGGGATGGGCCTTCTGGGCTAGATCTATCGCAATGTCAATACAAGGTTGCATAAATTGAAGGGTTGGAGGAGATAAGCCTGTTGGACCTGAGGAGGTGCATACGCCGTGAGTTTGATCGAGAAACAGCACGCAAGAAGCTTGTAATTGAGGCAGTAACGTGTAGGAGTCCAGATGATGGGTTATCTGACCCCTTCTGGGAGCTACACAAGGTGACGGCAATGCCTCATGGTCTGGGTACATGCAACTTGTCAGCACTCCTGGAGCTGCGATGTATGGCCGACCGATGGTGTACGTTAATTTTGTTGAGAGGCCTCTGTTATTGACTGGCGAAGAAGGGTGCAGTGCAGTTGGAGATGGACAACTTGCTGCCATAGAACGACTAACTGAAGCAGTGGCGGCAGCAGAGGCCAATCCCATGGTGGTTGACGATCAGTTCGTCATGAATGAAAATGCTGGTGCATTTTGGTCAAGTCGTATCGACTGCTACGAAATCATACCAAACATGGTGAACGAGTTGGATGAAGATGAAGAAGCTGACGAAGGATCTGATGACAATGAAGATGAAGGGGGTGGTGGTCCTTCCCAAACAGCGGTAGCGGCAGAAATGGATGAACTCAGTATACAACGCCTAGCCATCTCGCAGGAGGACAACTCGCACTGGGGCTTTGATGACTCCACGCTCATGGTCGGACAGCAATTCCCAAGCAAGCATGCCGTGCAGACGGCCATCAGTAGGCATACCATCACCATCAGTCGAGAGTATAAAACAACAAGGTCAAACCCAACAAGTTTGATGGCTGTATGCACACGTCCAGGTTGTCCAGCAAGAGTCCGCGCAACGCAAGGAGTGGGGATTATGAAGAATTTTTGAGATAACTGTGCTTGTAGATCACACATGCGAGCTATCAGAGCCGTTGACACAACATCGCAATGTCACTGCTGCATATGTGGCGGAGAAAGTGTACCACTTAGTATCTGAGGACATAACAGTCGGCCCAAAGGCACTGATGTCTGACGTGGCTGATGCAGTTGGGTTTCCAGTTAGCTACAGCAAGGTCAGAAGAGCTAAACAGAAGGTGATAGAGAGAATGTTTGGGACATACGAGGATGGGTATAACTATGTCCCAAGAATGCTCCATCAGATAGCAGAAGCAAACCCTGGTACTTACATAAACAAGCTTGATAGGCCACATCCGGATGGAGTACCCGGTTATTTAATACTCGATCGTGTATTCTGGGCATTCAGTCAAACTATAGAGGCATTCAAGTTCTGCCGACCGGTGCTTTGCATGGATGGTACCTTCCTTACAGGAAAGTACAAGCAGACGCTACTAGTAGCTGTTGCAGCGGATGCAAACGATCAAGTCCTTCCAGTTGCTTACGCAATCGTTGAGAATGAGAACACGGATAGCTGGCTTTGGTTCCTTGTGAATCTGAAGACGTCTGTTGTGCAAGATAGGCCTAACGTGTGCATCATAAGTGACCGTAATGCGGGCCTGCTAAATGCAATCAACACGTTGAAGAACACTGCTCCAGCTCCTTATAGGTGGAGTGACCTTGAAAGCAGGTGGTGCATGAGGCATCTGGCAGCCAATTTCTTCACTCGGTTCAAAAGTAAGGAATTGATGAAGACTTTTAAGAAGATGTGCATGCAGAATCAACTTAGAAAGTTTCAGGCCATTTGGGCAGCACTAGAGACCGCAACAGCATCCTACAGTGGTCAGGTGGAGAGGAGGAACAACAGACAGTGCATCATAATGCGGGATCGAGTCGGAGAGTTAAGACTCTTTCTGAGTGGATCGCTTGACACGCTTCGGAGGTGGAGAAATGGTCGCTAGCTCACGATACGGATGGCAAAAGATACGGCATAATGACAACCAACATGTCAGAAGCATACAATGGCGTGCTTAAATGTGTTTGGTGCCTCCCAATAACTGCCATCGTTGATGAAACCTGGACCTGGACTGTCGATTACTTCTACAACAGATCAAGGGCTGCTAAGGAAAATATGTACAAAGGAAAACAGTGATCCGAAGTCATGCAGAGGTACATGAATAGGAAAATTAAGAAATCTCAGAGCCATGACATCAGAGTTATTGATGGATTGAGGAGGAAGTATGAGATTCGCCTAAGGCAGAAGCATGTGCATAGTCACGTGAGAGGTGATAGAAAGCATGAATGCAAGCTTGACGCATCTGTCTGTACCTGCACCTGCAACAAGCCAATGCTGCTTCACTATCCTTGCTCGCACGTGTATAAGGCATGTGCGTACATGAAACAGGCCTCGCAGCAGTACGTGTCTCCATACTTTGACATCCACCATCTCCTGGGGACATGGAGTAGCGAGTTCAGCTCGTATGGCTTAGACATGAGTTACAAGGATGTCTGGCCCGGTCTTGTGGAATGGGTCCCCAATGCAGCTCTTAAGAATCACAAGAAGGGACACCGACAATCGGTGCGTTTCAGGAATGATATGGACGAAAGCCAACAAGGAGAACGATGCAAATGTAAGATTTGCAAGACATCGGACCACACTAGAAAGAATTGCCCGAATCAGCCATGCGGATCAACTCGTAACACCTGATTGATGTACCTACAATGTTTGTACCATTTCGTAGAAGTTGTAATAAATAATATGAGTACAACTACATGTAATTTGTTTAGAACTGCGTGTGATTTGTTTTGAACTAAGTGTGATTTGTTCAGATGTACGTGTAATTTATTCTACGTGTGCCTAAATTTCAACCATGTGGATTATTGTATGTAATACTGTCATATCGTGCAGGACATGGCGTCGTTGCCTGAATTACTCAAGGCACGGTACGACGAGCAACACAGGTGCCACTGTTGGCTTGAAGGTGTCGTTCACATTCCACCAACCTTCAGTCTTAGGGGACCTAGGACACACTGGGATTTAGACGAGCAGTTTGTTCCACGTCTACGGGTGAGTGGCCTTCTGCCATTTGCTAGGATGCTATCTACAGGCCGCTCTTTCACTCTTGATGCATCTCTTTTGTCCGCTCTAGTCGACAGGTGGAGACCCGAGATTCACACGTTCCACTTTCGTTGGGGAGAGATGACGGTGACTCTTCATGATGTCACCATGATCACTGGTCTGCCCATTAGAGGAGAGGCAGTTGTTCCACCACCTAGGAGAGCTGACTGGAGGGAGCACTTGGGTGCGAGATTCGGAGATAAGATACCCAGAACTGACACGGGTGCCGCCACACGAGGTGTGCCTATCCACTGGCTTAGGAGGTTTGAGACGTGCCCAGAAGAGGCCACTGATGAGGTTGTGAGGACCCACTTTGTTGCGTACTTGTTGTTCCTCTTTGGTTGGCACATGTTTCCGACTTCACACGGTAATATCGTTCACGCAAACTACATCCACCTCTCTCAGTCTTTGGCTGATGCCCCGCTCGACAACTTCCCCCAGTACAGCTGGGGATCTGCAGTGCTCTATGCTCTTTACCGGGGTTTGTGCGACGCCTCACAGCATAGGAAGTCCAAAGAACCAAAACTAAATCTCTGTCATACCTTGCTTCAGTTATGGTCGTGGGAGCACTTTCCAGTTGGACGTCCACAGATCACAGTTCCGGTCCACCCGTACCCCGTAGGCGAGGAATGCAGCATTGACGCCACTATGGGGACTCGGTGGACATATGCCACGCTACCATGGGCTCGTGAAGTGTCGGCCAGGTGCTACGTGTTCTACCACTAGGAGTTCGAGATGTTGCACGAAAATGGTGTCACATGGTTCCCCTGGACAGAAGATCATATTTACGGTGTCGCGCCTGCAGGGTTGTCAGGTTAGTGTTTCATGGATATGCAGCTCTGGTTGACAACATCGCACCTGGTATTCTCACACATGGTGGAACCGCATTCACCGGGGCGTGTGATGAGACAGTTTGGTCTCTTCCAAGAGGTCCCCCCTCCAGCTAATAGAGAGCTCGCGACACAAGTTCATGAGTAATTCGCAATAGAACTTTATAAACATTTTCATATATTTACGATGGTCTTCGTAATAACCATTTTCATGTCATATTTTTGTTGACAGGCAGGATAGAAAAAGCAGAAAGGATGACGACTGGAGGGGGGTGCAACGTGTATGGAAGGACGCATGGGATAACAGGGCTGCACTTGAGGTCATACGGGAAGACCGGTAAGTAATTTTCAGCTGTGTGCACATATATGTAGGTCGGGAATTTTATAGTAAGGTGCATATGCAGACCATACGATGAGCGGGCTTATGATGAATACTTACGCTGGTATGTGCCGAGGACGCGCACTAGGCTCACTTCTACTTCACCAGAGAAACCAGCTTCTCTCACGCATTCACAGCAACTACGGCTAGGGATGGATCAGCAAAGAGCTTCAGTTCATGATGACACGGTAATAAATCTTATCAATTCTGAGTTAGGAATTTAAACCCTAAAGTACAAGGCGATCTTTTCATGCAGTTTGATAGGGTGTTGTGCATCCAGGATACTGCCGCGTCCGTCATTCGCACAAGTCATAATCAGGACCCCTCCCTTATACGGAAGGTGAAGCAAATGTACGAAGATGCGAAGGGCATTTTGAAGAATTTGAGATGCGGTTGATCCAATGACGTAATACCAGGTGCGTTCAACATGCCGGAGCAGAGGTCCGGTCGTCCAAGTGAGGCACGATCAAGCTTGGCCCATCCAAGTGAGGCACGACCAAGTTAGGCCCGTGCTTCGCGTTCGGCTTCTGGACGACGAGATCGAGAGGTATGTCTTTTCGAACATTGGAGGTTAACTTAATCATACCGATATTAACTTGACCGTACTGCTTGTGTTCGCAGCCGGACATACGAGCTGACATGATGCTCATGCGGAACCCGTCTTGGAGAGCTGGTATAGGACTTCCGAGGACGCACGAGCAGGGACAGAGTTCTCAGGGAGGCACCATTAGAGAGGTATGCTGTTTAAACAGAACGAGGTTACCCTCCACATGTAATATTCGTACGATACTCCGTGGACATACAGTTGTTTACTTGACCTTGTTGCGTACGTTTGAAGTCTTCCATACGCCCTTACACAATGCTCATGAGAGACCCGTCTAGGACAGCTGGTACAGGTCTCCCACGATGCACGAGCAGGGCCAGAGCTCTCAGCGTGGTACACTAAGAGAGGTATGTCCTTTACATTTTCTTTGGTAAGCTAACGCATGTAGCTTTCATACGAGTTTGTGATGCAGAGTGAAATTATTGTGATGGACCAGCAGGGCCTGAACTCTATGCGAGGTTCAAGCAGAGAGGTACGTGTACTGAAGTATGGGTGAATCAATGAATTTTGTCCTACATGCGTAATTTTCTATCTTCTAATTAGTAAATAAAATAAATATTAAATTTATTCATGCTATGCAATTTATCACTTTATCTCTCAGTACGACATGGAATCCCCGCAAACTCTGCCCTACAATCTCTGGACCAACCCAACGGCGCAGTCACAGCTCACCTTCCCCTCTGATCATATGCCACCAAGGCATAAGAGAGGAAGAGTGATGCGCACGGGGGTGCCCGATCTTCCGTCAGGAAGGGATAATCACGATTGTGGAGAACTCGACGTTGACGATCCGACTTCCAATCAGAACTGATCTGAACCCTACGATCACTACACCACGGCTCCCGTTGGTTATCAACCACGCGCGCACACGGTTGACCTCGCCAAGAAGGCTTATCCCTGCATGCGAATCGAGGACACAAGCAAGAACACAGTAGAAGCAATCTCACAAACGAGATGATTGTTTGATTACTCGAAGTGGGGTTCTACAAACTGATGAAATCAGCGAGACTGCGATGACAGAATAATTCTAAGCAAAACCCACCCTAAACAATGACGGCTACCAAGTATTTATACCTAGGGTTTCTGAGAGTTTCACCCTAAACCTGGGCTTAAAACCCGAAACAAAAACAAGGCTCGAAGTGGCCCAAAACGGTGTCGCAGCACCTGACGAATTGTTCTGACAATTTCAATGTCTCTGTAATTATTCATAATGTGGCATCAGATCCATGGAAAGGTGTCGTTGTTATCTTTCCAACGCATACAAGAACTCTTCAATCGGACTCCGTATGAGAAAGTTATGCCCCATTTATGTAGGTGCTGTCTGCTGAAAACCGAACCGAATTCGAAGTTGAAGTGGAGTCCGTCTTGACTTGGGGTGGCGCCTCATCCTCTTGTGGCTGGTCCAGTGGTGCTTCTCCCCATGTTCCTAAGAATCAAAATATCACCATTAAGTAGCATCCCATCCTTAGCCACATAATTATGGATAGCAAGAAACGAACGCACCTCATGATTAAATCGTCGGGCACGGGAACGGGTGATTGGTCCTTGGATGATAGTGTGGGAGATGTCCTCATCATCCTCCCCTTCTTGAATTGGAGTCATCCTTGACTCAAGGTCATCTTCTTCTCCCAAGTAAGGCTTCAAATCTGAAATGTTAAAAGTGGGACTAACCCCAAAACCTGCATGCAACTCAAGCTTGTATGCATTATCGTTAATCTTCCTAACTATCTTAAAAGGATCATCAGCTCGAGGCATCAATTTGGATTTTCTTAGTTCTGGAAATCTATCCTTCCTCAAGTGTAACCAAACAAGATCGCCTGGTTCAAAGGATAAATGGCGCCTACCCTGACTACCAGCAAGTTTATACTTTTCGGTCATCTTTTCAATGTTCTCTTTAGTTGTTGCATGGATTTTCAGAATAAAATCAGCACGTGTTTTAGCATCCAAATGCACATGTTCAGAAGTAGGCAATGGCAAAAGATCAATGGGTGCATGTGGATTAAATCCATACACTACCTGAAAAGGGCTCACCTTGGTGGTAGAATGTGCCGATCGATTATATGCAAACTCCACATGAGGTAAACAGTCTTCCCACATCTTTAAATTTGTCTTCAAAACAGCCCGCAACATTGTGGATAAGGTACGATTAACAACCTCTGTTTGTCCATCGGTTTTGTGGGTGGCATGTAGTAGAAAATAATAACTTAGTCCCCAACTTGCTCCATAAGCTTCTCCAAAAGTGGCTCAAGAACTTCACATCCCGATCGGAAAACAATGGTGTTGGGAATTCCATGGAGGCGAATGATTTTCCTAAAAAATAAATCAGCAGTATTTGTAGCATCATCGCTCTTATGACAGGGTATAAAATGTGCCATTTTAGAAAATCGATCCACCACCACAAATATACTATCCCTCCCCGCTTTGTCCTAGGTAATCCTAAGACAAAATCCATCGATATATCCTCCCAAGGAACACTAGGAATAGGAATGGGCATATAAAGACCATAGGGGTTTAAGCGTGACTTAGCTTTGTTGCATGTAGTGCAGCGTGAAACGGAGCGCTCGACGTCCCTCCGCATCTTTGGCCAAAAGAAGTGTGTGGACAGCACGTCTTCTGTTTTCTTCACTCCAAAGTATCCCATCAAACCACCTCCATGAGCTTCCTGTAAGAACAAAAGGTGAATGGAGCTAGCTGGGATGCATAGCTTGTTAGCACGATATAATAACCCTTCATTCAGCACATACTTATTCCATGTTCGACCCTCTCTACAGTTTTCAAAGTATCTCTAAAGTCTGAATCGTGGCGTATAACTCTTTTATTGTCTCTAGGCCGAAAATTTTATGATCAAGTTGAGATAACATAGTAAATCGCCTAGATAAAGCATCAGCAATGACATTGTCTTTACCCCGTTTGTGCTTAATAATATATGGAAATGACTCTATAAACTCGACCCATTTTGCATGTCATTTATTTAATTTTGCTTGGCTTCTAATATGTTTCAAGGATTCATGATCAGAATGAATGACAAACTCCTTAGGCCAAAGATAATGTTGCCAAGTTTCTAACACCCGAACTAAAGCATATAACACTTTATCATAAGTAGAGTAGTTCAAAGTTGGCCCATTCAATTTCTCACTAAAATAAGCAACGGGTTTACCTTCTTGTAGCAGCACTCCTCCTATCCCAATACCACTGGCATCACATTCAAGCTCAAAAGTCTTACCAAAGTCGGGGAGTTGGAGTAGAGGGGCATGTGTAAGCTTCTCCTTAAGCATGTTAAAAGCTTGTTCTTGTGCTGGACCCCATTGGAAGGAAACTCCCTTCTTTGTTAACTCGTTCAATGGGGCAGCGATGGTGCTGAAATTCTTCACAAACCGCTGGTAGAATCCTGCAAGTCCATGAAAGCTTCTCACCTGTGTGACAGTTTGAGGGGTCGGCCAGCTCTTGATGGCTTCAATTTTCGCTTCATCCACCTCAATACCCTGTGGAGTGACAACATAGCCAAGAAAAGAGACACGGTCCGTGCAAAAGGCACACTTCTCAAGATTACCAAACAAGCGTGCATCTCTCAATGCATTAAAAACAGCACGCAGATGGTTCAAGTGTTCATCATTAGACTTGCTATATATCAGGATATCATCAAAGTAGACAACCACAAATTTTCCAATAAATACTCTTAAAACTTCATTCATGAGACGCATGAAAGTGCTAGGTGCATTAGTTAATCCAAAAGGCATGACTAACCACTCATATAAACCGAACTTAGTTTTCAAAGCTGTTTTCCATTCATTCCCCAATTTCATTCTAATTTGGTGGTACCCGCTACGCAAGTCGATCTTTGTGAAAATGATAGAACCACTCAACTCATCAAGCATGTCGTCTAACCTAGGAATAGGATGATGATACCTTATTGTAATATTGTTAATGGCTCTACAATCAACACACATACGCCAACTACCATCTTTCTTAGGAACTAAAAGAACAGGAACAGCACATGGGCTAAGGCTCTCGTGCACATACCCACGGTCCAGAAGGTCTTGGACTTGGCGCTGAATTTCTTTAGTCTCCTCCGGATTTGTTCTATATGCAGCACGGTTTGGCAATGTTGCTCCTGGTATTAAGTCGATTTGATGCTCAATACCTCGAATAGGTGGCAGCCCCGGGGGTATCTCTGCTGGAAACACATCCTTATACTCCTGCAAAAGGTTAGTAACAGCAGGAGGCAAAGAACTAGAGGTATCATCAAATGAAAACAACGCTTCCTTGCATATCAAGGCATAGAAAGGAGAATCAAGCTCATTAATATCAATAAGATCAGATTTGGTAGCAAGCATAACACCCCCCTTCAATTTAATTCCCTCAGACTTAGAGCTAGTTACTTTCTTCTCTTTCTTAGTTGGGAAAACGGTGTTAGCAACTTGCTGATTTTCAGATTGCAGTGCACTCTCCTTCTTGCTATTTTCAGCACCCTCTTTCTCACATTGCATAATTTCAGTGGGTGTCATAGGAAGTAAAGTAATTTTCTTTCCCTGATGCATAAATGTGTATTTATTACTTCGACCATGATGGGTGGCATCGGTGTCAAATTCCCATGGACGTCCTAATAAAAGTGAGCATGCTTGCATAGGTACCACATCAAAATCAGCAAAGTCATGGTATGTACCAATTAAAAAGTGCACTCTCGCAGATTGTGTTACCTTAACCTTACCGCTATTGTTGAACCACTGAATATCGTATGGATGAGGATGTGGACGTGTGGTCAAGCCAAGTTTGTTGACCAAGTCTGAGCTCACCAAGTTATTGCAGCTTCCTCCATCAATTATGAAGTGAACGCGGTGATCCTTGACAATGAGGTACATTTGGAACAAGTTATGTCGTTGTAGGGTCTCCGCTTGTTCCACATGAGTGCTCAACACGCGTTGTACAATTAAGGCCTGATATTTCTCTGTGGCGGCCGTGCCTAGAATCTCCTCGCCATCACTTCCCGTCTCATCGTCACCTGCATGGTTAGCCCCAATGGCAGAATCATCCTCAACATCAGTAGCACTAACATACCCACCGTCCTCTGTACGTAGCAAGGAATGTCCGTCGTGGGCTTGGACAGTCCCTCATAAAGTGGCCCTTCCCTTTGCAGTTATGGCAGATAGTCCCGGGGGAGCGGCCCGTGGAAGCAACCGATGAAGAGCTCTTTACTGGGGCAGGGGAACCTGCTGATTTACTCTTCTCCTCTGGTGCTTGTGACGATGCCGGTGCTGCTGAACGCGCCCTAGACATCTAGGGGGCAGCAGACCGTGCAGGAGGAGGTGGAGCTGACTTGACCGTTCCAGGCATCGATCTTGTGTCACCGAAGTTGCTCTTTGGCTTTTGCTGCCTTCCCTGCAATTCTTTTTCTGCCAACATAGCAAGCTGGAACAATTTATTGAGAGAGTTATAATCCTTATAGTCAACTATGTCTTGTATCTCATGCCTTAATCCCCCAAAGAATCTTGCCATTTTATCCTCGTCATCCTCAACTACTTCACAACGCAACATTCCTATTTGTAGCTCTTGGTAGTACTCCTCAACAGATCTATTTCCTTGGTTTAAGCGTTGCAATTTTTTGCGCATTTCACGTTTATAGGTGGGAGGAACAAATCTACTACGCATAGCTCTCTTTAACCTAGGCCATGTATCCGGTGCTAAACCAGCTTTATTCCACCAAATGATAGCAAAATCAGTGAACTCACTAGTGGCTTGTCTAACTCTATGAATTTCTGGAACTAGATGGGAATTGAATTTTTGCTCGACTGTCATCTCCCAATCCAAATAAACTTCAGCATCATAAGAACCAGAAAAAGATGGTATACTGAACTTAACATTAGCATAATAATCATCATGTGCACGTCTAGGACGAGGATTTGTGTCATTACCTCTCCTACCTTGTCGACGTGGCTGTCGTCGTTCTTGATGTGCCGCGTGAGGAGCGGGGCGACCTCCAGCTGGAAGTCCTGCTCTGGCGGCAGCTCGGTCATACTCATCCTCATCTTGATCAGTGTCATCCGCCTCGAGATCCTCCGATTCAGCTCTATCGGAAGGTGGCTGCTTCTCTAGGTTATCTATCCGGGTGATGAGGGTGGCGATACTCCTCTCTATCCTCTCTAATCGATGCTCATTATCTTGGTTGCTCTTGCTAATATTTGCATTGATATCTCGCAGCATCGTTTGAAGCTCTAACTTAGAAACACATTCATCTCCATCATGTTGATGTGCCACTGGTGATCCTGTCATGGTTAGTGAAAACAAGGAACACACGAATGTATAAAGCTCCTACGAACTACTAGGATGTGGAGTCGCTCTCACTCAAGCGTCTAACCACGCTCTTGCAAAGTTCTTACCAACGTAGCAAGTGGTACAACCGGTGGCTTGTTTGTGATACCGTTGAAGACGTGAGTGTAGTGATTGCCGGGTTGAAACTGTACTGATCAGAAAAGAGTGGAGCTTGGAAGGTCAATTTGGTAGCAAGGACTAGCAAATTTCGACAACAGTTAGTAAAGCTCAATAATAATTCAAGGTACTTGTCTCAGTTGCTGGCCTAAACGTGTTCCTAGAAACGAGTATAGGCACAGAAGTATACCAAAGTACCAAGAAACAGAAGTATACCAAGGTTTTTTTTTCTTCTTCTTCTTCTTCTTCTTCTTTTTTTTCTTCTCTTTTTCTTCACTATTTTTTTTCTTTTTTTTACAAAACTGCTCAAAGAATCAAACGAAAGGGAAAAAACAGACTATGTGGGAATAAAACTTCCAGAACTCTATTTTCCAAGGCGAATTTGGCCTCGAAGATTTTGTTGAAACCGACGAAGTGGGTCAGATGTAACTTTTCGTTCCGGTCGTTTTGACAGGTGGTAGAGCTCAAACGGAGTTCGTATGACAAAGTTATGGCCGTTTTACCGAGGCACTATAAATTCGACTCCGACTTGGGTTCAGAGTTGTATTCGGATATCTCAAACCCTAAGTAACGGCTCGTGACTAAGAACACAAGTCTAAACCAGCAACCAGACGTTGACTATGAATCAAAACTCAGCAATACGACACTGTGAAGAAATTGCAACGGCTCGGAGCTCTCGGACAGTGAAGGTGATATGCCCTAGAGGACTACGATTTTTTTTGGCTATATCTGGAGTTCTGGGACGATGGCAAAACTAATTGGATACAATGATGCCTGACGGGCAACCGAAGCTTTGATACCACTTGATGCGCACGGGGGTGCCCGATCTTCCGTCAGGAAGGGATAATCACGATTGTGGAGAACTCGACGTTGACGATCCGGCTTCCAATCAGAACTGATCCGAACCCTGCGATCGCTACACCACGGCTCCGTTGGTTATCAACCACGCTCGCACGCGGTTGACCTCACCAAGAAGGCTTATCCCTGCATGCGAATCGAGGACACAAGCAAGAACACAGTAGAAGCAATCTCACAAACGAGATGATTGTTTGATTACTCGAAGTGGGGTTCTACAAACTGATGAAATCAGCGAGACTGCGATGGCAGAATAATTCTAAGCAAAACCCACCCTAAACAATGACGGCTACCAAGTATTTATACCTAGGGTTTCTGAGAGTTTCACCCTAAACCTGGGCTTAAAACCCGAAACGAAAACAAGGCCCAAAGTGGCCCAAAACGGTGTCGCAGCACCTGACGACTTGTTCTGACAATTTCAATGTCTCTTTAATTATTCATAGCGTGGCATCAGATCCATTGGAAAGGTGTTATTGTTATCTTTCCAACGCATACAAGAACTCTTCAATCGGACTCCGTATGAGAAAGTTATGCCCCATTTATGTAGGTGCTGTCTGCTGAAGACCGAACCGAATTCGAAGTTGAAGTGGAGTCCGTCTTGACTTGGGGTGGCGCCTCATCCTCTTGTGGCTGGTCCAGTGGTGCTTCTCCCATGTTCCTAAGAATCAAAATATCACCATTAAGTAGCATCCCATCCTTAGCCATATAATTATGGATAGCAAGAAACGAACGCACCTCATGATTAAGTCGTCGGGCACGGGAACGGGTGATTGGTCCTTGGATGATAGTGTGGGAGATGTCCTCATCAAAGAGGTTGATTATCGTGAGTTTTTTTATTTCTATTCAATATGTAACGTTATTCTCGATTGTGGTTTTTTTATTGTTCCCGTGCTATAGCAAAATTTTAAATTTTCATAGAGCTCTACAAAATTAAAATAAAAATTTACTAGATCTAGGCATTGAACCCTAGATCTCATGCTCATGTTTTTGCTCTCCAAACCAACTAACCTACTTAGTTTTCTTTCTAAAATTGCAAACAATTTAATCAAATAAATTAGATAGCAAACAATTTAATCAAATAAATCAAATGAGAAGTGGGCTGTGGAAATCACGCGGCAGCCTGCGTCGTGCCCGGCCCGCGCGATAGGCCTGCGTCGCCGCTGGCCGGCAGGCGTCACACCCGGTCGATGCGACGCGCCTGCGTCGCGCCCGGTTGACGCGACGCGCCGACTGTGGCTGCCCGCCACCGCGACGAGTTGTGTCGCTCTGCTCCGGCGCGACACGAGCCACGCGGCACACGTCCGGCGCGTCGCGGAGTTATTTTCGTCAATTCCTCGCACCGGTAGCTTGTTTTGCAATTGACCGGAGTCAGCGAGCTAAATGTGGCATTTTTCCTATCACATTGAAACTTTGGGCCACTCACCTACTAGAGATAAGTCATCAATGCAAAGCCTTATGTACCAAAATGCGAAGATCCTCAGTGTTTACTTTTAAAAAGAATGAAGTAAGATCTTATCATTCCAGTCATTAGAAAATAATATGGGGTAGGAAGGAGTCGATCAAAGGAAACCGAAAGTCTCTTGCAAATACAAAGTGATCGTCAGGCACTAATGATGTCTGAGTTATCGATATTGCAAGAGGATTAGAGATTGTCGTAAAAATGCACAAAAGACCAAATGATATGAGGGAGAATAAATGATCCTCCCACTATCCATAAAATCGCATGAGCTAAATAATTAGTGCTCTCGGATGATAAAAGTGAAGCACAAGCAAAACTCTAAAAATATAAGTGAAGCACTAGGGTGAAAGAATGAAGCTCTAAATATGATATAAGTGAACCATATGAGCGAATAAATGCAAAGTCTCAACAAAGATATAAGTGAAGCATATAAGCTAAAGATGAAAAGATGCTAAGCCTAAAAATGATCATCTCACACAAAAGATATATAGAGCTATTTAAAGAATATGGTACCTCTCTTCTACTATATGTTTTCTTTCTTTTCCTTTCTTTTTGTTTTTTTCCCATTTTTTCCTTTTCTTTTCTTCTTCTGGTTTTTTCTTTTTATTTTCTATATTTTTCAAATCCCTACATCATGTGAGTGGTACCTTAAAATGATGAGTTCTTTACGAAATATAGCACGCATTTAATTAAATGACTAGGCTATGTTGATGCACATTATTTCTGATATTTTACCCCCCAAAATCCCAGTAAGACGCTAATGGTACAATCTACATTTTTTGCTAATTTCTACTCTAGTGGTGTGGACGTACCCAGTTATGAAAATAGGTAAAAAGAAGCAAAATGAGTCTTAATTATCAAAGGGCATACCATGCATGAAATTTTAGAACAACGGCGAACTAAAAGTTGGGCGAGCCAACCTACCCTAGATCGGCCAACCCTGCTTTTTGTGAACTTGGCAACTAGCCCAGTGAGTGGAGGGCCTACGGAGCCTATCAACTTGGTTGCTCGACCCAATCAATTGCACTCCAACTTCCCTAGAAGCAAATGAGGACCAGTTGATGAAGATCATGGGGTTGGCC
This sequence comes from Stipa capillata, assembly GCA_019208055.1. Lineage (NCBI taxonomy): Eukaryota > Viridiplantae > Streptophyta > Magnoliopsida > Poales > Poaceae > Stipa > Stipa capillata. The sequence goes on along the minus strand of JAGXJF010001037.1, from coordinate 90,472 downwards.
GACCCTCCTTCCCGATCATGGCGCGAATATTGGAGGGAGATTGTTTCCTTCACGCAATCAAGGATAAATCAAAGCCGTTTGCCAAAGCATTGAAGGACGACGCCAACCAACCATATCAACTCTATCGGCCGACCCTTGCTCTCGTGCTGCCACACAGGTCACCCGAGCCCACTAGGTCGGCCGATCCTCCTATGAATACCCCATCATTCTCCAATTTGGTAGCAACATAGAAGAGGCTTCCCCAAGCGCTAATAAAGCTTCTATTTTGTTCCCCCCGTATAGTATGTCCTATCTGAAATAGTGTAGTTCCCAATGTACAGAGAGAAAGAGAGAGTGAGAGAGAGATGAAGGACAAGACATTCATAAGTTGGTGGCGGTTGTAGTCGGTAGTGGGTTCTTACTTAAGCATGGTGCTTAGGTTCATAAGTTCCCTCCATGAAACCACGACGTGCTCCCACCGTTGGTGGGAGACAGATCCTAAGTTTAGATAAAGCTCAAGTCTAGGTTACATAAATCGAATAGAAGATCATCCATGTTCAATCCTTCCTACTCCCATTCTCATCTTGTTCCTCAATCTATAGCATAAAAACGACTCCTATTAGATGAGGTGAACCTACATGTTCCTCAGTGGATACAATATCCTGGAATACTTCCAAGGTTATTAAGTGCTAAAACAACTTTTTCGTGCGCTTGTAGATATTTGATATCTATAGGCCATAAGAATACCCATCAGCCTATATGTGTGCAATGCAAAATAAACTCTAAAAAAACCATAAATATAAATATAATAGGTACAATGTGAAGATAGAGGAATGGTAAAGATGAAGTATCATAATATGTAGGTATGGTGGACACAAATGAAAAACTAGAAAGGCTTTTGAGATGTCTCTCTTTTTTCTTTTTCTTTGCACCGCTTGTTCTATTTCAATGGTCATTATTGCCTCTTGGGCATAATATTTTTATTTTATTTTTATCTTCTTTTTTTAGTGAGACATACCCCATGTGTTTGGATGTACTGGTGAAGTATGCAAAATATCGATATGATAAATACAAAACCGAGTAAGGTAGAGGCTACCAACTAAGATGGAGTGAAATCTTCAAAGAACATACTTGATTAATTGTGGAATCAATTTAAAACAGCAAGTAACTCAATTTTGTTGTATTCTAAATTATTCCCCTTTAGTTAAAACCTGGATCAACATACACTCGCTATTCATTACAAAGTAACAACTATGCTCTCAATTAAAAGAATTTCTGACAAAAATAAATTAATCATTCTAAATCACAACCTTAATAAATGAGTAACAATATCAACAATAGTCCTAATGGGTAAAAATAGTTAATGGAAGATGCACTAATGTTCACAATAAGGAAGAAACAATATACACAAACCATTATACCTCCTTCCAACTTGTTGTCATTAAGAGAGCCTTTGAGCAATATTTCTCATATTTCCATTATAACTCAAACTATAGCACCTAACATAGATAATAAAATCAAATTTAAAATTTTCTTCAACACCACCCTATTAATCAAGTAGATGAAAGCAAGCAACGACATAGATAGACTCCTCAACTCCATCTACTAATTTATTCAGAAATAAAAACTAAACTATGACTATTGGTTAAGCCAACCTAAAGCAATCATATCAAGTTGTATAAAGTTAAAACAACGCATAATAATAATCATCGCAATATTAAAGGAAGTAACAAGAGAAACTTATCCAAATGGGGGGAGGGAGCTCCTGCAAGCTTAAAGTTTTTTGCTCATTTTGGATTTCCATCATGATGGCCACATAGTTTGAATACCTCCTTTTTCTCTCATAGTCATTACCTACAAAAGTTTAATTCTTGCATAGATAATATAAAGTAACTACCCTCGTCATTAGAGACAAAGCAAAAACTTAATTAATACTCTAAAAATGAAATCTAATCATCTAATGTAAAGGACCCAATTAAACAAAAGAGAAAATGCAAATATTTCTAGAAGCTACAAAATAATTAAAACAAATTAAGAATAGGATAGAAGAAAATAAAAATTCTAAACACAGACTATTACAATGGAGCAGAGGCATGAAAATTCTATTCAAGAATAAAGATCAAAATAGAGTGCCATGAATAACTCGAGGAGCAGGGGAGCTATCACAGTGCCACATGATAGATTGCCACGGCAGCCAGCCACCTAGGCCCTGTAGGTCCCTACTAGCCACAAAGTTTTTGTAGTAACATTCCTACCTTATGTAAATCTCAAATATAAATTTTTTGGAACTTCCCGAACAGTATGAAAAAAGAAGTGAAATAGTAGAGAGGTAGTAGGACTAATTCAAACAATAATTATGTAATCATAAGAAATAAAAACTTGATGTTATTTATATAAAACTAAGACTCAAGATTAGATATATAACAGACTCTAAACTTCTAGGTTGCCTCCCAAGAAGCACTTTAATTTAAGTCAGTAGCTTGACTTTGTTACCTTTGAGGCTTAGATGTTTGTTCCTTCAATTCATAAATCTATTTTTAAGCATACTGGAGAGCACCTCGAAACAAGAAGGTTGAACACGTATCATTTTCATATGCATTGGCATTTTGTATACAAATAAATTCATGCGTATTAGAGAAATGTACCAATGCAAGGTGTTTAGTGGAAAAATCACCACAACTATTAATCATAAAGCATTTTTATTCTTTAAAGGAGTTGCAAAAGAACCACAATTATAATTTCCTTCCTTATTATGTTTTTGCGGCAAGACAAACTCAACTCCATAGCTTTCATTCATAGCACCAGGAACCATTTTATCATTCTCATCAATAACATTCATACTATCATCATAAGCATTCAATGTAGCAATATCCTCAATAGTGGAAATTTCATTTGCAGCAATGGTAGTAGTGGTGGCATTATCTTGGATAGCAACCATGAGCCGCTCATCCTGACTCATCACCAAAGGCTTCACAAAATTTTTCTCCAATAAAACAATAAATATGATACACCTTTCTATAGGCCTCATCAATTAAGTAATAAGAGATATGACATTTTGCAAACTAGATGACTTGACTAATTACCTGATGGGTCCTCTCATAAATAATGAGCTCTTCTATTTGTCGAATGATATCTTCATCATCATCTAATCTATTTGTCGACGATCGGTGAATCGGCGATCTTACGGTATTCGTGGAGTGATGATTACTGGGGGGTAGGGACCTCTAGGGCCCAAGTGCCAGGAGCTCTGACAGCAGGGGACAGCCGTTTTTTATACAGGTTCGGGCCTCCCTCAGGATAATAACCCTACGTCCTGTTGCTATATATTGATGGAGAACACGCTTACAATAGGGGGTGTATGTTAGTGGCTACCCTAGGCCTAATCGTAGACTAATCTAGCTAAACCGCCGGGCTCGACTCCTTCGAGGCAGCGGGTCTTCTAGGGCTTCGCCTCCTGAGATCCTATGCTGCTTGTGCTGCGACTAGAAAGACCTGTCCTCCCCTATGGGATTGCTGATCCTTATATAGGGGGTTCCCAGGGTCGTACTGGACGTGGACTTACGCCCGAGTAGGACTCTGGTCTCCTTAAACGTCGGGATTGACTTCCTAGTTTAAGGGGAGTCTTCCCTTCCTGAGAGGGGTTACCTTGTCGTCCAGGGATCCTTACCGGATACGTCGTACCTTCCTAAAGTCCCAGGGATCTGTACACGGATACCCCTAATACGCGGGATACCGTACTATCCATCATCAAGCCCCCCATCAATACGTGAAGTGAGGTCATGATGGTTCTGTTGGAAATCTGCCCTTATCGGGGAGGAAACTCCGAGTAGGCGATCCGAGTAGTCCTTGTCGGCGACTTCCCCGAGTAGGCTCAATCCCTACCGAGTAGTCGTGAAAGCCTTATCGGAATAATCCTTGGGAAAACCCAGAATACTTTTCGATCTGATCTGATCCGTTGATCACGGACACGCGTCCGCCTGGCATATTTTTAGGAAACCGAACCATCGTGGCGGAAATTTCGCGTGGTGATGAAGAATCTTTTCTCTCTCTGCGCCATTGTGCCGCTAACGTGTGTTGAACCACGGCGCGCTCGTTTGGGTCGTGGGTTGTCAGACCCTCTTTTTCCCGCGAAGTGCCCTGTAGGCGGAAAAAAGCAACTGTCCGCATTAAATGCGATGGAACTGATCGTGCCGTAAACCGCGCTCGGTTCCGGCGAATGTTTAAATCTTTAGGAGTCCAAGAATTGGGGTTTTGCCCGCATAGTTCTCTGCCTCCTAGCCTTCTTGCTCCCCTCATCTCCTTCCTCGCGCTTCTGCAAACCCTCGCCTCCATCCTCCCTCGATCGATCGACGAGAATGGGCAAGAAAGGCGCCGCGAAGAAGTCTCCCGAGCCCACAAAGGAGTCGGGAGAAGCTTCGGGGGAGACGACCACCGCCATTCCTGAATTCGAGGTCTCGGTGATGGACTCCTCCGCCTTGGAGAAGCTTGTGGCGGAGGAGGTGATCCTCCGGAGGTATTCGTGCCTTCCCGGGGGGCCGCGAGGGAGACGGTTCCCAGCCCCGATACGGACTGGATCGTCGTCTTCGCGGATTTCTTCAGGTGTGGATTTCAATTCCCACCTTCGCATTTCTTCCTCCTCACGCTCCAGTTCTACGGGATCGAGTTGATTCATCTCAACCCGAAACTCGGTCCTAATGCTGGCGTCTTCACGCATTTATGCGAAGCCTACCTCGGCATTAGGCCGAGCCTGGAGCTCTGGAGGTACTTCTACAACCTCCGCCGGATGAAAGGCAGCGGCGCAGGAGTCGTCGGCGGCGCCGGATTCCATCTTCGAGAAGGGAGGAAGGATGCCTACATCGCTTTCTCCTGGAAATCATCGTGGTCGGGCTGGCATGGTCGGTGGTTCTACTGCCAGCCCCCACCGAACTCCGGGCTCACCTACCGCGGACTCGCCCCTCTTGCGAACAAGAGCTGGGGGGAGGCCCCTGAAGGAGACTAGGCACCTCAAGGCCCTCGTCCACGACATCGCCAAGCTCGCCGCCGAAGGCTTGTCGGCGTGGGATGTCGCAGAGGATTTCCTTCGACGCCAGATAAGCCCTCTCCGGTCGAGGGTTGAGCCGGCCTGGGCGGTTCCGGAGAACCAAGACCAGACAAGGGACTTTCGTCACGGGTAGGTATCGCGACTACCTCCGCGCCAATTCAATTGACAAGACTTCTTATGTACCTCCTCCTTGTCGTGTCGAGCAGAGTTGTCCCCGGGGGAGCTTCAGAGTAGGTTGAACAACCTATTCGAGCAATCCCCCCAAGGCGGGCGTACAGACGTGCCCCTGCCTCTTCTGAAGCAGAGCCCGGACAGCCGACGGGAAGTACTCTCGGTGAGTTGTCCATCTTATATCCTTGTCTAGCTTGGGTTCGTCCGAGTAGCCTTACAGAGGGCCCTCGGGCTCTTCTTCCGCAGCGAGTAGGCCGCGGGGGTCCTGACTCGGAGGCCGAACGAGCTGGCGTCCCCGTTGAGGACGACGAAATTGAGATGTTTGACACGGCCCCGCCGCCCTCCGAGGCGAGGGAGGGAGGTCCTTCCGCAATCGAGGCGGGGGCGGAGGTCGTATCGACGGGTTCTCCCGCCCGGGACCCTCAACCGCAGGTTTGAATTCTCGCCCGACTACTCTTTTCCCATATTCTTTCCTGAAGAGTAAACATAGGGGTGGATGTGTCGGACAGCCCGAAGCGAGCAGCCCCCTCCCCAAGGAACCAACTCCCCCTCCCACGACCGTTCTCGGGGAGGAGACCGTGGCGGACAAGGGGAAGGCACCGCTGGCTTCTGGCAAGCGAGATTCGGGTGCCCTGGCAAGGAAGCTTCCTCCAGCAGGAAAATGCTTGAGGTTAGTTCTCCTTTCACTACTGCAGAACAGGTCAGTACTGACGGTCGCCAAACCCCCTCTACTGACGGACAGGGGGCCCGTCACCCTGGAAATGTCAGTGGAGGGGGTAACTCCACTGGCGGTCATACGGTCCGTCAGTACTGTTAATTTCTACTGACGGTCACACAGGGACCATCAGAGGAGATATGTATTCCTGCTAATCGAAGGGCACCTGGTTGTATCAGTACTGACGGGCGAGTAATAAATGCCCGTCAGTATAGATATATCTTCACTGACGGGCTGTCCGTAAGGGACCGTCAGTAGAGATATATCGACGGGCTCCTAGTTGTATCAGTACTGACGGGCTCTTAATAAAGGCCCCGTCAGTAGATGTACAACTCCACTGACGGGCCGTCCGTAAGTGCCCGTCAGTAGAGGTATGCATTCCTGCTAACCGAAATGGATCTGTGTTAGCTCATAATCACACTTAGATTATTCATAATAATAGACTATAGTATTACATTATTCCTAATCACAGGCTATACGAACTATTCATTCACAGAGTCAAATCTCTTAATCGCATAACATTTATAATCACATATATAGTATGTACACTCCAACGACGGTCACAAGTATGAAACAATTGTTTATTCAATTACAGAAACAACGATTCTATTGATTCCCGCTTAAGTTTGGCTTCGGAAATTGGGGGCCGGCGTAGAATTCACCCATCGGATTGATGACTTCAAGGTTGATGAGTCTGGCGAAAACTTTTTGGATCCGAGCAAAGTCCTGTCGCCAGTCGTACATATGACTTCCCAGCTCGCTCCAAGCCTTCAGTTCTTTCATATCTTTCCAATGCTTGTTCTTGTACCGGACAAATAGGTCCATATGGGCACAGGTGTAGTACCCACATGTCACGGAACCTTCCGGCTGAACTCTGCAAGGGAACTTGTAATGGTGTACCAATTTTTTCGCTTTCACAGGTATTTTTTGATGGCCCGAGAACTTGGCTCTGAAAAGGCTGCATCCAGAATCTTAGTTATATTTGTGAAGTCCGCTGTCTTGTTCGACGAGGAGTCAAAGTAAAAAGCCTTGGCCCAGCTTGGAACGATCGCAATTAGGACCCAGTGGTCGCTGCGTAAATGTGAACAACTGAACGTAAGCGGGCGGAGATACATACGTAAAAAACAAAAATAAACTCCACGGTGCTAAGTTTAGTACTTACGGAGGGTTATAGGGGGCTAGTATGCAGTCCTGTCCTTATGAACCACGAATGCATTCGACAGGTATTCTTGAAGAAATCCTTGACCCTCTGGGGTCCCGGCATAGCCTTCATTCATGCATATCGGATCGACTATGCCAATATGGGAGTCCCGAAGACGTCTGCACTCTTGGGCTTGGTACAGAGCCCCATAGCCTGATCATGGTGGTGTCGAGCCTATAGAGGTTATACATGTTGAATAGGTCTTCAAAGTTGATGTCGAAGGTGTCTTGGTCATGTTGCATGAAAAAATTGTATTCCTTTGGCACCTTCACCTTCCAATATTGGCAGAATGTACCAGGATCTCTGGACATCTTCAGGTAATCTTCATGCAGCGTCTTCATGTCCTCCGACAGATTGTCCAGCTCATCCTGTGGGAGCAAGTCCTGACCTGGTTCGTAATGATATCGCCAGAGGCCCTTGCTCCGTGTAGATAATTCTACTGACGATGTTGAGAAGGATAAGGTTTTCTGCCTCTGCTCCTTTCTTTCCTTCTCGCCGGTGCCGGCCCGTCTCTTTTTGCTTTTCTTCCTCTGGTGTACCGGCTCCGGGCTCATGCCTGCCGCCAACGCTGCTTCCAGCGTCCCAGCTAGCGTGGCGGGAGAGAAAATCTTCCCCCTCGGTTGATCCAGGGGGTCGCCTTGAACCTCGGAGGGCGGGGACCCGCAAATCGGTGACATGTGCTGGTCCCCGACAAGATGGTCCTCCAGGTCTTTAAAGGACGGGGGTGATTGGCTGAGCCCCAACGGAGATCGTCCGATGATGGAGAGGGGTTGTTGGACGAGGGGCCCGTGCGAGGAGAGGCCGCCGCGGTTATAGTGATCTGGCTCTTCGGCCACTGGATGAAGCAGTTTCTGCACTGCCCTAGCTTCGTCAGCTCCTCTTCGGGGGGGGACAGGGACTAACACCTCGCTGTAGTCATTGAGGACGAGGTCGACCTGGACCTTCGCGTGGTGCTCCCGCATAGGAACACAGTGCAGGACTGCCCCCTCCGCCGTTGGGAAAACCTGGCCGTGCGCCACCGGGACCTTCATGCCAGGAATCTGCACCGTGAGTGTGCATCTGGTGGCTTCCTGCGAAACAGAGGATAGACGTGCCGTCCGCACTGGAGTCAGGAAAATGAGAACAGCTCGTACTATAACGACACGTTTAGCGGACGAGACTTACGGTGATGCTGTCGACGGGATTCACCGAGTAGGGCGCCGTCCGAGGTGGATGCGCAGCTGCTCCATCCTAGAGGCTGGTTAGCGGGAGGCACGCTCTGCTGGCCTTGCGCTGCGGCCACCTGCATACGTAGCCACGTCTGCTCGGCAATCTCGCGCATTTGCTCCCGCAGATTGTCCATGAACTCCTGGCTGTCTCTCCGGGGGCGGCGGCTCCCCTCGGGGTTTCGGGGAAATACCTTATCCCATTTAACGCCATCCCCGACGCCTACTACACGGCCCCGATGCTCCGGTTTCTGTCGGGCCTTCGCCAGATCGTCGTTCCATCTTGGGAAGCTCGTGACGGAGTCCTGCGAGCTTCCAGGCTGCTGGCTCAGTTCGGCCTGCAAGTTAAATTACGTGATGAGAAGACAGCGTATTTGGATGCAACGTAACGAAGTACGAAAAGAGACTGGGTTGAGTCGTTACCAGCCGGTCGGCCACCACCTGCAGTTCCTCGGACTCATAAATTGGTGACCCCGTCACAGGGTCAGACCTTGTGTGCGCCCTCATGTACTCCCTAGCGCGCGGCTCCCTGAGATGCGCGAAAGGAGGTGCTTTCCCAGCCGCGGCTAATTTCTCGTCCTCTTTGGCCCACTTCGGTCTCTTCCCCAGATATCCACGGCTGCCGAGCTTGTGGTCTAAGGTGTTCTTCCTGCGAAGCTCTTTCCCCCACCGGCTCTTCTCCTGGAATTCTGGGCTCCTTATTTGAGCAACGAATTCGTCCCAGTCTTCCTTCCGTATCTTCGACCATCTTTTACTGATCTTGGTGTCCCAATCCTCGTCTACGACTTTCTGTGCGTCGTATCGCCAGGTCTTCAGAGCCCTAGCCATGATTTTGAGGCTTGCGCTTCGACTCTTTCCTTGTCGGCTGCAGGTATCTGGTACTTGTCCCACAGTTTCCTCAAGAGAGTATCTTTCGTGGACTGCGTCAACTGGCCGAACTCTTTGCAGGTAATCTTCACTTGTTCGCGCACTAAGCACCCGCAGGCGTTGCTAAAGGTCTTAGCGGCCTTATGTGGACTCGCCGGAATGTCCTTGACGTCGTCGACACGGGTGATGACGTACGTCTTGTCCGGCAACTGGTTCCCTTTCCTCCTATTCAGAGACCTGGTCGGGGCTGGAGTCGGTACCTCCTCCTCACGCGCCTCGTCCCCTTCGGAACTTGACCCGGAGGCAGAGCCAGAGCTGGACTCCGATTCAGTTGCTCTTGTCCAGCTGTGACGGCCGCTACGACAGGTTGATTTCCTCGGTCAGCTCGAGGGCAGGTTCCTTGGCCGCTTCGGAGGCAACTTGCTTGGGTGCCTCCAGGGTCGGTGCATCGATCGGTGCGGCCACGCCGAGGGGGGCCGTGCTGTCGTCAACTGTCTCTACTGCTCGGGTCGGGGACCCAGCGGGAGTACTACTGGCGGCCATTGTAAAACTGAAGAAAATCTAGCAAGAACTGAGAAACAAATTGATTTCGAAACAAATTCTAGATACTTTATACAAATTGAACAATCTAGATACTTTATACAAATTGGAACAATCTAGATACTTTATACAAATTGAAACAATCTAATTACTTCATACAAATTGAAACAATCTAATTACTTTATACAAATTGGTACAATCTAATTACTTTATACAAATTGGTACAATCTAATTACTTTATACAAATTGGTACAATCTAATTATTTTCATACACCTAAAGCTCTCTTCATGTTCTCATGGTAGGTACTTTGCTGTGCCATATCCTCTCCCAAAAATGGACATGATTGCGATTCCTGATTTTACCTCTGGAGCTATGGAGAACTATGGCTTAGTTACATAAGCAAAGGGGTAGGGTATTATGGAATATTGGGTTATGCAGTAAGGAGTTCAATTGATATTAGCATCTAGCATTCACCTGTGCTCCAAACAGGTTCATTAACCATAATTTCGGCTTAACCGTGGTTTACGTGTAGGAAATTCTACTAACCAGGATTCTTAAGGCATTAGTTTCAGCTAGTTGTTAACCACTAACCTAGGAGCTAACAACTAATCTAATTTAAGTGACTAGCTGTTACGTGACAACTTGGTTTGATTAATCGGTAATCAGAATAGCATCCCGATTTCACTTCTTACCTAAATAAGCTACAGATCAAGCAATGCCTCTATTCCGTCTGATCAATAACAATTTTAAGAATGCATCTATATATACATGTCTATACACTTGAGCTTCAAAGCTACATCATCCTTAGAGGACCAATTGCCCTTATTAATTTTAATCATCGTAGTAGTAAGCTTTGGTTTTAATTACTCTAGTTTTTCCTCAACTTGTTTAAGCAACCCATAGCACCAAAGTGCATAAACCCTAACACATATCAACCTAATGCTCGATTAAGAGTATGGATGAACAACACAGGAGCCACACCTCACAGATGAGCACATCAGCATATATGTATCTCATAGACCTGAGCTCAAACGTCAGCAAGACAAGACACTAGAACCGAAACCTATAACTAGGGGAGAGGAATTGGGAGCTCACAGGCTCGGCCAAGGTCGATGCTGCTGGTGTTGGCGTTGGAGGAGCTCCACAAGCTGCGCACCACGGGTCCTCGGCTGCAAGCAGAAGGCGGCACCAGGGAGGGACCAGAGGCAGCGGCAACGAAGAATCGGCGGCGGCTCTATCAGTCGGCGCTAGGGCAGAGGCGACCGTCGGCGGTTGGGGCGTCCGGGGCTTCGGGGCCGGCGAATGGAGGAGGCGGCGGCGCGGGGACTTCGGGGGCGGAGAATGGAGGAGGCGGCGTCGGGGACTTCAGGGGCGGCGAATGGAGGAGGCGGCGGCGCGGGCCGGCCGAGGGAGCGGACGGTGCGTCGGGGGCGCCGGGGCTTCGAGGAGGCGGGAGGAGGCGGCGGCCGGGGCTTCGGGAGCGGCGGCGGCAGCCTGGCGGCGTCGTGCGAATCGTCGGTCTCGCTGCTGGTTCTTTTGAACGCGCGGGACTTGGCGAAAATTTCGCCAAGTCCCGCGCATGGCTTATATAATAACTAGAGTACCACTGACGGTCCACCTATAGGAGCCCGTCAGTAACTACAGACCTGTCAGTGCAGAGGAACCTCCACTGACGGGCAACCCTAGCGAGCCCGTCAGTGGTACTTGAGATGGGACGGTTAGGGTTACACCACTGCTGACGGGCCACCCTTTCAGAGCCCGTCAGTGGTACTTGGGATGTGACGGTTAGGCTTACACCACTGCTGACGGGCAACCTTTGCCGCGCCCGTCAGCAGAGCTGCAGTCAGCCTAACACTTGGTGAAATTTCGGTGCCCCTCGGTGGAGGTTTGCTTGTGTATATGTTGTTTATTAAAAAAAATTCGAGCGTGCGCCAGCTTATCCCGAGCACAGCTCAAAGGCCCACGAGCCCGGGCCGCGCAAGGGACCAGCCAGAGGCCTATCCCGAGCACAGCGCCCAGGCCCACGAGCCCAAGCCGCACAAGGGACCAGCGGCGGCTCGGTGGAAGTATCAGTGCAGGATATAAGGAGTTCGAGAGCACTGGGCGCAGCACCCCTTTTAAGCTGGTGCGCGCGCACTTCGCTCGGCGAGGTGGGACTAAAGTTGTGCGGTACCAGCGCTGTAGGTTACCACTGACGGGCACAACTGGTCTGCCCGTCAGTGATACGAACCACCACTGACGGGCCCAACGGTTAGCCCGTCAGCAGAGGATACCACTGACGGGCCCCACTGGTTAGCCCGTCAGCAGAGAGGAAGTCAGTCTAATACTTGGTGAAATTTCGGTGCCCATCGGTTTAGGTTTGCTTGTGTATATGTTGTTTATTAAAAAAAAATTCGAGCGTGCGCCAGCTTATCCCGAGCAGAGCTCAAAGGCCCACGAGCCCGGGCCGCGCAAGGGACCAGCCAGAGGCCTATCCCGAGCACAGCGCCCAGGCCCACGAGCCCAAGCCGCACAAGGGACCAGCGGCGGCTCGGTGGAAGTATCAGTGCAGGTTATAAGGAGTTCGAGAGCACTGGCGCAGCACCCCTTTTAAGCTGGTGCGCGCGCGCACTTCGCTCGGCGAGGTGGGACTAAAGTTGTGCGGTACCAGCGCTGTAGGTTACCACTGACGGGCACAACTGATCTGCCCGTCAGTAGTACTAACCACCACTGACGGGCCCAACCTGTTCACCCGTCAGTGGTGTTTAGTACCACTGACGGGCGTCGCGTGTTTGCCCGTCAGTGGAGGATGTTTTTTATTTTTCTTTTTGTGCTGGATGTTTTTCTTTTAGGTTTATCTTAGGGTTATTTCTATATGCTATGGGTGTTTTTGTATTTTTGGTTTAGGGCTTTTACCCTTTTTGGGTTAGTGTCAAAGTTCAGCATTTTTCTGAAATGATTTGCTATTTTTCAGGCATTAAAATAATATCTAGTTATTTACTCGGTATATTTCAGATTTGAACTACAACTATCTTAAAGAAGGCCTCTAAATTGAAGGAAAATTCATATCTACGTACCTATCTATCGTTTTAGCTCGTATCTAGAAAATATATCAATAATTCAAACGTTTGCTCCGAGAAATTCAAAGTTTGCTTGCGCCTTTGTAGTTTTTGATTTTTTATAAAATCTTAATGTGGTCAAAAAAGTTGAAAATTGGCATGGGGTAATTATATGTCTTTCTGAGGCTATGCTTAAAATTTCAGATAATTTCGTGGAAGTTCAATTATACATTGCTTTGTAACTGAACTATCTGTGAGAAAACCTCATAGCATTTGAAGGGGAAATATGAAGATTGAAGTACACGTCATAAATTCTTCATCATTTGAACTTGAGATTTGGACTACAACTTCATATTACAATATTATACGTTAATAATTCATCATGTTCCATCTTGTTATGTAATAATTCGAATTTTCTATTTTTTAAATACCAATTTGAGGTACCATGTGTAAAACCTTTCAAAAACATTTTTAGCTACGCTCCAAACTTTTTCTACATGTAACGTACTACATTACATTGTTCGTGTCAAAGTTAGGCATTTTTCTGAAATCATTTGCTATTTTTTACGCATTAAATGAATATCTAGTAATTTACTAGATATATTTCAGATTTGAACTACAACTATCCTAAAGAAGGCCTATAAATTGAAGGAAAATTCATATCTACGTACCTATGTATCGGTTTAGCTCGTATGCAGAAAATATATCAATAATTCAAACGTTTGCTTGTCGAGATTCAAATGTTTGCTTGCGTCTTTTTGGTTTTTTATTTTTTATTAAATCTAAATGTGGTCAAAAAATTTTGAAAATTGGCATGGGGTAATTATATGACCTCGTGAGGCTATACTTAAAATTTCAGACAATTTCATTGAAGTTGGATTATACATTGGTTTGTAAGTACTTAAAATTCATCCACAATTTACACATACCGAAGTACACACGTTACATGAAATCATTCAAACCAAGACACTTTTGTACACACACATACAAATATCTAGGTTTCGCCGTCTTCGAAAATCTTCTCATGAATTGTGATTTTCTTGGTGGTATACGTTAGTCCTTCGGCGTGACTGCGTCTGACGTAGGGCTCAGCATCCTTGCTAGCTTTTCTCCTTTTTATGGGGCGTTTATCAACGGCTTCTGGCTCGGAGTCCGGGTCGTCGAATTGGTCGTAGTCCTCTTCGTCAACAACACCATCGATTCCGACAATACTCCTCTTCCCTTTTCTGACGACATGGCGCTTCTGTGCCTTTGGGTCTTTTATGTAGAAGACTTGTGAGGTTTGTTTAGCTAAAACCCATGGCTCATCTTTCGCACTGATTGCTTTGACATGTGCTGACTCAATAGATGTCGGGGGAGGTAGAGTCACGGTAGTGACTTTGTCATCATCGATATGGATATTTTTCGCCCATCTGACACGAAACATGGGGATCTTTGTGACGGTGTAGTCCAGTTCCCAAATTTCTTCGATAACACCGTAGTATATGTCCTTACGGTTACCGGTTTTAGCCTCCATCGTCACCCCACTGTTCTGATACGTGCTTTCCTGTCTTGAGCCTCTGTATAGAATGTGTATCCGTTGATATCGTAGGCTTGAAATGTCAGGACCTTGCTCGCAGGTTCTTGTGACAGCATTTTGACCGTCTCTTCTTCGAAATTTGTCGGAGGCCTTTCATACCAGTAGTTCTTTAGCCATGTTGCGAACTTTCCATTGTGCTCTTTCGAGAGCCACGCTTCTCCCTTCTTCGGGTTCTCTTTTTTAAGCTTTACCATGTGCATCCAAAGATAGGGATGCACCACCGTCAGGTGTTGCAAGACCACGAGATGTGCTCTGTCATAGTCATCTGACCTACTGGGTACTGAATTGTAGACATGTAAAGGCCTTTGTCCGCGTGCATGGCCTTCACCATCGAGCCTTCCCGTGTGCCGTGAAACAGGAACACCTATGGACTTTTGATCAGCCAAGTAATCAGTGCAGAACTCGACACACTCTTCGGCAACATAGCCTTGGATGATGCTACCTTCTGGTTGTGACCTGTTACGAACGTAGCGCTTCACAACCCCATTGTACCTTTCCAACGGGTACATGTTGTGTAGGAACACGGGACCTAGGTCCAGTATCTCCGGGACGATATGGATCATGAGATGTACCATGATATCGAAGAATGCTGGAGGGAAGTACATCTCAAGTTCGCACAGTATGACAATGATCTCCTCCTGCAGCTTGTGGCAATGCGTAACGGATATCGACTTCTGAGATATCGTGTTGAAGAAGTTACAAAGATTCAAGACTGTCTTGCGGACCTCCGGCTCCATGAGACCTCTGATTGCAACAGGAAGTATCTGCGTCATCATCACGTGGCAGTCATGAGACTTCATACCAATTACACGGTGACTCTTCATGTCAACTATTCTCCCGATGTTTGCCGAGTAACCGGAAGAAACTTTGACACCTTGGAGGCACTCCAAAAAGCTAACGATCTCTTTTTTGCTGAGAGTGTAACAAGCAGCGGGACAGTCCGTCTTGATTCTGACTGCACCCGTCCCCAACTTGGTCGTTCGCTTCGTAGCCCACAGCTTCTTTCTTATACCCAAGAATTCCATGTCAGCTCGTGCCTTCGGTCCATCTTTTGTCTTTTCTGAAATGTTGAGCAGGATACCAAGCAAGCTCTCGCACACGTTTTTTTCAACATGCATGACGTCTATGCTGTGACGTGTGCTTAGGAATCTCCAGTAAGGCAAATCCTAGAATACGGATTTCCTTTTCCAGACGCCGTCCTGCATGGGAACAGACGGTTGTGTCTTACCGGGCGTAACAGGGGGCATCGTGTTCACGATGTCATAGATTTCCACCCCGGTCTTCTCCCGAGGCGCCGAACGGACCTCAACAGTATTGTCAAACAATTCCTTCTCTTGCCTCCATGGGTCGTTCTGTTTCAGCCACCTTCGGTGGCCCATGAACACGATTTTTTTGGATCCCTTTAGGTGTAAACTTGTAGTAGACTCCAAACACTTCACACATCCTTTGTACCCATGAACACACTGGCAGGACTGATATCCGTACGCGGGGTAGTCTTGGACCGTCGTGAACAACAGCGCTTTCAGATTGAAGTACTCTTCTTCGTATGCATCCCAGACCTGGGCCCCTGGTTCCCACAGTGTAGCTAGTTCTTCGAACAATAATTGTTGATACATGTTCAGATCGTTCCCAGGTTGCTTCGGCCCTTGTATGAGAATACAGAGGTGTATGTACTTTCGTTTCATGCACAGCCATGGAGGAAGGTTGTACATCCATAGAACCACGGGCCAAGTGCTGTGTCTGCTGCTCATGTTGCCGAATGGATTGATCCCGTCCGTACTCATACCGAACCTGATATTCCTCGGATCTTTTCCGAAATCATCGTATTGGGCGTCGATTGCCCTCCACTGCGAAGCATCGGCAGGGTGTCTCATCACTCCATCATCAGTTTTCCGCCCCTCGGCGTGCCAACGTAGCAGCTTTGCCTCCTTCTTGTTAGCGAATAAACGATTCAAACGGGGAAGGACCGGAAGATACCATACAACCTTTGCTGGAGCGCCACTCTTCACTGGGTCCTCATCATCGGCTTGCTTTCTACCCCTCTTGAATCTGGACGTGTTGCACGTGGGATACTTGTACAGCTTCTCGTGCTCTTTGCGGTAAATAAAGCAGTCATTCGGACATGCATGGAACCTCTGCACCTCTAACCCAAGAGGGCAGACAACCTTCTTGGCTTCTTCGGTGCTCGTGGGCAGCAAGTTGTTTTTCGGAAAAACTTTTGCAAGAAAAGCCAGTGTCTCATCGAAGCCTTCGTCCGGACAGTTGTGGGCTGCCTTGATCCTTAGAAGTTCCAGCGTGACCGACAGACGCGTGTGCTCTGGATCGGAACCGGTATACAACGGGATTTGTGAGTCTTCAACTAGTCTCGAGAACTTAGCAGCCTCTCTTTCATCCTCGGGATCTATCACCACCTGCTCCACCATGTGAACATCCTGCACCATATCGGCCAAATTGTTTCCCGTTTCTCCTTCGGCGTCAGGTTCGATCCTCCCCTCGTCTTCTTCGTCATCTCCGTGTTCGGCATCTTGCCGTAACACCTGATCTTCCTCCTCCTCGCCGTGACTTGTCCAACGTGTATAGCCTGACATGAAACCCTTCAGCGCCAGGTGTACCGTCACCCTCCCTCTCGTATCGAACATTACCAAATTTTTGCAATCGCGACATGGACAGCAAATCTTCGTGCCACCTTTTGTCCTCATATCTCGTTCGGCGACATCAAGAAACTCGTTCAAAGCCATAGCCCAACTCTCTGTCGCCCGGTTGTCGTACATCCAGCTGCGATCCATCGATCAACACCTACGACACGAAACTAATCAGTTCGATAACCAAAAATCACATCAAATACATATACGACATGAAAAGAACACTGGCGAGCATTATTACCGAGCGCTAGCGATCTTTTTGGTGAGAAATGATAATGGAGAGAGTGGGAGTGAGAGGAGGAGAGAGAGAATGGGAGAGAGAATGAGAGAGAGCTAGAAATATGGATGAGGAGGAGGGTGGGAGAGAGTGAGAGGATGAGGAGGAGGGAGAGAGTGAGAGTATGAGGAGGGTGGGAGAGAGTGAGAGGATGAGGAGGGAGAGAGTGAGAGGATGAGGAGGAGGGAGAGAGTGAGAGTATGAGGAGGGTGGGAGAGAGTGAGAGGATGAGGAGGGAGAGAGTGAGAGGATGAGGAGGAGGGAGAGAGTGAGAGGAGGAGCAAAATCTAGATCTAGATCTAGATCTAGATCTAGTCCCTCTAGAGGTTAGGATGAGGGTTGGGGAGAGGGAAGAAATGGTTGTGGGTTGGGAGGGGGAAGGGGGGCAGCGGCGGCCGCGGCAGCAGCTTGTGGGACGGCGGCGCTCGCTGCTGGCCGGTTGGCGCGCGAGCACTGGCCAGCAGCGAGGTCGTGCTCTGTTTTTATAGTGAGGAGCACCACTGACGGGCCCTTAAAAGGTCACCGTCAGTGATTCATCAGCAACGTAAGCAACAAATATCGCTGACGGACGGGAAAGACCGCCGTCAGTGAAGACAAAATATCCACTGACGGGCAGAATATAAGAGCCCGTCAGTGAACTGGCACGTCATATGTTCAACCTTTCACTTACGGGCCAAATAGTTGCCCGTCAGTGGAGATGTCATCTTCACTGACGGGCTCTTAACAAGAGACCGTCAGTAGAAATGACGCGTCATCTATCCCACCTCATGCTCATCTCCACTGACGGGCTGTTTTGGAGCCCGTCAGTGGTCTTCCTCACCTTCTTCTTTGCTGCGTTCTCCGCTGACGGGCTATTTTGCGTCCGTCGGTGGAGTTCCCCTCCAGCGACGGACCTTTTTATGCCCGTCAGTGGAGGGTTTTCAGGAGAGGGTCTATCTGCAGTAGTGTTTGCCGCCTTTTCCTTTTGACTCGCCTTGCTGAAGGCTTGACTTGATTACTTTGGCGACTAGGGTGTCGATTCTTCCCGCTAGGACCCCGACTAGGGCGGATGCCGAGCAGTAGCCCCCAGCACCGAAGTCGACACCGGCCCTTGTCGAGCAGGGGACCCCCGCGCCAGAGTCGTCACCGGCTCCTACTGAGCAGCAGCAGTCCTCGGCGCTGGAGTCGGAGTTGGCCCTGGTCGAGCAGTCCGTGCCTTCGGGTCCTTCGGCATCGGAAAGCCTCAGCCTTGTCTCCTTGCTGCAAGTAACGCACGGAAGATTAGTGATAAGGTAATTTTACTTTGCTCATACTAACCTGTTCTTTTTCAGCTCGCTATCTCCCGGGTCGCTCCATTCGAGAAGGCCCAAGCGGAGCTGGACTTGGCGCGCGAGGAGTTGAAGAAGCGCCTCGACGAGTCTGGGAGATGGCGGGCGGAGAACGAGGTGCTGCAGAAGCGCCTTGAGGACTCCGAGAAGCAGCGGGCGGCGGTCGAGGCTGATCTTTCGGCCTCGAAGGCACGTCTCTTGGACGCGGAGTCTTCCCTACAAAGGAGTCAGTCCTACGTGGGAAAACTGGAGGAAGACCTCGAGCGGGCCTTGGGCACGCTCGAGAAGGCACTGGGCGAAGTCGGCATCGTTGTCCCCCCGGGCCTTGCTCCGGCCAACCGCCTAGTGGATCTGACGGCGTCCGTCTCCCAGCTGAAGCCTACCGTCGGGAAGCTTCTCGAAGACAAGCTCCGGCAAGGTGTACGCGACGCCTTGGCCTTTGCTTTGGCTCTTCTGAGGCGCAGGCACCCGGACTTATCCCTGGAGGCACTTGCTGCCGACCTGCCAGAGGGCGAGGAAGAGAAGCTTCTCGACGCTGTGCAGGAAGCGGCGGACGCCTTTGGCAATCGGGTCCAGGCGGCAGGCCTAGAGTAGGACTCTGTAATAGCATACTTTTGCATAAAGGTTGTGATTAGTAACTGTGCAATAACTTATGTGTTTTTTGGTTTTTCAAAACCTTGTCTGACATTGAACTAAAGACTTGGTGATGAGGACATCTCCCACACTATCATCCAAGGACCAATCACCCGTTCCCGTGCCCGACGACTTAATCATGAGGTGCGTTCGTTTCTTACTATCCATAATTATGTGGCTAAGGATGGGATGCTACTTAATGGTGATATTTTGATTCTTAGGAACATGGGAGAAGCACCACTGGACCAGCCACAAGAGGATGAGGCACCACCCCAAGTCAAGTCGGACTCCACTTCAACTTCGAATTCGGTTCGGTTTTCAGCAGACAGCACCTACATAAATGGGGCATAACTTTCTCATACGGAGTCCGATTGAAGAGTTCTTGTATGCGTTGGAAAGCTAACAACGACACCTTTCCAATGGATCTGATGCCACATTATGAATAATTACAGAGACATTGAAATTGTCAGAACAAATCGTCAGGTGCTGCGACACCGTTTTGGGCCACTTCGGGCCTTGTTTTCGTTTCGGGTTTTAAGCCCAGGTTTAGGGTGAAACTCTCAGAAACCCTAGGTATAAATACTTGGTAGCCATCATTGTTTAGGGTGGGTTTTGCTTAGAATTATTCTACCATTGCAGTCTCGCTGATTTCATCAGTTTGTAGAACCCCACTTCGAGTAATCAACAATCATCTCGTTTGTGAGATTGCTTCTACTGTGTTCTTGCTTGTGTTCTCGATTCGCATGCAGGGATAAGCCTTCTTGGCGAGGTCAACCGCGTGTGCGCGTGGTTGATAACCAACGGAGCCGTGGTGTAGTGAACGCAGGGTTCGGATCAGTTCTGATTGGAAGCGGGTCGTCAACGTCGAGTTCTCCACAATCGTGATTATCCCTTCCTGACGGAAGATCGGGCACCCCCGTGCGCATCAAGTGGTATCAAAGCTTCAGTTGCCCGTCAGGTATCATTGTATCCAATTAGTTTTGCCATCGTCCTAGAACTCCAGATATAGCCAAAAAAAATTGTAGTCCTATAGGGCTTATCACCTTCACTGTCCAAGAGCTCCGAGCCGTTGCAATTTCGTCACAGTGTCGTATTGTTGAGTTTTGATTCATAGTCAACGTCCGGTTGCTGGTTTAGACTTGTGTTCTTAGTTGCGAGTCGTTACTTAGGGTTTGAGATATCCGAATACAACTCTGAACCCAAGTCGGAGTCGAATTCATAGTGTCTCGGTAAAACGGCCATAACTTTGTCATACGAACTCCGTTTGAGCTCTACCACCCGTCAAAACGACCGGAATGAAAAGTTACATTCGCCTTGGAAAATAGAGTTCTGGAAGTTTTATTCCCATATAGTCTGTTTTTTTCCCTTTCGCTTGATTCTTTGAGCAGTTTTGTGAAAAAAAAAGAAAAAAAAAGAAAAAAAATAGTGAAGAAAAAGAGAAGAAAAAAAGAAGAAGATGAAGAAGAAGAAGAAAAAAAAACCTTGGTATACTTCTGTTTCTTGGTACTTTGGTATACTTCTGTGCCTATACTCGTTTCTAGGAACACGTTTAGGCCAGCAACTGAGACAAGTACCTTGAATTATTATTGAGCTTTACTAAATGTTGTCGAACTTTGCTAATCCTTGCTACCAAATTGACCTTCCAAGCTCCACTCTCTTCTGATTAGTACAGTTTCAACCCGGCAATCGCTACACTCACGTCTTCAACGGTATCACAAACAAGCCACCGGTTGTACCACCTGCTACGTTGGTAAGAACTTTGCAAGAGCGTGGTTAGACGCTTGAGTGAGAGCGACTCCACATCCTAGTAGTTCGTAGGAGCTTTATACATTTGTGTGTTCCTTGTTTTCACTAACCATGACAGGATCACCAGCGGCACATCAAGATGATGGAGATGAATGTGTTTCTAAGTTAGATCTTCAAACGATGCTGCGAGATATCAATGCAAATATTAGCAAGAGCAACCAAGATAATGAGCATCGATTAGAGAGGATAGAGAGGAGTATCGCCACCCTCATCACCAGGATAGATAACCTAGAGAAGCAGCCACCTTCCGATAGAGCTGAATCAGAGGATCTCGAGGCGGATGACACTGATCAAGATGAGGATGAGTATGACTGAGCTACCGCCAGAGCAAGACTTCCAGCTGGAGGTCGCCCCGCTCCTCACGCGGCACATCAAGAACGACGACAGCCACGTCGACAAGGTAGGGGAGGTAACGACACAAATCCTCGTCCTAGACGTGCACATGATGATTATTATGCTAATGTTAAGTTCAGTATACCATCTTTTGCTGGTTCCTATGATGCTGAAGTTTATTTGGATTGGGAGATGACAGTCGAGCAAAAATTCAATTCCCATCTAGTTCCAGAAATTCATAGAGTCAGACAAGCCACAAGTGAGTTCACTGATTTTGCTATCATTTGGTGGAATGAATTAGTAAAAGCTGGTTTAGCACCTGATACATGGCCTAGGTTAAAGAGAGCTATGCGTAGTAGATTTGTTCCTCCCACCTATAAACGTGAAATGCGCAAAAAATTGCAACGCTTAAACCAAGGAAATAGATCTGTTGAGGAGTACTACCAAGAGCTACAAATAGGAATGTTGCGTTGTGAAGTAGTTGAGGATGACGAGGATAAAATGGCAAGATTCTTTGGGGGATTAAGGCGTGAGATACAAGACATAGTTGACTATAAGGATTATAACTCTCTCAATAGATTGTTCCAGCTTGCTATGTTGGCAGAAAAAGAATTGCAGGGAAGACAGCAAAAGCCAAAGAGCAACTTCGGCGACACAAGATCGATGCCTGGAATGGTCAAATCAGCTCCACCTCCTCCTGCACGGTCTGCTGCCCCCTACATGTCTAGGGCGCGTTCAGCAGCACCGGCATCGTCACAAGCGCCAGAAGAGAAGACTAAATCAGCAGGTTCCCCTGCCCCGGTAAAGAGCTCTTCATCGGTTGCTTCCACGGGCCGCTCCCCCGGGACTATCTGCCATAACTGCAAAGGGAAGGGCCACTTTATGAGGGACTGTCCAAGCCCGCGACGGACATTCCTTGCTACAGAGGACGGTGGGTATGTTAGTGCTACTGATGTTGAGGATGATTCTGCCATTGGGGCTAACCATGCAGGTGGCGATGAGACGGGAAGTGATGGCGAGGAGATTCTAGGCACGGCCGCCACAGAGAAATATCAGGCCTTAATTGTACAACGCGTGTTGAGCACTCAAGTGGAACAAGCGGAGACCCTACAACGATATAACTTGTTCCAAATGTACCTCATTGTCAAGGATCGCCGCGTTCGTGTCATAATTGATGGAGGAAGCTGCAATAACTTGGTGAGCTCAGACTTGGTCAACAAACTTGGCTTGACCACACGTCCACATCTGTAGCGACCCTGTTTTTCCGATCCGATGTCAGTGTAAATTATCGTGGACAAAACGATTTCTTTCAATTTCATGCATGCATAAAGATACTTCAAAAACGATTTCGATTAAAAACCCTAACATGCACCCTTAGGGTTAACATGAAATCGAACATCAAACCTAATGCCACTACAACTCAGGATTCAAAAATTTGATATATGTTCCAAAATGCCTAGGTTATCAAACTGTTACCAGTCGATCGAAGTTTATTTGTACTTTAAGACCAAACTTATTTTAGTAGTTTCTCTCCGCACATAAAGTTTGGAAATAGCTGATCGAGTAAACCCCCTCTCCTCAAAATATAAATGAAATAACACATTAAAAATCTAAATAACAGATTGACCACAAGTCTAATACGAAATAAATTCAAACCCTTAAAATTCAAATTTTATTTTGCTCTGGAACTCCTGTTATCTTAGCCTTGTTTTAAATAAGCAAAGAAAATAATATAGACACCTCCTGCCATGTGGGCCCCCCTAGCAGCCCCTAACCTCCACGTGTAGCAAAACAACCCACTGCACTGCCCCTTTTCTTCTCCACGCAGCTCAACAGGAGCCATTCCCCATTTCCTTGCTTAGCTCCCCTGTGTTCTTCAAGCCTTCCCCAAATGCTTTCTTCTTCCCTCCAAATTCCATCCAAAACCAAAGATTGAAGCTCTGCATGTTATTCCACCAGGTTCCCCACCTCCCAATCTTGCAATCCATCCAAGAAATTCCTACATGCATGATCAATTGAATAATTAGCCCCATCTTCTTCAACCCTGGCCGGAGCTGCTCCTTGCTCACCTGCCGCCGCCGCATCCGGCCCATGCCGCCGCTCCCTCCTGTTCCGGCCAGCTCCCTTCAAGCCGCACCGCCGCCTCTGCCCCTCTCTCCACTGCCGCGCCCCAACCCCGCCCTCTGCATCCCCTGCTCCAACGCCTCCCCGTGCGCCGCCGCTTCTCCAGTAGCCGGTAAGCTCCCCCGGCTGGGCCACCGCCGCTGCTCCCTGGCACCTTGCCTCCGCCCGTCCGCCGCCGTCGCCCTCACCGGCCTCTCCCCGGTCCGGCCACGAGCTCCCCTACGCAGGCGCCGCGCCGCCGTCGGCCGGGTGGACCACACCAGATCCGCCAGCCTCCTCCGCGCTCCTGTGCCCCATGTCGCCGCCATGCGCCTCCGCTCCCCGCGCCCTTGCCACCCCGACGAGCCGCCGCGGCAACCTCGCCTTTCCTTCTGACGCGCCAGCGCCCACTAGCTCTTTCGGTGCCACGGCAGCTCCGCTTCGCCACCAACAACGACGCCGCCCCGCCGCATTCATCCCCAAGCTCAGCGCCGGCAAGCCTCACTTGGTTTCTTCTCCGCCCATGCGATTTGAATCGTGAGTGCTAGTAGTCTCCGTGGTTAGTAGTTAGACGCATGTTAGCCCAGCATTAGAGCTTGGTAATTGCATGAGAATGACCGTATATGTGTGTGAATCAATGTATCCGTTTAGAACACGTCGATTATTTTAGTACGCAATGATAAGCATCACCCATACACTGAATTCCCTTATAATACTGGCAGTTAAGCTCAAGTATCTCAGTTCTAACATGGCAAATGCTATAGATGCTTTGATAACCATGGTTGGATGGCCGACTAGTGGTTAAAAGTTAGACGCCAACTTAGTTGTTAAGGCATGGATTACAGCAAGTTCACATCACCAGCTAACTACAGAATGAGCTAATAATTTTACGTTGCTAGAGAACCGTAACTATGGAGCATGACCTTAGGTTTTAGCGATCAATGCCTTAGCAACAGAAATAACCGACCGATTGGTGCTCCTTTATATGCACCATGACTCAACTACCATGTATAACAGATAGTATATCTAATGCACTATCCCGATAACTAGGGGTTAAACTTGTTTAAGACTCAAGCTGGAAGTAATGACTTAACTGCTCGCCGACTTGGTTAATCATAGCTAAGTTTATGTTAGTAATGAGCTCATCTGAGGGAAGGTCCAAATAGAAATTGTGCACATATGATCTTGATCCATGCAACCAGTCGCGAGTGAAAATGTTCACCCAGATGGAACCAATGTAAACCGGGATGCTTAGCTGGTAAGTACCCCGACTATGTTGCGAGCTACCATGAAGCTAATTAGTGGACTCAATCCGCGAAACACGCTAGTAATATGGTGGCAAGTAAGCAGTCAATTAGTAGTTAATTCTTTCGGACATTCTAAGTAAGGTAGTTTCTTTACCGAGAAGAAGACAGGAAATGCTAAAATCTAATTAGACTTGCAGCTTCGTAGGAAATGCATGCGCCCTCCGAGTAAAATGATTATTCCACCTAAGATCATCCTTGTACTTGTGGGCTTTCATAATGCCATTGCTGTATGATGCTGTATTTAGAGATTTCAGAAAATGACCAAATTGCACTAGTGCTTGCCACTAAGTAGTAATACTAGAGAATCTAGCTTAACGGTAACGATTAAAATGACTAACTTCATAACTCATCTAAGTACGGGCATATAATCTGGTTATCGTGTTACACATCCATCTTAGTTGCATATCTCAACAGTCGAATGCATCCATATTAATCGCGACTCCATGTTCTCACCTACGACAACGAATCAATCAAATAAACCCTAACCCTAATTATAGATTTAAAGCCTTTCTCCTTAATTGCATATCGTATCCCATGCATGCATCTATATTCTAGGTTTATCCATGACTAAAGTTATACCGCAACTAAAACCAAACCAACATATGGAACGCACACTAACCGCTTACGTACTTCCCCGACTCCCAGGCAAGCAGAGCTTGTTGCACCCTTTCTAATTATTCAGTACCTATGTCATATTCCTGATGTTGCTGCTAGTATCGTTATTGAGAATTATGCTTAAGTGTTAAGTCGAACTAGCATGCTAGGGTTTGCAGTGAGATATGTGTGATCATGGTTAAAGTCAAATTGAGATATTAAGCTATTGAATCAATTAAGGTGAGATGGGTGCACGGTGAATAAAGTTGGTATTTCGCGGTAATACCAACCCTGAGGTGACTTCATCGGGTGCGATGAATAAATTTGGTATTTCGCGGTAATACCAACCCTGAGGTGACTTCACCGTGTCACCTGAGAGCCGAAGGGAAAGTGTCACATGGATAAAGTTGGTATCATTGGAGGAGCATGTTGCGACCAGGTGAAAGGAAGTGTTTGTCGCGATACCAACCCTGAGGTGACTCCATGTTGATTACTCCCCTTGTCACGCGTGGACGTTAGCGACAGCGATGCTGGGGTGTGGTTGAGGTAAGACTAAGACCCTTGGAGCCTTGCAACCTCCAAGGGATAAGGCACTCTTTGCACTCAGGGTGATCGGCTGCCGGTAACGGTCCGAGAGATTAAATTGAGGTGTGGTTGTGATGGTACACTGTCAATGTGGAGATATTGGGATGAGAATTTTGCCCCACGTAACTGGGAGCTTATGTGAACATTGTCCCACGTAACTGGGAGAAGGCAAGTGAGCCACTGAGTTTATATTTTGAGCACATGTGACTAGTGGTTACCATCACGCCCCCTGATTTGAGATATACGAAAATTGGAGTTGTTGGTGATCTCATGTTATTCCTCGTGATGTTGGTAGATTACTGGTATTGTCTAGATTTTGTTAATCATATATGCATCATGTTTAATTATGTTATACTAGTATGCTTAGGACATTTAATCAAGCACGAATAAGTCTTGCGAGTACGTTCGTACTCACCCAGGTTACTCCTGGAGCTTGCAGGTGAGCCGGTGTTCGAAGACTATTTTGATGATGCCTGAAATTGTGTTTCCTCGGTTAGTTAGTCGATTCATGGGATAGGTTGTAGCTTTTGTTCAGCGGTCACTATGCCGCTGTGGGACTCATTTACCTTGTTTCCGCCGTCGTTTAACTTCTCCGTACTCGGATATGTTTTCAGTTATGGTCGAATGATGTAATGTGTTGCCCCATCGTGGGTAGGTACTATTAATATCGTATTTGTAGAACTTTGTTGTGATATCCGAGTTGTTACTTGTGGTTGTCCATGTACAATGCGTGTATGTGATGAAGTATATGGACAACTGTGCAGCGGTAGTATTGTGTGCTAGGATTGCATTTCGTGATGGCAGAGGTGAGCGAACCACTAGGCCTGTGTAGCTTTGGGTTGAGCTGATCCAGGGGATTCATCCCGTACTCGCTAAGTCTCCTACGACCGTCACGCCTCGCGCTGACGGCAGAGCAGAGCTGGATCCTCCCCGAGTCGCACATCGTGGCTAGGTTAGGTTGAGGGGATGCATATCCCGAGCTCTAGCCCTCCTATGACTATCGCGGAGCGCAGGCTTACCACGCGGTATTACCCCTTCACCGGTATCTGAAATCTATTTGTGGTTCTGGGAAGATTGGTCACTTCCGGCCGGCTCGCACGAGGCGGGTGTCGGATCGTTCCGCCTCGGTGCGTACGGCGCAGGTACCGTGCCACCGGGCTGACGAGTCCTTCGGTGCTTGGCGACTTCGCGTTCCCCTAACCACATGTGGATTCCGGGTCCGTGACAACATCCTCATCCATACCATATTCAGTGGTTCAACAATAGCGGTAAGGTTAAGGTAACACAATCTGCGAGAGTGCACTTTTTCATTGGTACATACCATGACTTTGCTGATTTTGATGTGGTACCTATGCAAGCATGCTCACTTTTATTAGGACGTCCATGGGAATTTGACACCGATGCCACCCATCATGGTCGAAGTAATAAATACACGTTTATGCATAAGGGAAAGAAAATTACTTTACTTCCTATGACACCCATTGAAATTATGCAATGTGAGAAAGAGGGAGCTGAAAATAGCAAGAAGGAGAGTGCACTGCAATCTGAAAATCAGCAAGTTGCTAACACCGTTTTCCCAACTAAGAAAGAGAAGAAAGTAACAAGCTCTAAGTCTGAGGGAATTAAATTGAAGGGGGGTGTTATGCTTGCTACCAAATCTGATCTTATTGATATTAATGAGCTTGATTCTCCTTTCTATGCCTTGATATGCAAGGAAGCGTTGTTTTCATTTGATGATACCTCTAGTTCTTTGCCTCCTGCTGTTACTAACCTTTTGCAGGAGTATAAGGATGTGTTTCCAGCAGAGATACCCCCGGGGCTGCCACCTATTCGAGGTATTGAGCATCAAATCGACTTAATCCCAGGAGCAACATTACCAAACCGTGCTGCATATAGAACAAATCCGGAGGAGACTAAAGAAATTCAGCGCCAAGTCCAAGACCTTCTGGACCGTGGGTATGTGCGCGAGAGCCTTAGCCCATGTGCTGTTCCTGTTCTTTTAGTTCCTAAGAAAGATGGCAGTTGGCGTATGTGTGTTGATTGTAGAGCCATTAACAATATTACAATAAGGTATCGTCATCCTATTCCTAGGTTAGACGACATGCTTGATGAGTTGAGTGGTTCTATCATTTTTACAAAGATCGACTTGCGTAGTGGGTACCACCAAATTAGAATGAAATTGGGGGATGAATGGAAAACAGCTTTTAAAACTAAGTTCGGTTTATATGAGTGGTTAGTCATGCCTTTTGGATTAACTAATGCACCTAGCACTTTCATGCGTCTCATGAATGAAGTTTTAAGAGTATTTATTGGAAAATTTGTGGTTGTCTACTTTGATGATATCTTGATATATAGCAAGTCTAATGATGAACACTTGAACCATTTGCGTGCTGTTTTTAATGCATTGAGAGATGCACGCTTGTTTGGTAATCTTGAGAAGTGTGCCTTTTGCACGGACCGTGTCTCTTTTCTTGGCTATGTTGTCACTCCACAGGGTATTGAGGTGGATGAAGCGAAAATTGAAGCCATCAAGAGCTGGCCGACCCCTCAAACTGTCACACAGGTGAGAAGCTTTCATGGACTTGCAGGATTCTACCGGCGGTTTGTGAAGAATTTCAGCACCATCGCTGCCCCATTGAACGAGTTAACAAAGAAGGGAGTTTCCTTCCAATGGGGTCCAGCACAAGAACAAGCTTTTAACATGCTTAAGGAGAAGCTTACACATGCCCCTCTACTCCAACTCCCCGACTTTGGTAAGACTTTTGAGCTTGAATGTGATGCCAGTGGTATTGGGATAGGAGGAGTGCTGCTACAAGAAGGTAAACCCGTTGCTTATTTTAGTGAGAAATTGAATGGGCCAACTTTGAACTACTCTACTTATGATAAAGAGTTATATGCTTTAGTTCGGGTGTTAGAAACTTGGCAACATTATCTTTGGCCTAAGGAGTTTGTCATTCATTCTGATCATGAATCCTTGAAACATATTAGAAGTCAAGCAAAATTAAATAAACGACATGCAAAATGGGTCGAGTTTATAGAGTCATTTCCATATATTATTAAGCACAAACGGGGTAAAGACAATGTCATTGCTGATGCTTTATCTAGGCGATTTACTATGTTATCTCAACTTGATCATAAAATTTTTGGCCTAGAGACAATAAAAGAGTTATACGCCACTGATTCAGACTTTAGAGATGCTTTTGAAAACTGTAGAGAGGGTCGAACATGGAATAAGTATGTGCTGAATGAAGGATTATTATATCGTGCTAACAAGCTATGCATCCCAGCTAGCTCCATTCGCCTTTTGTTCTTACAGGAAGCTCATGGAGGTGGTTTGATGGGACACTTTGGAGTGAAGAAAACAGAAGACGTGCTGTCCACACACTTCTTTTGGCCAAAGATGCGGAGGGACGTCGAGCGCTACGTTTCACGCTGCACTACATGCAACAAAGCTAAGTCACGCTTAAACCCCTATGGTCTTTATATGCCCCTTCCTATTCCTAGTGTTCCTTGGGAGGATATATCGATGGATTTTGTCTTAGGATTACCTAGGACAAAGCGGGGGAGGGATAGTATATTTGTGGTGGTGGATCGATTTTCTAAAATGGCACATTTTATACCCTGTCATAAGAGCGATGATGCTACAAATATTGCTGATTTATTTTTCAGGGAAATCATTCGCCTCCATGGAATTCCCAACACCATTGTTTCCGATCGGGATGTGAAGTTCTTGAGCCACTTTTGGAGAAGCTTATGGAGCAAGTTGGGGACTAAGTTGTTATTTTCTACTACATGCCACCCACAAACCGATGGACAAACGGAGGTTGTTAATCGTACCTTATCCACAATGTTGCGGGCTGTTTTGAAGACAAATTTAAAGATGTGGGAAGACTGTTTACCTCATGTGGAGTTTGCATATAATCGATCGGTACATTCTACCACCAAGGTGAGCCCTTTTCAGGTAGTGTATGGATTTAATCCACGTGCACCCATTGATCTTTTGCCATTGCCTACTTCTAAACATGTGCATTTGGATGCTAAAACACGTGCTGATTTTATTCTGAAAATCCATGCAACAACTAAAGAGAACATTGAAAAGATGACCGAAAAGTATAAACTTGCTGGTAGTCAGGGTAGGCGCCATTTATCCTTTGAACCAGGCGATCTTGTTTGGTTACACTTGAGGAAGGATAGATTTCCAGAACTAAGAAAATCCAAATTGATGCCTCGAGCTGATGGTCCTTTTAAGATAGTTAGGAAGATTAACGATAATGCATACAAGCTTGAGTTGCCTGCAGGTTTTGGGGTTAGTCCCACTTTTAACATTTCAGATTTGAAGCCTTACTTGGGAGAAGAAGATGACCTTGAGTCGAGGACGACTCCAATTCAAGAAGGGGAGGATGATGAGGACATCTCCCACACTATCATCCAAGGACCAATCACCCGTTCCCGTGCCCGACGACTTAATCATGAGGTGCGTTCGTTTCTTACTATCCATAATTATGTGGCTAAGGATGGGATGCTACTTAATGGTGATATTTTGATTCTTAGGAACATGGGAGAAGCACCACTGGACCAGCCACAAGAGGATGAGGCGCCACCCCAAGTCAAGTCGGACTCCACTTCAACTTCGAATTCGGTTCGGTTTTCAGCAGACAGCACCTACATAAATGGGGCATAACTTTCTCATACGGAGTCCGATTGAAGAGTTCTTGTATGCGTTGGAAAGCTAACAACGACACCTTTCCAATGGATCTGATGCCACGTTATGAATAATTACAGAGACATTGAAATTGTCAGAACAAGTCGTCAGGTGCTGCGACACCGTTTTGGGCCACTTCGGGCCTTGTTTTCGTTTCGGGTTTTAAGCCCAGGTTTAGGGTGAAACTCTCAGAAACCCTAGGTATAAATACTTGGTAGCCGTCATTGTTTAGGGTGGGTTTTGCTTAGAATTATTCTGCCATCGCAGTCTCGCTGATTTCATCAGTTTGTAGAACCCCACTTCGAGTAATCAACAATCATCTCGTTTGTGAGATTGCTTCTACTGTGTTCTTGCTTGTGTTCTCGATTCGCATGCAGGGATAAGCCTTCTTGGCGAGGTCAACCGCGTGTGCGCGTGGTTGATAACCAACGGAGCCGTGGTGTAGCGAACGCAGGGTTCGGATCAGTTCTGATTGGAAGCCGGGTCGTCAACGTCGAGTTCTCCACAATCGTGATTATCCCTTCCTGACGGAAGATCGGGCACCCCCGTGCGCATCACTTGGTATAATTCAGAACTGTGTCTTTTATAGGCTACTGTAAGAACAGATAATTCTATGAAAAATAATAAAAGTGAATGTTGTAATGCACAAGTACCTTTCTCAAATAGTTGTGAACCTCGATGATGCAATAAATAATCAAAAGGAGCAACTACTTGACTCAGGAAACAAATATCATTTTTAGAATAAATGAAACATAAAATAAATAAATATTAAATGTGCTAGGAAAGGTGTTCTAATAGCAAGAAAAGAGGCATGAGATATATAGGTTCCCTAGTTGCAATTCTCATAAGGATATTGGGACTCTAGGCTAGCATAAGACACAATTATGGTAAATGTTTAACTAATGGAGGAACCATTTCATAGAGAAAAATGCTATGCACATCAATTATAATCTCAATTCATGCCACTATCAGTATGCAATGGTTATGGAATAATGTATTACACTCCATATATTTTGCTACTTGATTGGATCTTATAGCTCTCATTCAGCGAAATCTATAACTCATCCACGAAGCATCATTTCCACGCCATCATTTTTGCCTTGTGTAGCAAAGTAGGATGCCAAGACAAACAACAACTACTAACGACAATCCTGGACCTGATATCTCAGACGGTTACTGGAAAACTGACAGGAAAGATGACCACCTCAGCTGGTTCATCTCCAAAAACCGGCTGTGAAGAAATAACCGGCTGAGATAATGTGACATCTCAGTCGGTTTCAGAACGAACCGACTGTATGAATTATACAACCGATTCATTATTCTGAACCGACTGTAATGTATGTTCTAGTATAGTCGGTTTCTATTCTGAACGGGCTCAAAGCCATACAGTAGTTGGTTTCTGTGGAGAACTGGCAGAAATAATTTCTGTGATTTTTGGACACTAAGGCAGAGATCGAACGAATGGATCACAGTAGAACATATATTTGCGATTTTTGGACACTGGCAGAGATCGAACATATATTTGAAGACTAATTAACACAAAGTACCAGTAATAATTACATAGTAGACTAATTAATTATCTAATAAAGCCTACACCGCCTCCTAGGTGGGCCCGATCGTGCCGTCGTCACCGTGGAGGTTGCGTCCCCGCTGTCACTGGCATTGTCGCCTCCATTGGAGCCGTTGAGGTCATCGTCGTCCTCGTCGATGTCCTTGTAGCCGATGTTGTCCATGTTGGTGTCCTCCAAGCCGACGTCGTCCTTGTCGATGTCCTCCCAGTCGACATCATCCTCATCGGTGTCCTCCCAGCAGCCGTCGGTGTAGTAGCCCTTTTGGGTGACGCTAGCGCCCTGCTACTCATCATCGCTGTGGCCTTCCTCGTCGTTGTCCTCGTCCTCATCGTCGTTGTCGTCCTCATCCTCGTCCGTGTCCTTATCCTCCTCCTCCTCGTGGTCGGCCTCGTCAGCCTCCTTCTCTGAGCTCGGTGGCACTGCACCATCGTGGAAGCCATCAGCCATCCAATCATCGTCATCGGAGGTCGACGGCATCCAATCGGTAGGGTGGTAGTCTCCTCGTCGGAGGAGGCCACCACCTTCGACGAGTCCTCATTGTACGAGTAATTGGATGGCCAACTAATCAACGACGGAGGACCCGCGAAGGGTAACGTTGTTGATGACGGCGGCGGACAGGACATGGTGGAGGAGAAAAGGAGCAGGATTGGGTGGAGCTAGAGGCGGAGGCAGAGTATTTATGGAAGAGGTGAAGCGACACCGGAAAAGATGAAGCGATGTGACGTTATACAGAGAGCAGTTTCGTGCATGAATCGGCGGTTGAAGGTGAATGGACACAGTCGATTTACTACCCAAACTGACAGAAAGTTTTGAACTATGAAATTTTCTGTGCGTTCAATTTCAAATTATTCTGGACGGACACCTTAGCCGGTGGCTATTAAAAACCGACTGCAAAGTGTGACATGTGGCAATTTTTGGAGTGAAACCGACTGGAGAGAGCGCATCTCGATCTCCGTGAGCATGACCGGTCAATCTTCCCTCAGTTGGTTTTCTTGAAAAACCGACAGTAAAGTGGGTGATGTGTCGGTTTTCGGTAGAAACCGACTAGAGAGCACGCATCTCGATCTTCGTGAGTATGACCAGTCAATCTTCCCTCAGTTGGTTTTCTTGAAATACAGACTGTAATCTTCTTCGACCTTTCCTCAGTCAGTTTTATTAACGAACTAATTGAGATAAAGTGGTAGGTCCATAAATGATGTCCGAATTAGGTAGCAGCCAACATTGAATGAAGGTAGCAAGTGGTAATTCTTACACAAGTTAGATAAGTTGGAAATTTCAACATTAATTTTGAAGAAAATCGTTTTACAGAGTAGTAAGGTATAACTGTTTAACCATGACATATGCATATACTGTTGTTATTATTTTTGTACTGTATGAATTAACAATCTTTGAATTAATTTTAAACATATGCACATTTTGTAGATGGATCGATAATGGATGTACATCGAGAACCATGCGTGCAAAGATTATATGAAGGGTGTCTCGACATTCTTAGAAGCAGCTAAACAAGATAGTATGAATAGGGCAAACAGGTGGATCTATTGTCCATGCACAAGTTGCCAAAATCTTAAGTGCTTCACGAACCGCTCGTAGATCCAATCACATTTGATCATGAGGGGATTCATGAAGGGGTACGCATGTTGGAGCTGTCATGGTGAAGATAAGATCGTGGAGGAAGGTGTCGAAGACACGGACGAAGGCAACGACATCCCTAATACTGCCAATAGCCCATGTATCAAGCAAAGGCCTAATGAAGTCCATGTGTTAGAAGAGGACATCTCACCGGAGGACACATCGAGGCATCAAGAGAACCACCTAGATTAGATGTTGCGTGATGCTGCAGAAAATTGTGAGAATAATAGGAAGTACAATAAATTTGTTGGGTTGCTGGAAGGTTCTGAGAAACCTATGTACCCGGACTGCAAGTACACAAAGTTGAGTGGCGTGCTAGAACTGTTGAAATTGAAGACAAGCAGTGGTTGGAGCGACAAGAGCTTCTCATTGCTCCTAACTCTGTTACATGATATGCTTCCAGAGGGAAACCATATGCCAAAAACTATGTACAGAGCAAAGAAGGTTGTTTGCCCCTTGGGAATGGACGTACAGAAAATACATGCCCGTCCGAATGACTATATCCTGTACCATAGAGAGCATGCGGAACTACGTGCATGTCCGGTGTGCAAAGCATCTCGATACAAGCATACGAGTGACCCCGATGATGGCGAGGATGGCTTGGATGGGAGTAAGGGGACTCCTGTGAAGGTTGCGTGGTACCTGCCTATAATTCCCTGATTGAAGCGCTTATATGTGCACCCTAAGGAGGCAAAATTGATGCGGTGGCACGAGGAGGAGCGTACAGATGGTGGAATTCTGAGACACCCCAAAGATTCTTTACAGTGGAGAAATATTGATAGGTACGTTTGGTGAAGAAGGGAGGAATGTAAGGTTTGCGCTGAGCACTGATGGAATAAACCCATTTGGCAATATGAGCAGCTGACATAGAACCTGGTCCGTGAATCTTTGCATGTACAACCTTCCTCCTTGGTTGTGTATGAAGCGGAAGTACATCATGATGGCAGTAATTATCCAAGGTCCAAAATAACCCAGTAATGACATTGATATGTACTTCACAACATTGGTGGAAGATTTGCAGTTTCTTTGGATCGAAGGGGTATAGGTATGGGATGCATACATGAAGGAAAACTTCACGTTATGGTGTATGTTATTCCTAACCATCAATGATTATCCTGCTTACAGTAACCATTTGGGGTAGACTATCAAAGGTCCCAATGCGTGTGTTCAGTGCCTAGTGGACACAGCAAGCAGGTGGCTTAAGCATTCTAAAAAAAACCATGAACATGCGCCACCGTCGGTTCCTCCAGAAGGATCACAAGTACCGACGAATGATTCATCAATTCGATGGTACTGTCGAGAAAGGCTTGGCTCCAAAGAAACTTAGCGGTACAGAGATCTACGATCAGGTTAAGGACCTAAAAGTCATGCTTGGAAAGGAAAAATTCAAACGCAGAGATGGGCCGAAGAAAAAGCCAGTTGAGACGAACATCTAGAAGAAGAGATCAATATTCTGTGACTTACCTTACTGGAAGCACCTAGAGGCTTGTCACTGCATCGACGTGATGCACATAGGGAAGAATGTGTGTGACAACATAATGGGTCTCCTATTGAACATGCTAGATAAAACCAAAGATGGTCTCAACGCATGCCCCGATATGGAAGATATGAAGATCAAACCAGACCTAGAACCGCAGAAAGCTGTGAACGAAAAGATGTTCCTTCCTCCTGCTTGTTACACTCTTTCCAAACTGGAGAAAAATATTTATGTCAATGCTTACATGGTATCAGAGTACCTTCCAGCTACTCGGCGAACATCAAGAGGCTTGTTTCAATGGAAGATCTGAAACTAATTGGCATGAAATCTCATGATTGCCATCTTCTCATGACACAGATGCTCTCAGTGGCAATAAGAAATGTTCTACCACCTAATGTTCGACGGACTCTCACCAACCTATGTGGTTTCCTCAACACACTATCTAGGAAGGTTATTAGTCTCGATGAACTAGATGCTCTGCAATAGGGGGTGATCAAGACTCTATGTAAATTAGAGATGTTTCTCCCTTCGTCGTTCTTTGATATCATGGTCCATCTGCTTACTCACCTTGTGCATGAGATAATGATGTGCAGTCCTGTGTTCCTACATAGTTTGTACCCATTTGAGCGATACATGGGAATTCTGAAGCGCTACATCAGAAATCGATCTCGTCCAGAGGGCAGCATCGTGGAAGGCAATGCAACAAAAATGGTTATCGAGTTCTGCATTAATTACATGGCGCACCTTCAACCCATCGGAGTGCCAAGATCTCAACATGAGGGTAGGTGATGATGACATGGCACCCGGATATCGTCAAGGAGGACAAAGCCGGCCCTCTGGCCATAGGGTGGACCGGGCCGACTACTTGGAGTCTGACTTCTACACGGGGGTGCTCCATCGACTTGGAGTACAAGACATGAACCCGTACCTACCCGATATCATGGGATCTGATTATAATCGATTAGGAAATATGCTTATAAGCCGATCTGGACTCTTGTAAGCCTGCTCCTGCCGCCTATATAAGGTAGGGGAGGGGTCCCCCGATCGGTAAGCTTAGATTGAGAGACAAACCTCCATACAGACTTAGATACTCAACCTTAGAGACCCCGAGATCTCTTCTCAAGGTCTCTCGGCACTCGGAACACAAGCAATACAATCCACCAAACACAAGAAGTAGGGTATTACCTCTTCCCGAGGGCCTGAACCTGCCTAAACTTCATGTCCCGTGTGCACCATCTAGATCTGTTGTGCACACACTACCCCGTTTTCATTGTTGCCGGATCAAAACACCGGCAGTTGGCACGCCAGGTAGGGGAGGCTACGCACAGATCCATCTAAACAGATCCAGATGGGTTTCAACAATGATAACGGCAACTTCGTCCTGGGCCGAATCATAAGATTTGGCTCCCTGGACGCTGTCCCTGATCCAGGACAATTTTTCCGATTCGGAAAATTGGACTTCGCCGCTGATAAACTCGGCAAACTTCACCTCTGCGACTCGGCTTCCAGCCAGTCGGCGGAGGCTTCATCGCCTTTCCCACTGGGACTCTCCTCTAAGTCGATGACTTTGGCGGTCATCTCCGAGGACGAGGTCATGCCCAAGTTGGATCTACTGCTTGAACATGGGTTTGCATCCGTCGAGTAGGGATCCCGACTGGTCGGTACGATTGAGTCCCTCTTGCCTGTCCTCGACTATGACTCGGACGACTTCGAGAGTTCAGGAAGTCATCATCCTTCTCGGGAGGTCTTCATGGCTGATCCGGATGCGCTTGTAGACAATGGGGACCGGACAATTCCCATTGCAGATCAGACCCCCGCTTAGCTTGTAGCCACCCGGCTTCGCCTTCTTGCCAAAGAGAAAAGACTGGCCGAGTAGCAGACTGTGCTCGCTCGCCAGCATGAACAAAGACAACGCAACAATGACATGCGAGATCGAGGGCGCCAAGTCAACAACGCGCTTCGCATGCGCGAGAGAGACGGTGTCCCGATATTTCCGCTTCCCAGTCACAACCTCGTCGCTGCCACGGTGGCGGCACATGCCATCAATATCCCCGAGGGTACCCCAGGTCACGACGATCTCCGACGGCTCCGAATCCTAATGGAAGAGGCAGCTCTCTAGCAAGCCGAGATCTCCGAGGTCCGCGCGGTTTCTCCGGCGAACACTCGGAGTCGGCGATCTACCCCTCCAGGGAATTCGCACGCCACCGAAGGTCGTCATACCTACCCGGAGCACCATCGCCCCGCTGGGTCAGCTCGTGACCGACTTGGATTGAACCACGATGTACAGGACACTCTCGAGGTAAGACGCCGTGCTCATCGCGACACGGGGAAAGATAATCACCTTGCCGGGTCGGTCCACAGCCAACTCGGGCCCAACCGCGACGGACGGCCAACTCGGGCCCAACCGCGACGGACGGAACACCCCCAAGGCCGGGCGCTACACCCAACAGGACGCCGGGAGAGACAACCATGGTGGCAGCCGCACCACTAGCCAGCGTCGCTCCCCGATTCCCTCCGACATGGCCTACATGGACCCAAAGGCGTTCGGTCCTCGCATCTGCAACGTCATCTTCTCGCCACGATTCTGAGTCACCAGTATCGACAAATACACAGGCGAGACTCGGCCAGACATCTGGCTGGCCGATTACCACACGGCGTGCAGAACTAATGGAGGCAACGATTATGTCGCGATTCACTACTTGCCCCTGTTCTTAGCCGACTCAGCTTAAGCTTGGCTCACCAGCCTGCCTCAGGGCAGCATCCAATCCTGGGCTGATCTTGGGACCCTTTTCGTGAACAACTTCCAGGGCACCTACAATAGGCCTAGGAACGCGTGGGATCTTCACAGTTGCACTAGGAAGCAGGCGAGACCCTCAGAGAGTACATCCAGTGCTTCTCCAAAAAGAAGAACTCTTTGCCGGAAGTCCGGGAGGGCAATGTCACTGCCGCTTTCTCCAAGAGTGTTCGGAGCACAGATCTCGTCCATAAGATCGCGTGTAAGAATCCTCAGACTACGCGTCCCTCAAAATGAAGGATCGTCTCAGGTTGCACAAGAAGAAATACCGGAAGCGCAAGAGTGGAGACCTCGTTGCTGCTGCTGAGCGAGCTCCACAGCGTCGTCCTCAGCACGGTAATGCCACTTTTGAGGAGATGATGGGCCAGCTGTGTCACTTCCACAGGCCAAAGTCAAATCATCTCACGCGTGACTGCAATCTCTTAAAGAATTTGAACAAGCCTTTCGTCCCCGGCCAGAATAAAAAGGAGCCTCCTCCGGATGAGGGCGACGAATTCCCAAAGGAGACTACATGCCTTATGATCTTCGACGGTCCGAATAGCTATGAGTCCAAGCATCGCGAAAAGTTCACGGACCACGAAGTCAACATGATTGAGCCGGCTGTGCCTCAGTACTTGCGATGGTCCGAGTCTGTCATTTCTTTCGACCGCTCGGATCATCCCGACTACATTCCTCACCCCGGAAGTTTTCCTTTGGTGGTGGATCCAATCATTCGTGACTTCTGCCTCACAAGGGTCCTCATGGGTGGAGGGAGTGGTTTGAACATCCTCTACGTCAAGACATTAGATGATATGAAGATCTCCCGCTCAGAAGTCAAGCCCGCCGGCGCACCCTTCCATGGGGTTGTGCCTGGCAAGCTGGCAACTTCCGGACCGAGACCCTCACTTTTGAGGTCGTCGACTTTCCAGGCTCCTATCACGCCATCCTGGGGCGTGCCTGCTACGCCAAGTTCATAGCCGTTCCTAGTTATGTCTACCTGAAGCTGGAGATGCCAGGTCCCCACAGGATAATAACGGTGCAAAGCAACTTCCAGCACGCTTACGCATATGACCTGGAAAACTGCAACCTAGCTGCAGCTCAAATCGCGGCAGCTGAGCTTGACAGCCTCAAGTCGGCTGTGGTTGAGGAAGCGCCCCTGGCCAAGAAGACTTCAGCATCGACATCATTCCAGTCAGGGCGAGACACCAAGGCGATCCAAATTGATCCGGAAGATCCTTCCAAGACGACGCAGATCGGGACTGCACTCGACGACAAATAGGAAGGCGCGCTCGTCAGCTTCCTCCGCGACAATCGGGATATCTTTGCGTGGACATGCTCTGACATGCCTGGAGTCCCGAGGGAGGCTGCCAAGCACTCTTTGAATGTTCGGCCGGACGCAAAACCAGTCAAGCAGCGTCTGCACCATTTTGCTGAGGATACACGTAGAGCAATAGGAGAAGAGATAGTCAAGCTTCTGTCAGCTGGCTTTATCAAAGAAGTGTACCATCCCGACTGGTTAGCAAACCAAGTCCTTGTTCACAAAAAGAATGGAAAATAGAGGATGTGCGTTGACTACACAAGCCTCAACAAAGCATGCCCCAAAGATCCCTTCACATTACCTCGCATCGACCAGTTGATTGACTCCACCACCGGCTGTGAAATCTTGTGTTTTCTCGATGCCTACTCGAGCTACCATCAGATCAAGATGAAAGAGGAAGACGAGATTAAGACATCATTCATCACTTCATTCAGGGCTTTCTGCTACGTCTCCATGCCTTTCAATTTGAAGAATGCCGGCGCTACATACCAACGATGTATACAGCGCTGCCTCCAGGGGCAGATCGGAAGGAACGTGCAGGCCTACGTCGATGACATGGTGATCAAGTCCGACAAGAGAGAGGATCTCCTAACAGACTTGGGGGAAATATTCTCCAACCTCAGGCGATTCAGTATGAAACTCAACCCGGAGAAATGCATTTTTGGAGTCTCTTCGGGAAAGTTACTCGGCTTCATGATTTACAAACGAGGAATTGAGGTTAACCCGGAGAAGATCGAGGCCATCATCAAGATGGGACCACCAAAAAGCCTCAAGGATGTCCAAAAGCTGACCGGGTGCATGGCGGCTCTCAGCCGATTCATCTCTCGACTTGGCGAAAAGGCCCTGCCCCTCTACAAGCTCATGAAGAAGTCGGATACCTTCACCTGGACATCCGAGGCTCAAGACGTGCTCGACGGGCTGAAGAAGCTCCTGACCACGCCCTCGGTACTGGTTTCCCCAATGCCCAATGCTGCTGCTCCTCTACATCACAGCGACTACCCAGGTGGCCAACACTGTCTTGGTCGTCGAACGCTCCGAGCCAGTTCACATCCAGAAGGTTCAGCGCCTTGTCTACTTCATCAGTGAAGTGCTTTTTGAGTCCAAGGCGTGATACCCACAGATACAAAAGATGATCTATGTGGTGTTCATCACATCTCGGAAGCTAGTCCACTACTTCCAAGGACACCCGATTATGGTGGTCAGTTCCCTCCCAATTGCTGACGTCATCAACAACCGCGACGCCACGGGAAAGATTGCTAAGTGGGCAATAGAACTAATGGTATTCAGCATAGTTTACACCTCCTGCACGGCTTTTAAGTCTCAAGCTCTCGCCGACTTCATGGCCGAGTGGACAGAAGTCCAATCCCTGCCCTGTGTTGTTGACCTAGAGCATTGGACGCTTTACTTCAATGGTTCACTGATGCTTCAGGGCGCGGGTGCTGGCATCGTTCTCATTTCTTCGAAAGGAGAACACTTCAAGTATGTGCTACAGATCCACTTCCCGGCGTCCAACAACGTCGCCGAATATGAAGCTTTACTACATGACCTACACATCGCAACCTCACTCGGAATTCGCCGGCTCCTCGCCCGTGGAGACTCCGAACTGATGGTCAAGCAGGTTATGAAGGAATGGTCATGCAGAGACCTGGTCATGGAAACCTATGCCAAGAGGTGCGCATGCTCGAGGCCAAGTTCGATGGCCTCGAGATCACGCATGTCCTCCGCCGAGACAATGAGGCAGCAGACGCACTTGCCAAGCTAGGGTCCAGTCGGGATGTTGTCCCGGCTGGAGTTTTTCTCTAGGAGCTGCATGCTCCCTCCATCAAAACGGAGACAGCGTCCGAGACCAAAGAATGTAACATCCTGATTTTCAGAGCTTCAAAAAAAATCTTTATTCAAAAATCAGAGCTGGAAAATTTCTTTGTTTATTCTCGAATTAATTAAATCTTGATTGGAATTTCACAAATTGAACCGGGGTTAATTTAACTTATCCAACTTGAATTTGATTGGCTTTTCGATTTGGAATATGTCTACTAGATTTTTCTCAGAATTTTGGAAGTTCGTTTCGTATTTAATCTCACTCTATTGTTCTTTATTTTTAATTTGGTTTTCTGAGAAAGGAAATTCATTTTTCCTTTTCTCCTTCCCTCCTTGGCTGCGTCGCCGGCTGTTTCAGCTAGAATCCCAACCACCACCGCGTCTTCTCCTCCCCATGGTGCCCCTTCTCCTCCCCCTCACCCTCCTATAAATTACCCTAACTCCCTTTCTCTTTTCCCCACTCCCCCACACTTCTTTTCCACAAAGTCCTTGCCTCTAAACAT
Organism: Stipa capillata; assembly: GCA_019208055.1. Lineage (NCBI taxonomy): Eukaryota > Viridiplantae > Streptophyta > Magnoliopsida > Poales > Poaceae > Stipa > Stipa capillata. Next base: position 48,754 of record JAGXJF010001037.1, on the reverse strand, counting down.
TCCAAACCCTCAGCCTCCCCTTTTTTTGTTCGCGTGCAGTTTCCGAGCAGCACATACCGCCTCTGTATTTTTGGAATTCCCATGGCTTTGGAAATCTTTTTGATGATCCCTTTGGTGAGAAGATACATAACCTCCTCATCCACGTCTCTGCAAATTTTGATGAAGATCCAATGGTGCAATCTCCGGCAGAACTCCAAGCATTGATGTACTATTTGTATCCAGATTACCCTCCACGTGCATCAAGATTGGAACAGCTTCCTCATTGGCTCGGACCTCCTTTTTTAGATCCGTTTTGTGGGATCATGAATGATGTTGTCAAGATCGTCTCCACAAAATTTGAAGGAAATCCAATGGTCCAATCTCCAGGAAATCAAGTTTCTTCATGCTACTGTTTGTGTGTAGATTTGACTGCACGAACGGTAGAGCAGCATTATCACCTCTTTCCCCATCGATCTGTTGAGTCTTTGAAGAATCCCTTTGGTGAAGTTGTGCCTTAGGTATCTATGAACATCTCTATAAATTTTTACTTTCATCCATGTAGCCGTTTGTCGGGAATTGATCCATCTCTCACATGCTATCTGCGGACATCTAGATTCAATCTGCAGAATGTCTAACTTGTCTGATCTTTTTCCATTGACTCGGTAAGAATTCTCCAAAACCCTTTGGTAGGCTTGTACCTCTATGTGTCTAGTTTCTAACCCAATTGGCAGATTGTGATTTCCTTGAGCGAGCATCGTGCAGCATCAAAAATCCTCCGATCTGTCCAGAACCAATCTTTGTCCAATTTCGACCGTTTCGTGTTGCGAATGTCGCCACCACCCATATAGTTAATCTCCTATCATCTTGTGGCACATTATGCCATTCTTTTCCACCATTAATATCTATCCAAAATCACCCGCATCACCATATGTTCATCTCTAATGTTTTCATTATTGTTTGATTACTAAATTAAGTAACATGTTATGTTAGCCTTTAGTTTCATATAGTTATATGTATGATTGTTTTATATTTCTTTCTTTCCCTTTATATGATGTTCATGCTTAAGAGTTTCTATCATGTTGATCAATTATGTTTAGTTAATTAATAGGTGTATCCATGTCCATATAGCAACATGTTGCATGTTTATATAATTGAATATAATATGTATATATGCAAATAGTTCTATTTTAATAGCCATTAGACATGAGTTGGTTCGATATGTTAGTTTAATCTTGTTTGTATCATGAATAAAGTTGTTCTTGTCTAATGAGGTTAATTCATATTGCATGATCATATGCCTGTACACATATAGTGTGTGAAGCATAGGTATAACAAAATTTAACATTGCAAATAACCTATAATACTATAAGCATAGTCTTTGCTAAACTTATATTAATATAACCTACTCCATGTTAGTTAATCCTTGTATAATGTATGCCTATTAGCACTGTCGACGATACGTGGAACGGGGTCCCCTAGAACGCTGGCAGAGGCCCAACTTGACGCCACGACACCAAGGGCGTGGGAGTCAAGAGGAGTGCTCGGGGGAACATCCCGAGCACTGTGTCCCCGTGGCCATCAAGGGGAACCCCGAGTCGTCCCTTAAGGATGCTCCCCGAGCACCCAAGGCGACTTGGGGCCCACTCGGGATGGCGACTGCCTCCCACAAGCAATGGAATGTCCTAAGTCGCGTGCTCGGGGGTCCCCGAGCATGTGGGAACCCCGAGCACCCCTCGTAGGTCTTTCCCCAGCACACGTGGCCTGACGGGCGCATTTAATGCCTATCTGTGCGGGCCCACCTACTCCAAGTCCTTGCGGACAAGATGGCGGCGTCCTAGTCGAATTCCGTCCTCCCATATGATGGGCCCCGTCAGCTGTCGGTCCTGTCAGGGGATGGAGCGGTCTGACACCTTTTTAACTTTAGGACACGCCGCCGTGTGCCCAGGCGCATGCCTCCTGTCCCTGGTCAGTAGGGTCAGGGTAGTTGCAGCATGGTCCGTGGCAGAGAGCGTCCGGAAAATCTTCACCTTCTGACCCAACCACGTCATGATGACCCAGATTCCAACCGCGGCGTGACAGGCACTATTCTGCTACAGCAACCCTCAACCGTCGGCGTGGGTCGCCCATGCCCTATCCGTCAGCAACGGTGCAACTATAGTGTATTTGCCTTTCAGCCGTTGTGGTGACCCCAGAGTATATAAGGGGAGAACCAAGGCCATGAAAGGAGGATCGAAAAAGGAGAAGGAGGACGAGAAAAAAGAGACCTAAGAGATAGAAAAGAGGAAGAACACCTGTGCTTCCAGGTTGATTGTAATCATCCAAATATTCATATATACACAAAGAAGCAGGACGTAGGGTTTTACACCAGGAAGGTGGCCCGAACCTGGGTAAATCACTATCCCATTCCTAGCTCCCTGCCACTCAAGATCGACGTAGCTCCTGTTCTTACGCCTCCCCGGCCGAATCCCAAAGGGTGTCCTTCCGGACCACCGACGCCGGCGTTTGTACATCGACATCTGGCACGCCAGGTAGGGGGGCCAAGTTTCCGAACCTACGTCGTTCATGGCAAGCCGACAGGCACGTCCCCAGCAGCGGGGACGTCCATAGCCATCCGCTCCAACATGCTCGGCGCCCTCTCGTGTGCAGGGGCGCCACGCCGTGTCCGGTGGCACCGCAACGGTGGACGCTGCGCTGTCACAGTTCTGGCACCTAGCACGCGAAGGTGAGGCGCATGCCGACCCAACCGTCGCCAAGTTTCTCCAACCGGTGCGGCGCCGGCTGGATTTCGACCAGCCGGGTGAGGCAGGCGCGCTGCATACTGCGCAGCTTCTCCTCTGGCACCCTCCTGTCCAGGTAGAAGGCATATCTCCTGTGGGCCCTTGGCTCCAGGAGGTAGCCAACCTAGTGGACACCGCTCACCGTCAGGCAGCGGCCAGAAGTTCCCACACCTCCTCAAGGCATGGTGAACCCGGACCCGGCCCCTCAGCGGCATCGCCGCCACTACCGCCGCGTCTTTCACGTGGTGAAGCGAGGGAGCTCCGCAGCGGGTCCCTCCATTCGGTTGCTTCTCCTGTTTTAGGAGACGGTCCAGATCTTCGCCATCGCATCAACCAGCGAAGGCAAGGCGAAAATGCACGCGTCACCATCGAGCGCCACTAGGAGAGGCGGTGCGAGGCAAGGGTCGACGAGGGCCAATCGTCCTCCAGCCCCGCTGCTGGTCGTACCTGCTCTCCGGTGTGCGCCCGTGCACAGCCGGTCGGGAAGGTCGGCACCCCGCTTTACGGAGCGGGCTGCCAAGCCTTTACTCCTGACCTTCGCTGCGTCAGGTGGCCCGAGAAGTTCTGGCGGGAGCTACCGCAAAAGTATGACGGCTCTTTCCAACTAGAGGAGTTCCTCCAGATCTACACCACCGCCGTGCAAGCAGCTAGAAGAGCCAAAAAGGTAATGGCCAACTGGTTCCCCATGGCCTTCAAGGGCTCTGCCCGTTCATGGCTCATGAACCTTCCTGCGAGCTCGATTTGCTCGTGGAAAGACCTTTGCCACCAGTTCGTGGCCAACTTCCAGAGCACCTTCGAGCACCCTGGCATGGAGAGCGATCTCCACGCTGTCAAGCAGCAAAAAGGGGAGACGTTACGGCACTTTATCCAGTGATTCAGCCAGGTTCGCAACACCATCCCCAAGATTTCCCCTCAAGCAGTTATCGTCACCTTCAGGCAAGGTGCACGCGACGAGAAGATGCTTGAGAAGCTGGGCACGCGCAACATCCATTCCACGGCAGAGCTGTTCGTAGTCGTGGACAAGTGTGCCAAGGCGGTTGAGGCCCGCGCGTGGCACAGTTCGCGCCCCGACCAGCCGACGGCCCATGGTGCAGAGTCCTCCCGTCCCTCTGGGCGGCGGGAGAACAAGAATAAGAAGCGCATGTCCGAGCCCGTCGCGGCGGTGGAGGTCAAAGCGCAGAAACCACCGCGGGCCGAATCAGGCGGCGGCAAGAAGCCACCCGGGGCCCCCGAGCAGGGCCCTGACAGGTGGTGTGAGATACACCAAACTGACCGGCACGACCTTTCTGAGTGTCGGACGGTGAAGTTCCTCGTCAAGAGGAACAAGAAGGTGCACGAGGGGCGCCGCGAAGACGGTGATGATAAGCGCGGCGTTGAGGAAGGTGGACTCGGGTTCTAGGAACCTAAGGCCGTGGCATGCATCAACGGGGGTGCCTCCACACCCATTTCGCATTGCTAGTTCAAGGTGATGGCGTGCGAAGTGTGCTCGGCGACCCCGAGCATCGGATCGACCCGACCACTAAAGTGGTCGGGTGTCCCGATCACCTTCGACCGCTCCGACCACCTCGTGAACACATCGGGTGTAGGCCGCCTCCCGTTGGTAGTCTCCCCGACAGTGTGCAATATAAAGGTAACCCGCATGCTAATCGACGGGGGCGCAGGACTTAACCTCCTGTCCCCCAAGGTTTTTAGCCAAATGCAGGTGCCACCTGGGCAGCTGAGGCCCACGATGCCTTTTCTCGGCGTCACCCCGGGCGTCACCATGCCCCTCGGGCAGGTGCCCCTGATGGTCACGTTCAGGACTAAGGACCACTTTCAGATGGAGAGCGTCGTCTTCGACGTCGCCGAGTTCGACCTCCCGTACAACGGCATCCTTGGCCGCCCGGCACTCGCCAAATTCATGGTAGCGTCCCACTACGCCTACCTCACCATCAAGATGCCCGGGCCCAATGGCACGATCATGGTACCGGCCGACCTCAGGAGCTCCGTCCTCTGCGCCGAGCAGCTGTTTTCGGCCGCCGCCGCCGCGGGCGACGATATCGGCGAGCGCCCCGAATCCTCGGGTCCACCCCTGACCAAGTTCAGGATCACCATAGACGACTCCGTCCTCGTCAAGGAGGTGGTCCTTGGTGAAGACGTATCCAGGACGGTCAAGATCGGCGGTCGTTTGGCCGCCAAAAAGGAAAGCACGCTCATCGCCTTCCTCCGGGCGAATGCTGACGTGTTTGCTTGGCAACCGTCGGATATGCCCGGGGTCCCTAGGGAGGTGATCGAGCACTGCCTCGCCGTGCGCCCTGGCGCACGGCCCATTCGGCAGAAGGTGCGCCGACAAGCACCAGAGCACCAGGAGTTCATCCGGGCGGAAGTCGACAAGCTCCTTGCCGCTAGTTTCATCCAAGAAGTTCTCCACCCAGATTGGCTCGCGAATCCTGTCATCGTGCGAAAGGTCAATGGCAAGCTGAGGATGTGCGTTGATTACACCAACCTCAACAAGGCATGTCCAAAAGATCCTTTCCCTTTACCTCGCATTGATCAAATAGTCGATTCCACTGCGGGATGCGACCTTTTGTACTTTCTAGATGCATATTCTGGTTATCACCAGATTAGTATGTCGGTAAAGGATGTGGAGAAAACCTCGTTTACAACCCCTACAGGGACTTATTGCTATATTCGCATGCCTTTTGGGTTGAAAAACGCTGGGCCCACCTACCAGCGTGCCATGCGTATTACTCTGCAATCTCAGATAGGTCCCAACATCGAGGCCTACATCGACGATCTCGTCGTCAAGACGAGGGATCAAGTAACGCTTCTCGAGGATCTAGCTGAGACTTTCGACAATCTCCGCAGCACGCGCATGAAGCTCAACCCCGAGAAGTGCGTCTTCGGGGTTCCCTCGGGCCAACTCCTCGGTTTCTTGATCTTGAACCGGGGGATGGAGGCCAGCCCCAAGAAGATCCGAGCCATCGACCAGATGCGCCCGCCGTCTCGTCTCAAGGATGTGCAGTGCCTAACGGGCTACATGGCGGCCTTGGGACAATTCATCTCCAAGTTCGAGGAGCGAGGCCTCCCCTTGTTTAAGCTCCTCAAGAAATTGGGCCGCTTCGAGTGGACTCCAGAGGCCGAGCAGGCTCTTTGGGACCTCAAGAGGTATCTCACCTCTCCTCCGGTCTTGGTGGTGCCGAGACCTGAGGAGCCCTTGCTGCTCTACATCTCGGCTACTCCTCGGGTGGTGAGCGCGGTCCTTGTGGTCGAGCGAGAGGTCGGGTCCAAGCCCCCGACCCCTTCCACGAGGGCAGAAGCTTTCGGGTCAAAGCTCTCAGACGACCCTGAACAGTCGGAAGTGCTCGGGTCCAAGCTCCCAAATGACCTTGAGCAGTCAGGAGTGCTCGGGACCAAGCTCCCGACAAGTGACGTGTCCAAGGAAAAATATGGGTTCGAGCTCCCGGGCAAACTCGAGCAGTCAGGAGTGCTCGGGACCAAGCTCGACCCCCCGGGCGCTGTGCTCGGGGAGGCCCCGAGTAAAGGCCATGTGCAGCAGTAGCCCGTCTACTTCGCCAGCGAAGTGCTGCGCGATGCCAAGACGCGCTACCCGCAAGCCCAGAAGATGCTCTACGCAATTCTTGTTGTGTCGAGAAAGCTACGTCACTACTTCCAAGCGCACGAGGTATTGGTGGTTACAGCCTACCCCCTCGACCGCATCCTGCACAATTGGGAGGCCACTGGACGCGTCGTCGAGTGGGCAATCGAACTCGGGGAGTTCAACCTGCGCTTCGTCAGCAACCAAGCGATCAAGAGCAGAGCTCTAGCTGACTTTGTGGCCGAGTGGACGCCGGTGCCTGAAGATGAAGGGGAAGAACTACCCGCGAATCTGGGACATGAAGGAACCGAGCACTGGACGATGCACTTCGACGGATCCCTCACGCTCAAAGGCACGGGGGCTAGAGTGGTTCTCACCTCCCCAACGTGTGAAGTACTCGAGTACTTCGTGTAGCTCCTTTTCCGCGCCACCAACAACATGGCCAAGTATGAAGGCCTTCTCGCGGGACTTCGTGCAGCCGCGTCCCTCGAGATCCAACGCTTGCTCGTTAAAGGTGACTCTCAGCTGGTCGCCAACCAGGTGTCCAAGGAGTACCAATGCTCGGATCCACAAATGGTGGCATACCTGAGCGAAGTCAGGAAGTTGGAGCGGCGTTTCAACGGGTTGGAGCTCCAACACGTTCCGCGCCGCTACAATGAACTCGCTGACAACCTATCGCGACTGGCCTCCTCTCGGGAGCCGGTCCCGGCTAGGACCTTTGAAGAAAGGCTCTCCCGGCCGTCCGTCGAGGCCGCTGACCAAGACGAAGGGGGAACCTCACGCCAAGGCGAGGCTACCCAGGCAGCACCTTCAGTGGGAATTCCCGTTAGGTTGCTGCCCGGCGAGCACGCCATGCTCGCCACCTGTGCTCAGGAAGCTTCTTGGATCTCTGAGATCTGGGGATACCTAAAAGAAGATATCCTTCCCGAAGACGATGCCATAGCAGAAAGGATTGTGCGACAAGCCAAATGCTACGCCCTGGTGGATGGGGATCTCTATCGGCGTGGCATCAACGGCGTCCTCTTCAAGTGCATTTCCCGGGAAGAAGGCCGGGACTTGCTCGCGGATTTCCATGAGGGCGAGTGTGGTAGCCTTGCATCGTCCTGCACGCTGGTCGGGAAGGCCTTTCGGCAAGGCTTCTACTGGCCAACAGCCCTCCAGGATGCCATCGAGCTGGTTTGACACTGCAAAGCGTGTCAATACCACGCAAACTAGATCCATCAACCAACTCAGGCCCTCCAAACCATCCCCTTATCATGGCCCTCCGTGGTCTGGGGGCTGGATATTGTAGGTCCGTTCCCCCGAGCAGCCGGGGGCTACGAGTACCTCTATGTCACCATCGACAAGTTCACCAAGTGGACGGAAGCCGAGCTGGTCATCAAGATCAACAAGCACACAGTGATCAAGTTCATTCGAGGGGTTGCGAGCCGCTTTGGTGTGCCCAATCAGATCATCACCAACAATGGCACGTAGTTCACAAGCGACGCGTTCCTCGAGTACTGCGACGCCATCGGGGTCAAGATCTACTTCACATCGGTCGCTCACCCTCGCGCCAACGGGCAGGTTGAGCGTGCCAATGCTCAAGTCCTCAAAGGCCTCAAGACCAGAACCTTCGATCGGCTCAAGAAATACGGCGCTGGTTGGATCGACGAGCTCCCTGCCGTCCTTTGGTCAAACCGAACTTCGCCCAGCTGGGCGACCAGAGAAACGCCTTTCTTCCTCATATACGGGGCAGAGGCGGTCCTCCCCTCCGAAATCACTCTCGGCTCGCCTCGGGTCAGAGCTTACTCGGAGGGTGATCAGGAGTAGAGAAGGCTTGAAGACGTCAACTACCTAGAAAAGCACCGATGCAGAGCTGTCCTCTGTGCCACCAGATATCAGCAGAGCCTGAGGTGCTATCATAAGTGCCACGTTCAGGCCTGGTCACTGGAGGTCGGGGATCTAGTACTTCACCGCGTTCAAACGCGGGAAGGAAAGAACAAACTCTCCCCCATGTGGGAGGGCCCCTACCAGGTGACCGGCATCTCCCGACCTGGCTCCGTTAGACTGGCCACGGATGACGGTCTGCCACTGCCCAATGCTTGGAACATCGAGCATCTGCGCAAATTTTATCCATAAAAAGCTCGAGTAAGTTTCTCTTTATGCTTTGGGTCAGACCCCCGAGTAGCAAAGCGAGTCTCGGGAGTGTTCCGGGTCCGTCGCTCAAAGCCCTGGTCGCCTCGCTTGATTTCTAAACCTTGGGCACCAATCTGGCCAAAAGCCGCCCGAGTATCCCACGCGCTCGCATACATGCTCGGGGGCTCCCTTGTACCATAGGCTATGTCAATAGCTTTGATAATGTTAATATATGTAATATTCGCCTTTTCAATTACTTGTCAAGTTTTTCTATCCCCTTGCTTGCTCACAAAAGAGATCATTCTCACGAGTATCGGGCTCCCATGTCTCCCTTGCGCAAGTAGGTCCCTACTGGTCTATGGTACGAGGAGTTGGGGTAGTCTAGTCTCTGGTGGTGAGCTGTTGGCGCTCGGGCTAACGATTGTACCCCGAGCACTCCAGAGTCTGGGCAAATAAGCCCCAGACCATTCGTGCTCGGACTGGTCAGTCACCTAGATCTGGGGATAACTCTACCCCTCATACTCATGACCAGTCGGCTGACTCGAAAGCCCGTGGGTCCTGACAGTGGGGTGTTTCGAAAAAACTCAGGGCAGAGGCATCTTTTGCCTGCAAGTAATTATAATCACTCACGAGTTTACAGATTAACCATGGTGAAGTTCCTGGGTGCCGTGCGCCAACAATATCAAGGCGAAGTCCCAGGGCAAAAAGTCACAATGGATTGCCCTGACATCATTCGATCCTACTCATAAGCTAAGTTTTTCAGCCGCATTTTCTCAGCTTTAAATCTTTTATACCGTCCCCACGAGTAGTCTCTCGCGTCAGCAATCCCGTGCACCGTTCGATCATAGGGTGGGGGCGTTTCAGGGTAATGGTGTGAGTCACGAGGAAGTTCTGGGTTGTCGCTCAAAGCCCTGGTCACCTCACCTGGTTTCTAAACCCTGAGCACTAGCCTGGCAAAAAGCCGCCCGAGTATCCCACGCGCTCACACACGTGCTCGGGGGCTCCCCCACATATGAAGGGCTAGCGGTGCGGGGGATCCTTGCTACGCAAGAGGAAAAGTCAGTGGAACTAGGTGGAAAAAGTTGGCACAATCAAACTTCCGCTAACGCCTAGCTATCTGCATAACCGTCCCCGAGCAAGTGCTCGGGTGAACCTGCAGGAGCGCCAAGACCCAAAGGCGCGCAGCCTCGAGCACCGGAGATGACTCGCGGTGAGGCAGTTCGCGCTCGGCGCCCGCCTCTCGGGGCCTGGGGTCCTCGGGGTCCCGAGGGGCCCTCGGGGCACCGAGGCGTGGCCTGCTCAAGGTCAAGTTCGACACATCTAGCTCTCGGGGGCTGGTGTCCTCGGGGCCGCCCCCCAAGGGTCGGCCCGCTCGGGCGCGAGTTGGACGCGCCTGAAAAAAGAAAGAAAGAAAGGTGTGGAGCCAAGTCCGCACCTAGCTTTGCATCAGCTATAAGTTCTTTACAAAAGGGCTCTTTGGCCTTGAACAAAAAGCAAACAGATACAAAGGAAGCGGGCTAGTCCTCGCCGCCGTCGTCGTCGTCGTTGGAGTTGCTCTCGCCCTCCTCCCGCGTAAAGTGCTAGGCGATTTCCCCGGCTACTTCGCGGACGGCTTCGCGAGCGGCGTCTCCTTCCTCCTCGGCGACCCCGAGCCTGGCCGGCTCCAAGGAGAAGTTCAGATCCCGGCTTCGGTAGCATGCGAGCACATGCTCTGCCACTGCGGCCGCCAGCTCGCGCCCCTCCCGAGCCACCACGTCCTTCACGGCCGCCGACAGCGTTTGTACATTGACAAGCACACACTGGATTGTTATTGCATGTGGCACATGATTGCTCATTAGCATGTTAATGTCTTTAACCACACGTGATGAATGTTTACTAAGCATGTTAGGATTGCCACGTCACCGTGTTTATAAAGTTGTGCATATATATACATAGCCCATTCTATGTTTTGGATAATAGTTTGCTGTGAATTGGTTTAGCGCATTATTCTACTCTTGTTTATATTTTAATTATTTGTTTACACACAGCTAAATTGTACATGTTCATCATGATTTGATGTTGCATAATCATGTAGTTACATATAGTTATATGTATGTATATATAATTGGACTTAATATTGTTGACAATCTACATGTTGGAATAATAATCTCTTACTGAATTATTATTATTTAATCATATCGTATGATAATTGATGGACATATAATATGTATGTACTAGTATGCATAGCTTGATATCTTATGTTACACTTCCATAAGGTGGTGTATACTCACACATACATGGTTAACCTTCAGGTATCGATTATAATATATGTATATATGTTGCTAATAATCATTTTTTACTAAAATATTGTTATTGTTATGTGTAGTATGTGTAGGTTGATTGCTGCATTGTATACACACAATAGCACGAGTAGAGTTAATGTTATGTCATAGATTGCATACATGTATGATGCATGTGATGTGGATGCTAGTTGTTATTTGGTCATATAGTTTAATCACCGTTTGCATTATTAATAATTGTTATTAGATTGTAACTGCATGATCATATGTTATCTTATGCTACGCCATGACTAGTCTCTATTTCATGCCTAGTCTATCTAGTTTGTTACATGATGTCTAATTATATGTTGCATGATAGTCCATACAGATTATCATGTTGCCTGTTATCATTTCAAATTGACTAGCATGCCAGGACCTTGCTTGTCTACTAGTACGATAGGTTATGCTTATTTTACTAGTATGTTGGGTTTCCATGTTTAATCATATGGTTGTGCTATTGTTGTCATCGACCATATATTGTTCCCAGTCGCATATCTATCCCTATCTTGCATGTGGATTAACTTTAGTCCTTTTACATGCAAGTTCTATCCTCCATAAATCTATTCTTTTTCCAGAATGATCCTGATTCGGAAGACCATCTTCGAGTACATGTACTCTATCTAGTTGAGATATATAATCTCACACCTTCCTAGTTGTCTTTCGACAATTCTATCCCTTCACCTTTGTCCTTTGACACCTATCCAACCTTGCTAGCCCTATTCTTCTGGTATTTCCATTTGATATTTAATTTGGATTTATATTTATTTGCCTTGCACTTTATTGCTGTTGCGACGAATAGGAAGTAGCGAAGTTGGGTAAGGACAAATTCCTACAGAAGAAGACCAACTCGTCAATGAAGGCATGCCCCCTCTTCTTGATCCTATATTTTCAAAGTCATTATATTTTATTGTTTATAAATATGCATGTTGTTTTATTCCAGTAGCTAGCGTGTCGATTGACACACCAATACCTTTCCGCTTGTCGCCGTTTACTTGATACCCTGAGTAGATGTAATACCCAAAGTCGATAATTAGGTTTTGCTTTGCATCCATGCATACATGTCATCATCATCACCCCACCTTAATTAAACTCAGATGTAATATGATTATACTTTATAGAATATGTTAATATCTCATCCTCGGTGGATAATTGTTGCAAACACCAATCAATTTATTTGAAGTAATTCAACTAACAATGTCAAAACACCAATCAACTTATTCGAAGTACTCGAATTAACAATATCGTCAATAAAGGTGGTAGAAGTCATCGAACACTTCGGTGAATCCCCGTCCCTAACCCTAAAAACCCTAACGGTGCCAAAATTAGGTTTTCGACGACAGGGTAATTTTCCCAGTGGTGCAAACCTCTCGAACTTCATAAATAGCTTCAAAAGGGATAACCCTAGCCAACTTTCAGAATTTTTGGTCACGCCGAGGGTTCAATAACAGCTCAAATCTGAATTCAAACCCCAATTCAAAATTGTACACAAACCTAGGGCAAATCTTGTCCAAATCAGTTCAAACTCCTCCAGAGTATCGCACATAATATATTAAAGCTCCTGTAAAAATTTCATCAATTTTGGAGTTGATCTGATACATAAATGACAAAGGGGAAAGTGCTGTTATTTAAGAAATTAAAAAGAAAACAAGAAACCCTAACTCCCTCGGGCCGACAGCCCGCTCGGCGGGCCCACCCGAGCAGCCCGTTCGACCCCGCCGCTCAAAACCCGCCTTCCACTCCCCGTTCCCGCTTTTCCCTTCCCGGTCGCGCCCGTCCCCGAATGCGCTTTCCCCCGCTCCCCGCCTGGCGCCCCGGGCCCCGCTTGTCAGGTCCTCCCCGCCACGTCCCGGCCGCGGGTACGCCGGCGTGGGCGGTGCCCCACCCCCGACGCCACCGGTCGGAGGCCGCCGCCGCCCCTTTTATTGCCGCCTCCCGACAGCCTTGCTTCCCCCTTCACCCCTTTCTCCAAACCCTAGAACCCCCGCCTCCCTCGGGTGCGTCCAGAACACCTCGCCGCCGTCGTCCCCGTCTCCGGCGTCGACTCCAGCCAGCCCCCGAGGTCGCTCCAGTTCACCCCTTGCTCCATCTTCTTCCCTCGGGTAGTCCCCTTCCTCTCCTCTTAACCGTCCTCGCCCGTTGTTCCAGATCCGCGCACTGTAACGCTGCCTCGCCGTCGTCTTCCTCAACTCCGACCGCCCCTCTCCGATGAGCAATTCCCCCTAGCCCAGTAAGCCTCAAGCCCCATCTCTTCTACCCCGAGCTTCCTCTTCCCTCCCCTCAACTCCCCGTCGGCTTCTTTTCACAGATCTGCCCCGGAGGAGCTTCCCCACCGGCGACCGAGCTGCTCCGACGACCCTCCTCGCCGCCAGCCTCCTCCAGTCCTCCCCCGCCTTCCTCGAGCACGGTAGCATCCTCGGGGTGAGCCACTGATCCTCCCCGGCGTTTCCCCGAGCCCAACCGAGCCCCAGAGCAAGCTCCAGTGAGCTCTCTGGCGAGCCTCCGCCACCTGGACCTCACCTCCGGCTGGTTCAGAGAGAGAGAGAGAAGAAAGAGAGAGAGGGAGGGAACGCCCCGGACGCGTGGCGTGTTTTGATTGGGCGACAGATCTACACCGAATGACATGCGGGTCCCTGTGAGCTGAGCTGGATTAGGGAGGGAGAATAGGGGGTAGGAACTTCGGGTGGGTTTAGTATTTCAGATCCGGTGCGCAGAGAGAGAGAGAGATCTGTTCGGGTGTGTTTAGCAATTAGGGTTTAGATGGATTAGGGCAGATTTTGAATGAAAATCCAAATGGCCATAACTTTTGAACCACAAGTCCAAATTTAAAATTTTTTATATATTTGGAAACCTCATGAAAAACTCTACAAGATGGCGGAATCAAAATTTAATTTTGAGCACATGCACAGGACAATATCTAGGGTAGATGTTTTGCTACCGTCGAGGGTCGATAAACCCTAACTTCACGACCGTAGCTCCGATTTCGACCAACCTTATAGTTCTGGAAACCTCGTGAGATTTCCTACGATTTGGAACAATTGGAATTCCAGTAGGGCCACATGCATCCGATGGATCTTTGTAGGGTGTGAGTTGTAGCCCCGTTTAACATCGTCACGATCAACAAACCCTAGCTGCGCGACCGTAGCCCCGAGTGGCACGATTCCAGTTGTACCTCCCTCGTATGTCATACTATAACCTAATAACAGTAATATTGAACCTATTCACTATGCTCCGCCGCTAACGGCGTAACCCGAATTCATCGAGACCCCTTAAACCTGACATGCATGCATAATTGGTGTTCCCCGTAACTTCGACAAGTTAACCTAACACCATTTGTTCTAGTTAGTACATGACTAACCCTAACTCGACATAAAGGTTAATATTACATGCATGCATGCGCAAGGCATTAGGGTAACATCAACTGCTTTAGTTGTATATGCCTTGTCGTAACGAAACCCTAGCCATCCTAGCATCTTCATGACATGCACATTCCGCATAAATACCATGCATACATGCTGGACCTTATGGATTCTTTTACCATTTCTTTTCCGGTATCCGTGTTAATCTCAATAGAGCCCGAAGAAGGTGACCACCAGGCTTACAGCTCCCCGCAAGATCAGGAACAACCCGAATCAGGCAAGCAGAGCTTGTTGCATCTTTACTTTCCGTACTCTTGTGTATGCCCTTTTTATATGTGCTATGTGTATGAATGTTTATCGGTGAATCGTCGCAAGTTGCGTACACTAGCATGTGTAGGATGTGTCTTACGTCGATAACATCTTGTGGCTCTTCAACTAAATTGTTAAGTGAGTTGGGAGAGCCGAGGGCGTGCACAATGGGTACGGTTGGTGTGAATTGAAGCATGACGGCGACCCAGGTGTATGAAGGTTTTTGTCGCCATACCAACCCTATTTTCAGCGTGTCACCATCCCTTATCACACGTGAACGCTAGCGAGAACCAACACTGAGGATAGTTGGGGTAAGCCTCCATGCACTTTGGAGGCTCGCTACCTCCAAACTGTTATGCACTCACTATGCCTGCAGGGGTTGAGTTGTCGGTAGTAGTTCGAGAGATTAAAATGAACCCTTGAGGATTGGATCAACTTGGATTGGATTTAGGGGCTGCCCTAATTGAATTGGATAATGTTTACTGGATTATTGGGATTGGACTCAGGGGCTGCCCCAATGGATTTGGATTGGATGATTCAATCTCGTGGTAAATTGGTTGTGATATGTTTGTGTCCTGAGTTAATCGGTTATTTGGTCTATCCTTACTTCACCTTATCAATGGTATGTTCTTAACTTGTATATTGTTACTCTGAGAAGCATTCATGTTTAGTTGTTGTTGCACTAGTATAAGTAGGACATTTAATCAAGCACGAATAAGTCTTGCGAGTACGTTCGTACTCACCTAGGTTATTCCTAGAGCTTGCAGGTGAGCCGGTGGTCGAAGATTATTTCAATGATGCCTGAAGTTGTTGTTTCCTCGGTAGTGTTCGACTCATGGGATGGGTTGTAGCTTTTGTTCAGCGGTCATCGTGCCGCTGTGGGACTCATTTACTGTTCTTCCGCTGTCGTTTATTTGCTCCGTACTCGGATATGATTTCGGATATGACCGACTAATGTAAGATGTTGTCCCATCGTGGACTGTTATAGTAATATCGTATTGTAGAGCTTTGTGATGATATCCGAGTTGTTAGATCAGGCTGCCCCTGCACAATGTGTGAATGATATGAAGTGTACGGGTATGCCGTGAAGAGTCGAAGCCGTACCTTGTTCTACTAAGTCGAGCAGGTGTTGGTTGAGTGACCCGCTGGCTGAGATGCTGTGCTGGCCAGGCAGGGTGTGGGCGTGTTCTACCGGGCTTTCGAGCGACCCACTAGCCTCCGAGCTAGGTTAGGGTGTGGGTAGAACTGCCGGGCTCCTCCAACCTTGTTTGTCGTGGTAGGATTCGGGAACGACTCTAAACCTTCACCGGGTCATGGAATCGTATGTGGTTCTAGGAAAATTGGTCGCTTCCGGCCGGCTCGCACGTGGCGGGTATCGGATCGTTCCGCTTTGGTGCGTACGGCGTAGGTACCGTGCCACCGGGCTGACGAGTCCTTCGGTCCTTGGTGACTTCGCGTTCCCTTAATCATGTGCAATTCCGGGTCCGTGACAGCTTGGTATCAGAGCCGAGCTGACCGTAGGAAGCCAATTGCAGGTGGTCGTTAGATAGGACTCGCCAATGCCGAGAAAACTATTTGCAAAATTAAACCCTATGTTTAAATTTAATAAGTAGATTGCTTTTTATTCCTTAACCTCATCACTCTTAGTTCTGAATGTTCTTCCCTATTGCATTTGTTTTTCCTTGTGTGGCTAACCCTATCCTCTCTAACCCTAAAATTGTATAGGATGGTGTACAATATTGTGACCGACCCACATCAGCTAGGAGGTTGGGCTACCCTACTGTGGAGAATGTTGGAGTACCTTGGAGTGCCTCAGGAAGACCTCCCTGCTTTCCACGCCAAGACTTATAAGGTTCACGGGAAGACTCATTTTTGGATGGGATGGGTCACAGTGAGAGTTTTGGATCTGGATCAGACCTTTACAGCACCCAGACCAAGTGATGCGGATGCCCGACTGGAAGCCTCAAGGAAAGCAATTCTCCACCTACGGCATCACTTCGATGAGATCTTCCTATTCTCCCCTCTTCCGTCTCATTCCCCAGGTTACTGATGGAGGTGCCAGCATTTCGGTACCAGCACCAAGTGACGACGAAGAAGAAGATGAGACGGAGATGGAGACAGCCAATCACATTGTCTCTGCGGAAGTAATGCACGATAGATTGTATCGGGACTATGGAAATGCTACTCAAGAGGTCGAATGACTAACAAGAGTTAACCGCAAGCTTCGCTATGAGTTGCGTCAAAGGTATCATGTAGCAAATGAAGATGAGTCTTGCGGCGAGAGCCCCTTTGTTCCAGTACAAGAGCCGACCCCAACTCCACCTGGTGAGGCAAATCAACCTAAGAGTTCTGGAGTCAAGCCACGCAAGAGGATGACGTGCCGTGAGTATCTGCGACTCTTCACCCCAAAACCCTCACGTGGAGGTACCTCGACCCCAGCTGCTCCAGTCCCTTCTGCTGAAGCTGCACTGTCTAAGGAAGAGGAAGAGGACCCTGAGGAGCGTGTGTGGTACACCACCAGCAACCCACCAACCGACGAAGATTAGGATGAGTGGTTGGAAGATAGGTTTTGGAGTACCCAGTCATAAGAGTTAGTCGTCGTAGTGCCGATTGGATTCTAGTGGCAAGTTGTTGAAGGTCTTATTATGGATTGTAAACTGAACCAAATCCTAAGTCTAAGTTATCTTTTGGAGGCATGTAATTGGGTACTTGTGGCTGCAATTTTGGTATTTTGTATACGTTTATTTCACCATAAGGGTGATCTAAACCGCAGCCCACCTATGAACCATGTTAAATGTGTAATGCAATTGAGGATTATGGTCAACCGGTTCCGCCTTGTTGTGTGCCATGTTCATGACATATCTCGCTGTACTATAGTCCAATTGTTTTGCCTTCCTGACTTCTCGAGTTGTCGTCTCACTTCGTGTCCTTTGGTTGCAACAGAATGGCGTCAGGAACACGCGGAGCTGCTCGTGGACGTCGGGAACGTGAGGAGGAAGAAGTGCCACCCCCTCCCCAGCAGCCCAGTATTGCGGATCTGCTGGTGACCCAGAACAGGATCCTCGAGCAGCTGGCGCGTAATCAAGGCGCCGGTGGTGGACAGGCTCGAGGTGGTCTAGCTGAGTTTCAGCGAACCCAACCGCCAACCTTCGACCAAGCCGATGACCCGCTGGAGGCAGATAGCTGGATCCGGCAAATTGAAAGGAAACTCGAGCTAGCAGAGCGCGCTGAAGCTAACAAGGTCAGGTTCGCTTCCCACTGCCTGGCAGGCGCTGCCGCAGAATGGTGGGAAAACTTCTTGGCCACGCAAGTTGCTGGCCATGTGGTCACGTGGAACGAGTTCAAGACCGGTTTCCGCAATTTCCATATCCCCGACGGAATCATGAACTTGAAGAGGGAGGAGTTCCGAGATCTCCGTCAAGGCAAGAAACCCATCATGGAATTCCTTCGCGAATTCAACCACTTATCGCGATATGCCTCTCAGGAAGTTTCCACCGATAGAGAGAAGGTTCGGCACTTTATGGACAAATTGAACGATGAGATGCGGGCAAGGCTAGCCACTGTTGACATGCGCGACTTTCAGTACTTGGTGGATAAAGTCATTAACATAGAAGCAAGAGAGTCCGTTCTCAGCCAGAATCGCAAGCGCGAAAGAGAGATTCAGAAATCAGCCGCAAGTAGTTCACAAAAGCCGCGGATATGGCAGCCGCAGCCACCCCGCCCTGCAGCACAGTATCCACCCAGGCCCCAAGGTTATGCGCCACGCCCTCAGCAACCAGCCTATCAGCCTCGCCCTCAGGGAGGACAGCAGCGACCTTTGCCTGACTTAAGCAAGGTTCGATGCTACAACTGCGGAAGCATGGGTCACTTTGCCAACCGCTGCACTCAGCCCCGCACGGGACACGTATATGCCCCCAACCTGCCGCAAGGACAGCAAGGAGGACGTCCCCAAGCCAAAGGATCAGCTCCAACCAACTCCCAAGCCCCTGGCCGCGGCAGAGTCAACCATGTCACGGCGGAAGAAGCACAGGACGCACCAGAAGTGGTGCTGGGTACGCTCTCGGTGAACTCAACTCCTGCTACAGTTCTTTTTG
Organism: Stipa capillata; assembly: GCA_019208055.1. Taxonomy (NCBI): domain Eukaryota; kingdom Viridiplantae; phylum Streptophyta; class Magnoliopsida; order Poales; family Poaceae; genus Stipa; species Stipa capillata. Next base: position 30,229 of record JAGXJF010001037.1, on the reverse strand, counting down.
ATTCCGGAGCATCCCATTCATTCATATCAAGCAAGTTTGCACTTGACAATCGTATTCCTTCATCAGCATTGCATTCTCCTCTTATTATTGCAACTCCCGGCTCGGAGTTAAGGACCGAGCTGATTTGTGAGGGTGTTAAGGTAGAGATTGGCGGGGAGATGTTTCTGGCCAACATGGTAGTTTTGGGATCAGCTGGATTAGACGCTATATTGGGCATGAACTGGTTGGTCCAGCACAAAGCCAAGATAGACTGCGCCAGAAGATCAGTGTCTCTTACCTCTGAGTCCGGTAAGGAAGTAATGTTCGTATCCTTGTCCCCGTCAGGATGTCTCTTTGCTTTGAGTGATACCCAAGATCAGGGAGTTGAGGCGGTCCCCGTCGTATGTGAGTACCCAGATGTCTTTCTGGAAGAATTGCCAGGTATGCCCCCTGATCGGGCAGTAGAATTTGTTATTGACCTTCCACCTGGAACCGCTCCTATCTCGAAGCGCCCTTATCGGATACCCCCGAATGAACTGATAGAGATGAAGAAGCAACTCCAGGAACTTGAGGAAAAGGGTTTCATCCGACCCAGCTCATCGCCGTGGGGTTGCCCTGCAATGTTTGTGAAGAAAAGGATTCAAGTCTCAGGATGGTGGTCGACTACCGACCGTTGAATGAACTCACCGTGAAGAACAAGTACCCACTTCCACGGATTGATGATCTCTTTGATCAGCTAACCGGAGCTTGTGTCTTCTCCAAAATAGATCTCCGGTTAGGTTACCATCAGATAAAGATTAGATCCGAAGACATCCCGAAGACAGCTTTTACCACCCGGTATGGATCATACGAGTACACTGTTATGTCTTTCGGTCTAACCAACGCCCCTTCCACCTTCATGCAACTCATGAATTCCGTATTCATGGAGTATCTGGATCGGTTTGTTGTCGTCTTCATCGACGACATCCTCATCTATTCTAAGTATGAGTCTGAACATAAGGATCATTTAAGAATGGTACTGGATAAGCTCCGAGAGCATCGCCTCTATGCAAAATTCTCGAAGTGTGAATTTTGGAAACATCAAGTGGAGTTCTTAGGCCATGTACTATCAGCTACAGGTGTTGCAGTAGACCCGAGCAAGGTACAAGCCGTCCAAGAATGGAAGCAGCCTAAGTCAGTTACCCAGATTCGTAGCTTTCTAGGTCTGGCAGGCTACTACCGCCGATTCATTGAAGGATTCTCTTCCATAGCCAAGCCGATGACAGAGTTACTGAAGAAAGAGGCCAAGTTTATATGGTCTGACAAGTGTGAACAGAGTTTCCAAGAGCTTAAAGAAAGGTTGACTTCAGCCCCAGTGCTTACCCTCCCAGATGTTCATAAAGACTTTGAAGTGTATTGCGATGCCTCGCTGAATGGATTGGGCTGTGTCCTCATGCAAGAAGGCCGCGTGGTAGCTTATGCTTCACGTCAGTTACGTCCTCATGAGGCCAATTACCCCAACTCACGACTTGGAACTAGCAGCTGTAGTTCACGCTCTCAAGATATGGCGCCATTACCTTATCGGTAACCGCTGTGAAATTTACTCGGATCATAAGAGCCTGAAGTACCTGTTCACCCAACTGGACCTGAATCTCCGTCAAAGAAGGTGGCTTGAGCTCATCAAGGATTACGACCTGAGTTTAAATTATACCCCTTGCAAGGCTAACGTCGTTGCTGATGCCCTTAGTCGGAAAGCTTATTGTAACAACCTCGTGATTATGGAACAACAGCCACCGCTTCATGAGGAGTTCCAACGGCTCAATCTGGAGATGGTTGAGCAAGGTACCCTCGCCACTCTTGAAGTAAAACCATCCCTTGAAGACCAAGTCAAGGCTGCCCAAGCTCAGAACGTCGGAATGCAGAAGATTCGAGAGAAAGTGAAGACTAGGGCAGCGACCTGCTTCACCGAAGACAAGGATGGAGTACTGTGGTTTGGAAAGCGACTCGTGGTGCCCAAGGATCGGGAGCTAAAGAACCTCATTCTCCATGAAGCCCATAACTCACCGTTAGCCATTCACCCTGGCAGCACCAAGATGTACCAGGACCTTCGTCACAGATTTTGGTGGACCCGAATGAAGTGAGAGATCGCTCAGTATGTTGCCGAGTGTGATGTGTGCCGCCGGGTGAAAGCCGAGCATCAGAGACCAGCAGGCCTACTTCAACCACTCCCTATTCCCTGAATGGAAATGGGAAGAGATTGGAATGGATTTCGTGGTAGGCTTACCGAAATCCCCGAAAGGCAATGACGCAATATGGGTGATTGTGGATCGCCTCTCCAAGGTCGCGCACTTCATCCCAGTGAAAACCACCCATAAAGTGAGCCAACTGGCAAGGTTGTACATTTCCCGTATCGTTTGCCTCCACGGTGTTCCCAAGAGAATTGTTTCAGATAGAGGCACCCAGTTCACCAGCCGATTCTGGAAATGTTTACATGAAGCCATGGGAACTTCTCTATCCTTCAGCACCGCCTTTCATCCCCAAACCAGTGGTCAAGTTGAGCGGACAAATCAGATTCTTGAAGACATGTTGAGGTCGTGTGCACTCACGCTGGGTTCCAATTGGGAAGACTGCTTGCCATATGCAGAGTTCGCCTACAATAATAGTTATTAGTCTAGTCTCGGTATGGCACCCTTTGAAGTACTTTACGAAAGAAAGTGTAGGACTCCCTTGAACTGGTCCGAGACCGGCGAGAGGCAGTTCTTTGGACCTAACCCGATTGAAGAAGCCGAAGATCTAGTCCAACTCATCCGAGAACGTCTTCGTGAAGCTCAGTCCAGGCAGAAAAGCTATGCCGATCCCCAGCGCCGAGAAGTTACCTTTCAGATTGGAGATAGTGTGTATCTCAAGGTCACCCCATTCAGAGACGTCCGCCGCTTTGCAATGAAAGGAAAGCTAGCTCCTCGTTACATCGGTCCTTACCGAATCCTAGCCAGACGAGGGACCGTGGCGTACCAGTTGGAATTACCTCCAGAGCTATCTCGGATGCACGACGTCTTCCATGTGTCCCAGCTCAAGGCTTGCCATCGAATTCCCGAGACAAAGACTAATCCTGAGATCGAAGTGCTGCATGAAGACCTCTGTTACCGAGAACATCCGGTGTGCATTCTCGATGAGATGGAACGCAAGACTCGAAGTCGCACCATCAAATTTTTCAAGGTCCAGTGGAGCAACCACACTGAAGATGAAGCCACCTGGGAGCGCGAAGAATGGCTCAAGACCGAGTTTCCAACCTTGTTTGGTGATTGTTAGAGATCTCAGGTCGAGATCTTTTTAAGGGGGGTAGGTTTTGTAATACCCAAAGTCGATAATTAGGTTTTGCTTTGCATCCATGCATACATGTCATCATCATCACCCCACCTTAATTAAACTCAGATGTAATATGATTATACTTTATAGAATATGTTAATATCTCATCCTCGGTGGATAATTGTTGCAAACACCAATCAATTTATTTGAAGTAATTCAACTAACAATGTCAAAACACCAATCAACTTATTCGAAGTACTCGAATTAACAATATCGTCAATAAAGGTGGTAGAAGTCATCGAACACTTCGGTGAATCCCCGTCCCTAACCCTAAAAACCCTAACGGTGCCAAAATTAGGTTTTCGACGACAGGGTAATTTTCCCAGTGGTGCAAACCTCTCGAACTTCATAAATAGCTTCAAAAGGGATAACCCTAGCCAACTTTTAGAATTTTTGGTCATGCCGAGGGTTCAATAACAGCTCAAATCTGAATTCAAACCCCAATTCAAAATTGTACACAAACCTAGGGCAAATCTTGTCCAAATCAGTTCAAACTCCTCCAGAGTATCGCAAATAATATATTAAAGCTCCTGTAAAAATTTCATCAATTTTGGAGTTGATCTGATACATAAAATGATAAAGGGGAAAGTGCTGTTATTTAAGAAATTAAAAAGAAAACAAGAAACCCTAACTCCCTCGGGCCGACAGCCCGCTCGGCCGGCCCACCCGAGCAGCCCGCTCGACCCCGCCGCTCAAAACCCGCCTTCCACTCCCCGTTCCCGCTTTTCCCTTCCCGGTCGCGCCCGTCCCCGAATGCGCTTTCCCCCACTCCCCGCCTGGTGCCCCGGGCCCCGCTTGTCAGGTCCTCCCCGCCACGTCCCGGCCGCGGGTACGCCGGCGTGGGCGGTGCCCCGCCCCCGACGCCACCGGTCCGAGGCCGCCACCGCCCCTTTTATTGCCGCCTCCCGACAGCCTTGCTTCCCCCTTCACCCCTTTCTCCAAACCCTAGAACCCCCGCCTCCCTCGGGTGCGTCCAGAACACCTCGCCGCCATCGTCCCCGTCTCCGGCGTCGACTCCAGCCAGTCCCCGAGGTCGCTCCAGTTCACCCCTTGCTCCATCTTCTTCCCTCGGGTAGTCCCCTTCCTCTCCTCTTAACCGTCCTCGCCCGTTGTTCCAGATCCGCGCACTGTAACGCTGCCTCGCCGTCGTCTTCCTCAACTCCGACCGCCCCTCTCCGATGAGCAATTCCCCCTAGCCCAGTAAGCCTCAAGCCCCATCTCTTCTACCCCGAGCTTCCTCTTCCCTCCCCTCAACTCCCCGTCGGCTTCTTTTCACAGATCTGCCCTGGAGGAGCTTCCCCACCGGCGACCGAGCTGCTCCGACGACCCTCCTCGCCGCCAGCCTCCTCCAGTCCTCCCCTGCCTTCCTCGAGCACGGTAGCATCCTCGGGGTGAGCCACTGATCCTCCCCGGCGTTTCCCCGAGCCCAACCGAGCCCTGGAGCAAGCTCCGGTGAGCTCTCTGGCGAGCCTCCGCTGCCTGGACCTCATCTCCGGCCGGTTCAGAGAGAGAGAGAGAAGAAAGAGAGAGAGGGAGGGAACGCCCCGGACGCGTGGCGTGTTTTGATTGGGCGACAGATCTACACCGAATGACATGCGGGTCCCTGTGAGCTGAGCTGGATTAGGGAGGGAGAATAGGGGGTAGGAACTTCGGGTGGGTTTAGTATTTCAGATCCGGTGCGCAGAGAGAGAGAGAGAGATCTGTTCGGGTGTGTTTAGCAATTAGGGTTTAGATGGATTAGGGCAGATTTTGAATGAAAATCCAAATGGCCATAACTTTTGAACCACATGTCCAAATTTAAAAAAATTTATATATTTGGAAACCTCATGAAAAACTCTACAAGATGGCTGAATCAAAATTTAATTTTGAGCACATGCACAGGACAATATCTAGGGTAGATGTTTTGCTACCGTCGAGGGTCGATAAACCCTAACTTCACGACCGTAGCTCTGATTTCGACCAACCTTATAGTTCTGGAAACCTCGCGAGATTTCCTACGATTTGGAACAATTGGAATTCCAGTAGGGCCACATGCATCCGATGGATCTTTGTAGGGTGTGAGTTGTAGCCCCGTTTAACATCGTCACGATCAACAAACCCTAGCTGCACGACCGTAGCCCCGAGTGGCACGATTCCAGTTGTACCTCCCTCGTATGTCATACTATAACCTAATAACAGTAATATTGAACCTATTCACTATGCTCCGCCGCTAACGGCGTAACCCGAATTCATCGAGACCCCTTAACCTGACATGCATGCATAATTGGTGTTCCCCGTAACTTCGACAAGTTAACCTAACACCATTTGTTCTAGTTAGTACATGACTAACCCTAACTCGACATAAAGGTTAATATTACATGCATGCATGCGCAAGGCATTAGGGTAACATCAACTGCTTTAGTTGTATATGCCTTGTCGTAACGAAACCCTAGCCATCCTAGCATCTTCATGACATGCACATTCCGCATAAATACCATGCATACATGCTGGACCTTATGGATTCTTTTACCATTTCTTTTCCGGTATCCGTGTTAATCTCAATAGAGCCCGAAGAAGGTGACCACCAGGCTTACAGCTCCCCGCAAGATCAGGAACAACCCGAATCAGGCAAGCAGAGCTTGTTGCATCTTTACTTTCCGTACTCTTGTGTATGCCCTTTTTATATGTGCTATGTGTATGAATGTTTATCGGTGAATCGTCGCAAGTTGCATACACTAGCATGTGTAGGATGTGTCTTACGTCGATAACATCTTGTGGCTCTTCAACTAAATTGTTAAGTGAGTTGGGAGAGCCGAGGGCGTGCACAATGGGTACGGTTGGTGTGAATTGAAGCATGACGGCGACCCAGGTGTATGAAGGTTTTTGTCGCCATACCAACCCTATTTTCAGCGTGTCACCATCCCTTATCACACGTGAACGCTAGCGAGAACCAACACTGAGGATAGTTGGGGTAAGCCTCCATGCACTTTGGAGGCTCGCTACCTCCAAACTGTTATGCACTCACTATGCCTGCAGGGGTTGAGTTGTCGGTAGTAGTTCGAGAGATTAAAATGAACCCTTGAGGATTGGATCAACTTGGATTGGATTTAGGGGCTGCCCTAATTGAATTGGATAATGTTTACTGGATTAATTGGGATTGGACTCAGGGGCTGCCCCAATGGATTTGGATTGGATGATTCAATCTCGTGGTAAATTGGTTGTGATATGTTTGTGTCCTGAGTTAATCGGTTATTTGGTCTATCCTTACTTCACCTTATCAATGGCATGTTCTTAACTTGTATATTGTTACTCTGAGAAGCATTCATGTTTAGTTGTTGTTGCACTAGTATGAGTAGGACATTTAATCAAGCACGAATAAGTCTTGCGAGTACATTCGTACTCACCTAGGTTATTCCTAGAGCTTGCAGGTGAGCCGGTGGTTGAAGATTATTTCAATGATGCCTGAAGTTGTTGTTTCCTCGGTAGTGTTCGACTCATGGGATGGGTTGTAGCTTTTGTTCAGCGGTCATCGTGCCGCTGTGGGACTCATTTACTGTTCTTCCGCTGTCGTTTATTTGCTCCGTACTCGGATATGATTTCGGATATGACCGACTAATGTAAGATGTTGTCCCATCGTGGACTGTTAATAGTAATATCGTATTGTAGAGCTTTGTGATGATATCCGAGTTGTTAGATCAGGCTGCCCCTGCACAATGTGTGAATGATATGAAGTGTACGGGTATGCCGTGAAGAGTCGAAGCCGTACCTTGTTCTACTAAGTCGAGCAGGTGTTGGTTGAGTGACCCGCTGGCTGAGATGCTGTGCCGGCCAGGCAGGGTGTGGGCGTGTTCTACCGGGCTTTTGAGCGACCCACTAGCCTCCGAGCTAGATTAGGGTGTGGGTAGAACTGCCGGGCTCCTCCAACCTTGTTTGTCGTGGTAGGATTCGGGAACGACTCTGGACCTTCACCGGGTCATGGAATCGTATGTGGTTCTGGGAAAATTGGTTGCTTCCGGCCGGCTCGCACGTGGCGGGTATCGGATCGTTCCGCTTTGGTGCGTACGGCGCAGGTACCGTGCCACCGGGCTGACGAGTCCTTCGGTCCTTGGCGACTTCGCGTTCCCTTAATCATATGCAATTCCGGGTCCGTGACAGTAGATTAATATGTTATTATCTCTGAATAGAGTAGAGAAATGCTTAGCCATGCTTAAATATATCCTTAGGATGTTTTGATTTGCCTCTTTGGAGGAATGATCCTTGGATCGATGATCCTTGATATTAAAACTTGTTGTTGAGCTCGCTGAGCTAGGGCCGGATGCCCGTTGTTTTCTGTCTCTCTATTCTTCCAAATTCTACTCTGGGTGAAACTTACCATCTAAAATGGTGCGGGCGACAGCTGAATCAATGTTGAAGGAGCATGTGGTTGTCCTACCCGCAGAAGGCCGGTTTAAAGGAACCATTGGTCATCCATACTGCTTAAGGCCAAAGTCTTGAAGTTGGAGAATTGTAACAACAGTACAACCACATGCTATATGGGCACTGGCTTGGTCAAGTAGGTTAGTCAGCCTTTGGTGCTGATATTGCCGTACCGCAGAAGGGGTGGACGTAGCTACAAGGACCCTCGGCACAGATGGGGGGGATCGGAGTGTGGGGACGTACTCTCAACTCCGGGCCAGACCCAGTGGGCATGTCACACCTTAGGGGGATCTAGTTAAAAGACCTCGTCACGGTCACCCTGCCGACACACCGATGGGCGTGTGTACAAGCCTACGCAGCTTGGCATAAGGAGATGATCGTGTCATGTGGGTAAAGTGTACAAACTCTGCTGTCGACGTACAAACGCCGGTATCGGTGGTCCGGAAGGACCCCCTTTGGGATTCGGCCGGGGAGGCGTAGATCTACGGAACTATGCCGGAGCTAGAGCTTGGCAGGATTGGAAACTAGAAATTGCACGATGATTTACCCAGGTTCAGGCCTATTGGGGAACGTGCTACGCAAAACAAAAAATTACTGCGCACAATCCACCCCAAGATCACTATCGAGGTGCAGGCAACGAGATCATACCTTCGACGATCACGTCAATGCAGCGGAGAAGTTGACCGATGTTGATGAAGTCTGCAGACTCCCGCAGCTAGGTTATACCTCCCAGCCGCGAGAGCGATCTCCTCGTGAATAGTTCGCCCGATCGAATGCCGAAGTATACGACGTCTCCGAGGTATCCACGCGTACCGGATCAGCGACACCGCAGTAATGTGTGGACCAGCACACAAGAACAGCGGGGATCTACGAGAAGGAGAAGCAGCAGCGCGCCGGCAGCTGTACTAGATCCAATCTAGAAGAGAGAGAAAAAGAAGGCTGTGGCCAATCTAAAGATGGCCGGCCTAGGGTTTAGGGCTACTTCTGGGGCTGCCTGGATGCTCTTTGAGGTGCCCTGCCCCTCTATTTATAGGGGTTGGGGCAGTTCTCCCTAGGCAGGTGGAGTCCTACTCCAGCAGGGACACCCTGTTGGAGTTGGAGTCCAACTCCACTAGAACCTTCTAGAACCTTCTAGAATGTCTAGAACCTTCCAGAACCTTCTAGAACTTCCAATACTTTCCGGAACACTTCCGGACATCACCGGAACCATCCGGGACCTCCCGGAACACTTTCGAGATCATCCGAAACACTTTTGGAACCCTTCTCTCTCGTTCTCCATAAATCGTAGCATTCCTAAATGTCGCTAAAACGTTAAGCATGTGACCCTATAGGTTCGAGTATATGTGGACATGTCCGGGACACCTTCCGGTCAATAATCGTCAGCGGGATCTGGACACCCATAACGACTCCCACATATCATTGAAGATCTTTATCGAGCGAACCTTGTATTGTCGCATACAATTCCTTTTGCCTCACGATACGTTACACAACCCGAGGCGAGACTTTGACGGTATCCCTGTGATCAACTCCTTGATCACCATACCTAGTTATCCTCGTTACCGGTTTGTACTCTTTTCTCGTTTCCGTATTCCGGTATCCCCGTGACTAACCTTTTAGTCACAATACCTGGCCAGGCGATGCTGGACACCGTAATACCGAGTGGGCCCAGAGTGTATCTCTCCATCGCCGGATGGGCAAATCCCAGTCTTGACATATCTAGAACCACGATATACTTTCTGGTGTACCTGGAAGTCACCTTTATAATTACCCAGTTACGGAGTAACGTTTGATGACCCCAAAGCAACCATCCGGTATCCGGGTCTATGATATTCTCATGGTCTAAGGACGCAAGTAAACGTTAACACATCATGAGAAGATACTGACAACATATTGACGAAGTGATCTCGCAGTATCTCATAAGGGGGTCTATCCAACACCATTGTTACCCTAACAATATGTTCCCATTATTGCCGGCATCCTTGTTACATTAACAATGCCCATGATCAGGAAAACAAGATCATCAACAATACATGAGCTAGTCCAAAGGCCTGACTAGGGATCTGAATGGTGTTTATTATTCCACACATGCAATTAGGTTTTCCTCTGAATCTCATATTCAAGAACCAATGCAATTCTAGCATAGCACATAAACTTAATCATGAACATGAAAATAGAATAATAACAACTTTATTATTGCCTCTAGGGCATATTTCCAACAAGGCCACCTTCTAGGTGTAAAACCCTACGTCCTACTTTTTGTGTATTTGAGCATATGTGAGAGATTACACTGAACTAGCAGCACAGGTGCTCCAGTTCTTCTTCTAGGGTTTGGATGTGTGGAGCTTGATCAAGAAGGGATCTCCTTTGCATGGCCGTGGTTCTCCCCTTATATATCCGGGGGGTCACCACAGTGGCCGAAAGGTAAAATATCTTACAATAATGCTTGTTGCTCACAAATAGGGCGTGGGCAAGCCACGCCGGTGGTTGAAGATTCACTGTAGCGGGAAAGCACCTGTCACGCCACGATTGGAAATTGGATCATCATGATGAGGCCATGTCAGGAGGTGAAGACTTGACATCTCCTAACATGGGCTATGCTGCAACTACTCGGGCCCCACGGACCAGGTGCAGAGGGCACGCGTATGGGATGCGCGGAGGCGCGCCCTCAAAGTCAAAAAGGGTGTCAGACCTCTCCATCCCCTCCAAGACTGATAGCTGACAGGGCTTATCACTTGGGGGGATGGGAATCGGTCAGGACACCGCCCCTTGCCCGAAAGGATCTGGAGTAGACGGGCATTTAATGCGCCCGACATATGCATTAAATGCACTTGTTGGGTCACGTGGACAGAGGAGGGGCCCACAAGGGGTGCCCGGGGCTCCCGGGATCGGAGGCCCCCGAACACACCCACTAGGCCGCTCCATCATCCGGGCGAGGCACTCGGCGTCCCGAACGGGGGCCTGGTCACCTCGGGTGCTCGGGGTGAGCCCCCGAGCACTTCTGCTTGGGTGCTCGAGGTGAGCCCCCGAGCACTTTTGCTTGCTTCGTCCCGGGCGGGGATCAAGTCGCCTTGGGCCCTTCGGGAAGCGCCCTTAAGGGATGACTCAGGGCACCCCTCGATTTAGCTGAGTGGAACAGTGCTCGGGGTGAGCCCCCGAGCACCTCTTCTTAACTCCCGCGTCCTTGGCGACGTGGTGTCAAGTTGGGCCTTTGCCTACGGTTAAGGGGACCTCGGGTCCCATAACGCTGACAGTAGCCCCGGCCCAGACACCAGACGATGGCCCAAAAAATGGACAAGACTGGGGGCAGGGCCTTCATTCTATGGGCCAACGAAGACGCTGGCCCATTTGGAACGCAGAACGGGGGAACTGCTCCAATTTTTGTGTGACGTGGGGCGTCGCGCACCTCTACGAACCAGGAAAAGATGCCTTGATTTCCGCTCGTTGTGGGGGGCACGCCCTGTCAGAGAAACACTGACACCGCCGCCCACGTCATGCAACAGTTCGAATTCTTGATGGCTTCTCTTAAAGGCTTTGCCATTCTCACGCCTCCTCTTCTCCTTCGTCTCCTTGCACAAACGCCTCCTTTCTCTTCACTGTGCCCTTTTGCCTCCTTGCCTTCTTTGCTCAAATGCCCTTTCGCCTCCTCATCTTCCACGCTGCACTGCCGCCATGCCGAGACGCGAAAGGCGCCGCGCTCCTCCGCTACCCTCCGCCGCCGACGCCATCATCCCCAAGTCCCGCTTCCTCAATGAGGAGAGCATGGACAGGGTGCGGAAGCTGCTGGTTCCGCAGAGCCAGAGGGGGGCAGCGACGGCGAGGCTGGCCACGTACCCGCCGGAACCACGGCCGGAGGAGACGGTGATCTTCATCAGCTTCGTCGCGGCGGGCCTGGTGCCACCATTCTCTCCCTTCTTCCTCGAGGTGTTGATGGAGTTTGGGATCCACCTCATCCATCTCTCCCCCAACTCTGTATTGATCGCCCATCTCTGCGAGATGTTTGTGGGCGTGATGCCTTCGGTGATGCTCTTCTGCCACTTCTTCGTGCTCCGGTCGGCGGGGAAGAGCAGGGGCTCCGGCAGGGTGGAGGCCGCGGGGAGCTGCAACTTTCGCCTCCGGGAGAAGATCGGTGACCACTACATTCTGCAGGAGCTGCGGAATAAGTGGGACGACTGGCGCAACCAGTGGTGATATATCTCCACCGATCCGCACGCCCAACTCTTGCTTCCCGACGGGCCGGCACCGGTGCACAGGAGGTCGTGGGAGTTCATGCCAGAGGACGACCATCTGCTTCGACCGGTGGTGGAGCGGATTGCGCAGCCGCGGGCCACAGGTTTGACGGCGACCATGGTCGTCGTCGATTTTCTCCAGCGGCGGCTGGCACCACTGCGGGAGCGGGGCCACCCGGCCTGGATGTACACCGGCCCGCGGGACATCGGTCGGACGGCAATCGGCGAGGCGGGAGACCTTCGTGTCGACGCGCTGAAGGCGATGCTGAGGATCCTCCTGGGCACCGGGCGGATCTTGCGCTTTGCATGAATTCGCAGCGGAACGCGATCCGTGCGGCCTTGCCCGAGTTCGACCCCAAGGGGATCAAGCCGGCGGACCCACGAAAGACAGTCGCTCGATGAGGATTCTGGGAAATGATGACGCCAGCGAGGAGCCTGCTGCGAGGACTCCGGGAACCCGCGCCGCCAGCAAGGATCCCGCGGACCCGCCGGCAAGAAGCCACGGCCGCCTTCTGCCCCATCTTCCCCTTCACCACCGCCGCCACCTCCTCCGCCTTCCGGCCAGCGGGCGGCGACTCGGGGCGAGGTGGCACCCAGCCGGAGTCGGCGGGGACCGCGGGCACAAGGGGCAGCGGCTCAGGGCGAGGCATCGACCAGCCGGCACCGGCGGGGGGCGCGGCGCAGCCGAGCCTAGGGGCTGCCAAGCTCGATGCACCCAGTAAGAAGAGGAAGGAGCCACCGTCGTCGATGCTGGGGTTCCAGATACCGACCGCGCGCTGGCAGTACCGAAAGTCCTCGCCTTCGTAAGACGTGAACTCTTCTTCTTCGTTCTGTAAGGTGAACATACTGCTCGGCGATTAACCCGAGCTTTGTTGTCTTGTTGTTGATTTCAGGGTGCCCAAGAAGAAAGCTCGGACCGCCCCGAGCGCCGAAGCCGACCCCAGCGCCGCGGCCGCCCCAATAGCTAAAACCGCTCCGAGCGCCGATGCCATCCCAAGCACCGAGGCCATCCCGAGCACGGAGGCAACCCCGAGCGCTGAGGGAGCCCCGAGAACGGAGGCCACCTCGAGCGCCGATGTCGTTCCGAGGGCTGAGGCTGCCCCGAGCACCGAGCCTACGGCGAGGGTTGAGGCTGAGACCGAGGAGTCACGCCCCAAGGGGGAGACCGGGGCTCTCGCTGCTTGGGAGCTACCTGGTAGCCCGCCGGTGGTGCTCGGAGGGCGCTCAATACCCGAAGGCGGGGAGCAACTCCTCCTGGAGGGGGTCCGTGGCAGCCCAAGGGTTGGCGCGAGTCGGGACTCCGTGCGCCGCACCAAAACACCTCGGGGATCCTGCCCCGAAGTGCTCGATACGGCGCACGCCATGCTGGAGAAGATTCGGGCCACTGTTGCCGAGGAGAAGGCCGCACTGGAGGAGCGGAAGCCGCACTGAAGGAACGGGAGGCCACCCTAGCGGAAGCCAGAGAAGCCTTCATCGCGCGGGTCAGGATCACCAAGCACAAACACGAAAGACCCACCGCGGAGATCCTCAGGGAAAGAGAGTCCCTGGAGGAGATGCGCGCGGAGGTCATCGACAAAGGTGATCGACTGAACCTGCGGGAGGAACAGGTGGCCCTCCGCAAAGCCGAGGCCGCTACACGGGGAGGCCTCTTTGGCATGGTGAACCCAGGAGCTGGAGAGCAACTTGGAGCGGCGCGTCCAGGCTGCCCGCAAAGAGGTCTCTGACCAGCTCGAGGCGGCCAAGGCAGAGGCCCAGGAGCGAGTCCGCCGACTTGAAGAAGACGGAGACCGCCGTGTCTGAGAGGTGGAACAACGTCTCGAGGATAGCAGCATCTCCAAGCGGAAGCTCTCGGAGCGGTGGCTGAGCTGTAGAGAAATCTGCAACAACTAGAGTTGTCAGTAGCCGAGGCGAGGAATCGGCACGTGGAGTTGCGTTCTGAAAGGAGCAGCGCCAACGATATGATGCGCGACATCTTCCAACGGGTGCAGCAGGCAGTGGCAGCTGCCGGGCTCGGCCACATAAGGGGGGCGAGCAGGGTCTGGACTCCCTGGGCCACTTTGTCCTTCACTTCGGCACAATTGCCGAGTGGCTGGAGATGTTGCCGGCGGCTGTGAAGGATGTGCTGGCCCGGGAGGGGCGGGAGCTGGCCGCCGCGGTGGCAGAGCATGTGCTTGCATGCTACCGCAGCAGGGACCTGGACTTCTCCTTGGAGCCGGCTAGGCTCGGGGTTGCCGAGGAAGGAGGAGACGCTGCCCGAGATGCCGTCCGCGAGGTCGCCGAGGAGATTGCCCAGAACTTCACGTGAGTGGAGGACGAAAGCAACTCCGGCGATGATGACGGCGACGAGGAGTAGCTGGCCCCCTATTTATCTTTCTTTTGTTCTTTGTTCAAGGCCAAAAGGCCTTTCTGTAAAGAACTTGTTTTGATGAAATGCTAAGTATGGACTTGGCTCCACACGACTTCCTTTGAATTTCTGCTGAGTATAGACTTGGCTCCATACAGCTTCTTTTTTTGATTTCGGCTAAGTGTGGACTTGGCTCCACACAGCTTCCTTTGAATTTTTTTTATGCGTCCGGCTCTTGCCCGAGCCGTCTGCCCCGAGGACCCTAGCCCCCAAGAGCTGGATGCTTCGAACTTCTACTTAAGCAGGTCGCGCTTCAGGACCCCGAGGACCCCATGTCCCCGAGAAGCTAGACACTTCGACCTTCTTCTTGAGCGGGGCGCACCTCGGGACCCCGAGGACCCCATGTCCCCAAGAAGCTGGATGCACCGACGTTGCCCTTGATCAGGTCGCTCCCTGGGACCTCGAGAACCTCAGGTCCCCAAGGGTGATCTACGGCGCTCGGGAGCACGCACCTTCGGGTTTTTCCGCTCCTGCAAGCTCGTCCGAGCACTCGTGCTCAGGACGGTTTTTACGAGTAGCTTAGGCATCAGCGGACATTTTTATCGGGATGATTTTCCCACTTATTTTCAGAGGCTCTCTCTTATGCGGTGAGTTTCTCGTACAGCAGGGATCCCTTGTGCCACTAGCCCATCTATTGGGGAGCCCCAGAGCACAAGTGTGAGCGCGTAGGATACTCGGGCGGCTTTTGGCCAGGCTGGTGCCCAGGGTTCAGAAACCAAGCGAGGCGACCAGGGCTTTGGGTGACGACCCGGAACACTCCCCGTGACTCACATTGTTACTCCAGAACATCCCCGCTTTATGGACGAGCGGTGTATGGGATCGTTGGCGCGAGAAACTATTCGCGGAGATGGTAAAAGAAGCTTTAAGGCCGAGAAAACGCGGCGAAAAAACTTAGCTTATGAGTAGTGTTGAATCCATGGAGGCTTTTCGTCCTGGCGAAAAAACTTGATATTATCAACATCACTCGGGAACTTCACCATGGTCAGCCTGTAAACTTTGTAGGCGATTATAGCAAGCTACTGGCAAAAGACGCCACTGCTATGAGTTTTTCCAAAACTCTCCACTGTCAGGACCCGAAGGCTTTTGAGTCAGCCGACTGGTCGGGGGTACGAGAGGTAGGGCTGTCTGAGTACTCTGAGGCTCGGTAGCGCTCGGGGCCATTTTTCCGGGCCGAGCACGGGTGGTCAGGGGCTTATTTGCCCTGACTCGGGGGTGCTCCGGGTACAAGTGGTCGACCGAGCGCCGACTGCCTGCCAACAGAGACTAGATTACCCCGACTCCTCGTACTGCAGACCAGTGGGGACCTACTCGTGCAAAGGGGACATGAGAGCCCGATACTCGTGAGAGTGATTTCTTTTGCGAGCAAGCGAGGGAATAGAAAAAATTGACAAGTAATTGCAAATGCGAACACTGCTTATATTAATAATGCTGCTGCTATTGACATAGCTTTTGATACAAGGGAGCCCCCGAGGATGCACGCGAGCGCGTGGGATACTCGGGCGGCCTTTGGCCAGACTGGTGCCCAGGGTGTAGGAACCAAGCGGGGCGACCAGGGCTTAGGCGGCGGACCCAAAACTTCCCAAGACTCTTTGCCACACGGGGAACTGACCCAATGCAAAAAGGAAAAACTTACCCAAGCTATTTACGGATAAAACTTGTGCAGATGCTCGATATTCCATGCATTGGGCAGTGGCAGGCCTTTGTCCATGGTCAATCGAACAGAGCCTGATCGGGAGACACCGGTCACTCGGTAGGGGCCCTCGCACATGGGGGAGAGTTTGTTCTTTCCTTCCCACGATTGGATGCGGCGAAGTACTAGATCCCCGACCTCCAGCGACCGGGCCCGAACGTGGCACTGATGATAGCGCCTTAGGCTCTGTTGATATCTGGCGGCACGGAGAGCAGCTCTGCACTAGTGCTCTTCAAGGTAGTTGACATCGTCGAGCCTTCTCTGCTCTTGGTCGTCCTCCGAGTAGGCTCCGACCCGAGGCGAGCCGAAGGTGACCTCGAAGGAGAGGACGGCAGGGAGCTCGTCAATCCAGCCAGCACCGTACTTCTTGAGGCGATCGAAGGTTCGTGTCTTGAGCCCTTTGAGGACTCGAGCATTGGCGCACTCCACTTGGCCATTGGCGCGAGGGTGTGCGACCGACACGAAGCAGACCTTGACGCCGATGTCTTCGCAGTACTCCAGGAATGCATCACTGGTGAACTGCATGCTGTTGTCGGTGATGATCCGATTGGGCACCCCGAAGCGACTCACAATGTCTCGGATGAATTTGATCGCCATGTGCTTCGTGATCTTGACGACTGGATCTGCTTCTGTCCACTTGGTAAATTTGTTGATGGCGACATAGAGGTACTCGTAGCCCCCGACTGCTCGGGGGAACGGTCCAATAATATCCAGTCCCGAGACCGCGAAGGGCCAAGACAGGGGGATGGTTTGGAGGGCCTGAGCCGGTTGATGTGACTACTTTGCGTGGTATTGACACGCTTCGCAGCGCCGAACCAGCTCAATGGCGTCCTGAAGGGCTGTTGGCCAGTAGAAGCCTTGCCGAAAGGCCTTCCTGACTAGCGTGTGGGACGATGCATGGCTACCACACTCACCCTCATGGATATCCGCGAGCAAGTCGCGGCCTTCCTCCCAGGAAATGCACTTCAGAAAGACGCCGTTGGTGCCACGCCGATAGAGATCCCCATCTACTAGGGCGTAGCGCTTGGCTTGGCGCGCAATTCTCTCTGCTGCGGCATCATCTTCGGGAAGGATATTTTCTTTCAGGTATCCCTGGATCTCGGAGATCCAGGAAGGCTCCTGAGAACAGGTGGCGAGCACGGGGTGCTCGCCAGGCGGCAGCAACCTGACAGGATTTCCCACTGAAGGTGCCGCCTGGGTAGCCTCGCCTAGGCACGAGGTTCCCCCTTCGTCTTGGTCGGCGGCCTCGACGGACGGCCGGGAGAGCCTTTCTTCAAAGGTCCCAGCCGAGACCGGTTCCCAAGAGGACGCCAGTCGCGATAAGTAGTCGGTGGGTTCGTTGTAGCGGCGCGGGACGTGTTGGAGTTCCAACCCGTCGAAACACCGCTCCAACTTCCTGACTTTGCTCAGATACGCCGCCATTTGTGGGTAAGAGCATTGGTACTCCTTGGACACCTGATTGACGACCAGCTGAGCGTCGCCTTTGACAAGCAGACGGCGGATTCCAAGGGACGCGGCGGCATGGAGCCCCGCGAGAAGTCCGTCGTACTCGGCCCTGCTGTTGGTGGCGCGGAAGTGGAGCTGCACGACGTACTTGAGTACCTCACCTGTCGGGAAGGTGAGAACTACTCCAGCCCCCACGCCCTTGAGCGTGAGGGATCTGTCAAAGTGCATCGTCCAATATCCGGTTCCTTGATGTCTCAGATTCACGGACAATTCCTCCCCTTCGTCTTCAGGCACCAGCCACTCGGCCACGAAGTCGGCCAGAGCTCTGCTTTTGATCGCCCGGTTGCTGACGAAGTGGAGGTTGAACTCGGCGGGTTCAATTGCCCACTCGACCACGCAGCCAGTGGCTTCTCAGTTGTGCAGGATGCGCTCGAGGGGGTAGGCAGTAACCACCAAGACCTCGTGCGCTTGGAAGTAGTGGCGTAGCTTTCTCGACGCAACGAGGATTGCGTAGAGCATCTTCTGAGCTTGGGGGTAACGTGTTTTGGCGTCACGTAACACTTCACTAACAAAGTATACGGGACGCTGCTAGACGTGGCCCTTGCTTGGGACCTCCTCGAGTACTGGGCCGGGGGGTCGAGATTGTTCCTGACCACTCCTGGCTGCTCCGGTTCACCCGGGAGCTCAGACCCGGACTCGGCTCCGAGCATGCCTAGCTGCTTGGGTTCGCCTGGGAGCTCGGACCCGGACTCGGCCCTGAGCACGCCTAGCTGCTCGGGTTCGCCCAGGAGCTCGGACCCGGACTCGGCCCCGAGCACTCCTAGCTGCTCGGGTTCGCCCGGGAGCTCGGACCCGGACTTTGCCTTGGACTCATCATTTGTCGAGAACTTGGCCCCAAGCAATCCCGACTGTTCGGGGTCTCTCAGGAGCTCAGACCCGAGCACTCCCGACTGTTGGGGGTCGCCCGAGAGCTAAGATCCGAGCTTTTCCTTGGATTTGCTGCTGATCGGGAGCTCGAACCCGGAAGCTTCCGCCCTCGTGGGGGTCATCGAGAGCTCGGACCCGACCTCTCGCTCAACCACGAGGACTGCACTCACCACTCGGGGAGTAGCCGAGATGTAGAGCAGCAAAGGCTACTCGGATCTCGGTGCCACCAAGACCGGAAGTGAGGTGAGATACTTCTTGAGGTTCCGAAGGGCTTGCTCGGCCTCCGGGGTCCACTCGAAGTGGCCCGACTTCTTGAGGAGCTTGAACAGGGGGAGGCCCCGCTCCCCGAGCTTGGAGATGAACCGTCCCAAGGCCGCCATGCAGCTCGTTAGACGCCGCACGTCCTTGAGACGAGCCGGCGGGCGCATCTGGTCGATGGCCCGGACCTTCTCGGGGTTGGCCTCTATTCCCCGGTTTGAGACCAGGAAATCGAGGAGCTTTCCCGAGGGAACCCCGAAGACGCACTTCTCAGGGTTGAGCTTCATGCGAGTACTGCTGAGACTGTTGAAAGTCTCCGCCAGATCCTCGAGAAGCGTTGCTTGATCTCTCATTTTGACGATGCGATCATCGATGTAGGCGTCGATGTTGCGACCTATCTGAGATTGTAAAGTAATGCGCATGGCACGCTGGTACGTAGGCCTAGCGTTTTTTAACCCAAAAGGCATGCGGACATAGCAATAAGTCCCCACAGGGGTTGTAAATGAAGCTTTTTCCACATCCTTTACCGACATACTAATCTGGTGATAGCCAAAGTATGCGTCTAAAAAGCACAAAAGGTCGCATCTAGCAGTGGAGTCGACTATCTGATCAATGCGAGGTAAAGGGAAAGGATCTTTTGGACATGCCTTGTTGAGGTCGGTGTAATCCACGCACATCCTCAGCTTGCCATTGGCCTTTGGCACGACGACGGGGTTGGCGAGCCAATCCGGGTGGAGGACTTCGCGGATGAAGCCGGCGGCAAGGAGCTTGCTGACTTCCGCCCGGATGAACTCCTGATGTTCTGGTGCTTGACGGCCCACCTTCTGCCAAACGGGCCGCGCGTCGGGACGCACGGCGAGGCGGTGCTCGATCACCTCCCTAGGGACCCCGGGCATGTCCGACGATTGCCAAGCAAACACGTCGGCATTCGCTCGGAGGAAGGCGATGAGCGCGCTTTCCTATTTGGCGGCCAGGCGGCCGCCGATCTTGACGGTCCTGGACGCGTCTTCACCCAGGACCACCTCCTTGATGGGAACGGAGTCATCTGCAGCGATCTTGAGCTTGGTTGGGGGCGGGCCCAAGGATTTGGGGCGCTCCCTGATGTCTTTGGCCGCGGCGAAGGCGGCTGAAAACAGCTGCTCAGCGCAGAGGACGGAGCCCTAGAGATTGGCCGGCACTGCGATTGTGCCATTGGGCCCGGGCATCTTGATAGTGAGGTAGGCGTAGTGGGACGCTACCATGAACTTGGCGAGGGCCGGGCGGCCGAGGATGCCGTTGTACGGGAGGTCGAACTCGGCGACGTCGAAGACGACGCTCTCCGTCCGGAAGTTGTCCCTGGTCCCGAACGTGACCATCAGGGACACCTACCCTAGGGGCATGGTAAGGCCTGGGGTGATGCCATGAATCGGCATTGTTGGCCTGAGCTGCCCGGGCGGCACCTGCATCTTGCTAAAAACCTCGGGGGACAGGAGACTAAGGCCTACACCCCCATCGATCAGCATGCGGGTTACCTTGATGTTGCACACTGTCGGGGAGACCACCAAAGGGAGGAGGCCTACACCTGACGTGTTCTTGGGGTGGTCGGAGCGGTTGAAGGTGATCGGGACCCCCCGACCACTTCAGTGGCCGGGTTGATCCGGTGCTCGGGGTCGCCGAGCACACCTCGCGAGCCATCACCTTAAACTGGCGGCGCGAGGTGGGTGTAGAGGTGCCCCCGTTGATGCACGCCATGGCCTCAGGCTCTTGGAAATCAAGACTGCCTTCTTCATCACCGCGCTTGGCGTCGTCACCTTCGCGGCGTTCCTCGCGCTCCTTCTTGTTCCTCTCGGCGAGGAACTTCATCGTCTGGCACTCGGAAAGGCCATGCCGGTCGGTTTGATGTATCTCACACCACCTGCTAGGGCCCTGCTCGGGGGCCCTGGATGGTTTCTTGCCGTCGCCGCCTGGACCGGCGCGCGGTGGCTTCCGCGCCTTGGGGTCCGCCGCCGTGACGGGCTCAGACTTGCGCCCCATGAGGACTTCGACCCCGGGCTGCTCCCAATGTTGGGGAAGTTCGGTCCAGCTCGACTTGACCTCGGGAGGCTGGACCTCAAACCTCGGAAGCGAAGGCTCGGGGTTGGAGCAGTAGAACCATTCCGAGTGCCATCCCTTGTTGGATGACTGGAATGGGAGCTCCAGGTAGTTCTTGACGGTGCCGGTTCTTAACTGGAAACCGGCACCCCCCCACCATGGCCGAGTTGCTCCGACTCAGCTGTGGCTTGATGACGAAGGGCTACCTCCACAGGGCGAAGTGCGGCTCTATTTCGAGAAAGCACTCGCATAGTGTGATGAAGCAGGCCACGTGTAGCATCCTATTCAGGTTGAGGTTCTGCGGCTCCAACCCATAGAAGTACAGCAACCTACGCAGAAAGGGATGAACCACGACCGAGAACCCCCGGGAGAAGAAGGAGGCGAAGACGACAACCTCACCTGTGTTGGGAGTGTGGAAATCCTCCCCGTTAGCAGCACGCCACTCGATCAACTCTTTTGGCGGCAACACCCCCAACGCCACCATGGCTTGCAGCCTGGCCTCCGTTGCAGTAGACTTCGCTCAAGGCGCCATTGGATTGACCAAATAGCTTTCTTCGTCGAATGTGGCCCACGGCACCGAGTTCTCTTCCTCTCTGAACAAATCCACCTCCTCGATGATGGTGGGCAACCAGCGGTGGTGGATCAGATCTAGGGTTTTTTCAGAGCCCCAGTCTGGATTCGGCTGGCTGAGATGAGGAGCGGACGCTCGGGCCACTACGTGGCTGAGCGGCGGGTCCTATCGGTGGCGAGAGGGTTGTCGAGTAGGCGGCGGCTTGGATTTGGCGGTGAGGCGGCGGTTTCGAACTGGTGAGGCGCAAGGAAGACGAAGAGGCTGTCGGGCGCTGAGGAGACAAAGTGTGAAATGGATTGGGTGTGAACGGTCCGCGCTATAAAGGAGAGATAGCCTGGCAGGCGCGGTTTTACTGCTCTCGCAGAGCAACCTTTCCGCTTCCACGGCGCGACCTTTCCGCTCTCACAGCACGTCCCTTCCGCTTCCACGGCGTCATGTTTCCGTTTCCAGCATCCGCGCAACCAGGGTTTCAACGGTTAGCCTTCCAGGGTTAATAGCCATTTGAATACACCCCGAATAAAGAGCAACGGTAACGTGCCCCCAACGGGCCGCTAGTCGGTTACCGAATCATTAGAGACCAGAGCGTTACGGTTTGCAGGGTTTCGGTGGTTGACCTCCAGGGGTCCACAACCATTTGAATATACCTGAGTGAAGGGCGGCAGTAGTGGCATGGCTGTGTCACATTTGAATACCTGTGTGGCATGGCTGTGTCACAGGTGAACAACCGCTGTATGACTCAGGTACATCTCTGTGCTAGGGGAGATCTTGTAAATGCTAAGGGAACTGCACTGCAATAGTCTGTCTGCCGAGTCAGAAGACTGTTGGAGGTTCTCTCCTGAGTAGGCATCAGAGTTAGTGTGTGCGCTGAGGGCATGTAATGAGCCAGGACCGGGCTGAGTAGTGAGGCTACGTTAGTTAGGGTTTCACCTGTGTCAGCCTCCGGTGACACAGGTGTCGGTTTGCCTGAGCCGGTTACCATTGTGCGTTGTGATTAGCTGTCACCGGTGCCTATCACCGGTGAGCCACTTAATCCTACGTGGCATGAGTGTAACGATCAGGTGCCTGTGGACTGTATATATAGGGGACCAGGGGAGGTCTTAGACCTCAACCTTTGCCAAACCTCTGCAATCCATTTTGACCATTGCAAACCTCTTTTCTCCTGAATAGAAGCAAACATTCCCAAGTCTTAGTTCAAGTGAGAGTTGGAGCTTTGAGCAGAGAGCACTGATTCCTCCAAGAGTTGTTGTTGCAGATTCTTTCTTGGAGTGTCTACTCCTAGACAAGCGTAGGAGTTGTTGTGACCACCCAAGCTTGTGTGGGCTGGAACAGTAGTCTGTGAAGGTGATCTGAAGTCTACCTACTGCAAGGCTAAAAGACTTCCACAAGCAAGAGAAAGAGACCTGAAAACTTAGGTACTTGGAGAACAAGCACGATTCTGACCATCTCTTCGGAGTAGCCTCTCCAACGAAGACGTACCATCTCTGAAAAGAGTGGGAACTTTGGTGAAAAATCTCTTGTCTCTCTGAGTACTTTTCATTATGTACTTACTTGCTCATCTGATTTGCATGCTTGTGTGATTCACTTATATATAACCTAGCTATAATCCTTTCTCATTGCCTGTGTTAATCTAGCTATGTCATAGTTGCTTTATTGCTTATCTCATATTTGTACCAGTTACTTGTTACACAGCTATTTGTCACATACATCTGTTTAGGGCTTCCAGATTACCTGTGTTAGCCACCTGTGTGACAGTTGTGTGTTAATTTACATATCACATACTACCTGAGTAGTTGACCTATTACACAGCTAGCTAAACCCTTCAACCTGTTAAGCCTTAAACTTGATAAATTGAAGTAATTGTTTAAAATTGGTTAGCCTCCTATTCACCCCCCTCTAGTCGGCACCTACGATCCTTTCAATTGGTATCAGAGCAGGTTGCTCTTTGAATTGGCCTAACAGCCAGAGTTTAAAGGATGTCGGGCTATGAGGGTAAAATTTCTATCTTTGATGAAACTAACTATGCATTCTGGAAAAGAAAGATGCAAATGCATCTTATCGCCATAGACCCAGATGTTTGGGAGGTTGTGAATGCAGGTTACAGGTTGGAAGACACCATAATACCAAGCACTTCAGGTTCAGCTTAGCCCAAATTCAACAACCTTGCTGATGAGCTAGCTTATCCACGCTTGGTAAGATATCACACCTTATGACTAACCTCGTTTCAATTAAAACACAAAGTCCAGATTTTGTAGCTCAAACTCGATGCGGCATCTCAAGCCGGAGCCTTCTCAGGCGATATATATACTAGAAGAAGGCTTGGGAAACACGGAGCACCACGGTCGCACGCGAGGTATTGGTTCCCTCTGTCCATGGAAATATGGACGCAACCAAGACCTGGAGGCCAAGCGCGAATGCAAAAGAGCGAGGAAACAAGCCGAGGAACAACGCAAGCGTCGAGAGCTTAAAGAAGAGATTCTAAATGGCCTAAGGATGGAGTTTCAAGCTGGGAGAAGCGAACCGACCGTTGCGTGCAGCCTCAGTGCCCATAAGAGTAGCTGCGCATCGATCGACCTTCCTACGCGTGGCGATGATATGGAAGCCACATTCCCCTGCGATCAGATCGAGGTAAAAACCACTTTATCTTTCCAATGCGCCATGCACGATCATTTAGACCCCTTGGCTAATACTCTGCATCACTACGTAGGTTTGGACGAAATGCACTATTAAAGTGCGGATTCAGGGCTTGGATGAACATCTCGATGCAGCTTGGGGGCTAGTGTATCCAGCATCAAGAGAGCAGAGGGTGCAATGTTCCCTAGCCTCTTCGCACGCAAGGGTTAATGTCGACGATGTCAGCACCACTTTCAAACATGTCAAGCTCCTGATTCTGCCGAACGATGAGATATTAACTCTAGAGGATGCCAAGGGCTCATTTATCTAGTGGCCCAAGAGGGACATCTTCCTCGACCAGCCACGGCCGACTAGCAAGGTTTTGGAGGTACCTTCGACGCTCTCCCCAATTGTAATGCCTGTCTTTTCACCACGAGCATTAGAACGCACTGTGGCACCACCAGAGCCCGACGTTCAACCGCCGTAGCATGGCGTGGGAAAGGACTTGATGCGCTTGTCTCCTAGTGAAGGAATATCCACCGAACAAATTAAAGCGCTATATGATGCTGGGAAAATCCTGATGGCTTCGGTGCACCGTATGTACAAGGAGGGGAAACCATTGGTCAAAAATTCTAGGAGTATTACCCACAATCTTGGGTGGGGTTGCACAGCATTGCACAACATTACATGGATAACTTCAAGAAGAAAAAAGATGAGTGTAGGGTAGGTTTCTTAGTGAAGTTCAAACATGAGCACTTCCTCCACGACCAACTTGGACAGTTCTCAGTGACTTGGGAGGACTCGTTCCTCATGTACAATCTAGACGCCTTGAACGCGAGCCTCATAAGATGCTACACTCTATAAATGCCTACTCTCGCGCTTGATGTATATTAGTACAATACCTATACTTGTCGCTAATATATAATTCTTTCATCGTGTATGTACAGATACGCTCTTGTCAATGCGAGGGAAGAAAATCAATAGATAGTATTGAAAGAGTTGTTGAGGATCACGTGCTAGCTATTATGGAGGCCAGCCGAGATAAAAAATTCATCCTTTTTCCTTTCAATAGAAGGTAAGTGTTTGGTAACTGTTCATTTCAAATACTTGTGCATTTTGTACCTTCAGCGCAACATCAATTAACTTGTGATTAATGACAATGTAGCTACCACTGGATTCTTATTGTTATTATACTAAGTGAGGCCAAGGTCTATTACATAAACTCTTACCTAAAGATGGGCACCAACTTCAAAAGGATCGGCAGGCTGCTCAATAGGTAAACATATTACCTCATCTAACTCTATTATGTTAGGTCACTACTCTAATCAAACTTTTTTGCCATCATTCAGAGTCTACTAATATTACCTAGCATGCAGAGGGAAAAAAGCAAAGGAGGGGGGCCCTAGCTAATGAGCTATTACACTACTGGGGATTTCCGGTATGTATCCAGGTCTACACATTTACGCTTCATAATATGGGTTACACAGAACT
The DNA here is from genome assembly GCA_019208055.1 of Stipa capillata. Taxonomy (NCBI): domain Eukaryota; kingdom Viridiplantae; phylum Streptophyta; class Magnoliopsida; order Poales; family Poaceae; genus Stipa; species Stipa capillata. The sequence goes on along the minus strand of JAGXJF010001037.1, from coordinate 4,817 downwards.
TAATTAAACTGAGTCATTCTATATGTTTTTAGTGCCGCCAGCAACATGACGGATCCTGTTTATGTGGCTTCTATGTTTGCCACCACATAAAACTTCTCATGGGTCAAGCTGCCGATGCCAAAACTGAAGTCACCGAGGCAAGTGAAGTATTTCTACTATACTGTTCTATCCATATTCTTCTACAAGGCTGCACTATGATCTTCATATCAATAGGTTGCGCCTATTCCCGACACTCAATTGCCACAGAAAGAGCTTGCCGATATTCGAGAGCAGTTGGCGAGGTTCATTGTTCAGCAAGTCATCAATGAAGATGGCGAGTTCCATCACGACGGAACCGACGGTTGAGCCCAACACTCAAATGTGATATAAACTTGTATATTCAACTGTGTAGTGAACTAAATTCAAATGTGTCCTTCTTCATTTTACTAATTTCTATCTACTTGAGTTTGTGAATTCAAATGTAGTGTGGATGTCAATGTGCATGTGAATTTCTATATTATTTATGTTCTGGGATGATCTAGGGGAGATCTGGAAAAATTAGGATATATAAATTGCTTTTTCTATATCCTAGCCGGTCCTCCAAATAAACCAGCTGGGATAATTCAATACGGTAGTCGTTTCATCCGACGAAACTGACTGAGATAGTATATTATCATAGTCGGTCCAGTTGGATGGAGCGACTGAGATATAATTTTACCTCAGTCGGTTTGCTTCAGTGAACAGACTGAGATATTATTTTCTCTTAGTCGATTCTGCACCGTGAAATGACAGAGATACTCCTTTACCTCAGTCGGTTAGATTTTGTGAACCGACTGAGACAATGTTCTATTTTAGTCGGCTTTTCTTAGACAACCCACTCAGCTGTTGTTATCCCAGCCGGCTTCGGAAACCGACTGAGATAAGACGAATTATTAGCTCCTCTTGATTACAGCCGGATGTGAAACCGGCTGAGATAATCTTTTTGAACCGGCTGTAAAAGCCTTTTCTATGGTAGTGTAAGCTCGACAAATCTCAATTCTAGAAAACCTGTATAATATTAGCAAAATTTTGATCATAACTTTTGAACCACAACTCCGATTGGAGCAAATTCAGTGCTGTTGAAAAGATAATAACGAAACCCACAATTTTTTCAACAGGCTCCCATCGTAATTCTGCACGGTTTGGTCTCATTTTTCATATTAAGCTTGCTGATTCTGAATTCCAAACCTTAGATTCATACCTAGCACGATTTCTTCTAATCCATTTCTTCATCTAGGGACTAATTAGAGACTAACTTTGAAGTGAAGAACACAAATTTCATCAGAGTTGATGGGTTGTACTATGCACATATAGATGTGCCCCGGCTAAAGAACACTTTGAAATGGTAGGTATTTGCCAAAACACACCGTAGCTATACGAGTAATGTGATCTAGCGGTACCACATGTTTAGAACGCCATGTATGTCCTCTAGGCTATAGCCAATTTTGCGAGAGAAAATTGAACCGAGCCGTAGAAAGAATCTAAGTAATAACTTGAATAGGGTAAACTCCTGTAGCTTTCAACAGTACATATTATCTGTACGAGCTTAAATAACTTTATCTATTTTTCTTGAGTTTAAACTCCGAGACTAAATTTAGTTTTGTGTTTTATGCGACGAAAGTTTACGCTCTATTTGACCAGCTAGAAACTGAAGTATAGTTTCAGTAAAAATCTGAGAACAAGCGAAGTTGGTCCAGTTAACCCGATCGACTAGGTCACTCTTGGACATTGTAGCATTGCAGCACAGCGCCAGAATATGTATACTGTAAGTTGATCAATTTATAAGTAAAGCATCTTGCTCGGTCAATGAACCTGACAAGCACGCTCAACAACATGACAACATCGCCTCTACGAACCTAGTTTGTTAGTTGACCTTAATTAGCTTTTGTGCTTCATTAATTCTCAATCACACGGATGAATGTCGTCTATGCATGCTTGCCCCCTGACACGGCTAATTACGCCGACAACGAGAGATACCAATATCGGTCTATCTGCTCCAATCCTTGTCCAACCATACTGTTGTAAGAGCATTCAGTGCGACAATTACCTCAACAATCCATAGAGAAAGTGTGCATGTATTGGCCGGTGCTCTATATATGGAGCTCGAGAGGTAGCGCTATCTTCTCACCCTAAGCTTAGGAGCCATTAATTTACACAGACACAAACATGGCGTCCAAGTCTTTGTTTCTGCTTGGTGTCATGGCATTTCTCTTACCTATTTCCCAGGATGTAGCTGCTGCTAGAGATCAGTTTAACAAGGGACATGGTTTGCATCTACCTTTCTCTCTCTCTTTGTTTTAGGTGCTAACATGGTAACATGGATATTCAACAAATATTTGTCACTTGACTATTTTGTAGGACAACAAACAATGGGATAATACTATACTGAGTTAAGGTAATACTTTGATTGCCTAGATCATGTCTAGTGACATATATAATTTGACAATTGGAAAGGTATATTAAGATTTGGTCATCAAAAGCTAGCTTACTTGCATATCCTGAAAGGAAGAATGTAAGTCCTACCAACGGCCATGACATCAAGGACGAGAAGTCGGGACATGTATACTATAATAGTGGCTATGGAGGTGGGTATGGTGGGGGCCGCATGAGCGGATATGGTGGTGGCTATGGGGGTACATACAAGGATATGGCTAGTACAGAGGTGGATATGGTTACGCGGCTATGGCGGTGGATATGGTGGTTGGCATGGAGGATATGCTGGTGGTGGTGGTGGGTATGGAGAATATGAGGGAAAGAATGTAAATCATAGCAGTCGGTGTGGCCTAAACACTACCAGAATCTATAAATCTCCCGAGAGCTAGAAACACTCGAGAGAAACTAAAAAACATTAGGGTAAGGCTTTACTGAGGAAATGCAGTCCACGTCTATTTGATCAGCAAAAATTGAACTGTCCCGAGTGTTATCACAGAAACCTTGGGGGAAATTGTACTATGTGGTGTGTTTGCATTGACTCTCAGGAAAATATAAATAAATGGGAAAAAAATTGTTTCTAACGGTGTTTTAGGTGTAACGGAACCATCTCCCATGTGTGCAAATATTCGGGAAACAAAGATGACGTGTCATTTTGCTGGGACCCGGAAAAAGTTTCTTACATGTGTTTCCCGAGTGACCATCTGCTTTAGCACACGGGAAAGTTCTTCCTACTCTTCTTTTTTGTCTAGCAGCTGTATAATGTTTTCTTCCAACAGCCATACAAACAAAAAGATACGTGCATTGATATAGCAGAACCACACACACCGACAATATAACATGTCCATTTCAAGAGTTTAGAAAAACCAATCCATATAACCAGAAATCACTTAACTTTATTCACCGTGACCATTTTATTCGCTAAACTAAACTATATAATGTGATACACTCATAGAAACCACGAACACTATTAAGCATGAAACCTCCAGAATTCAAGTAATACAAGGACAAGGTTGCTCTAAGCTCAATTAAAGACAAACGATCAACGGAGTCAGGCCAACCACCTACACAATAAACCATTCACAACTATGAATTATGTGATTATAGGATTAAAATTTTCTAGGTTTGAAGCAAATAAATAGACCGTTCAGTCCAGGCCATCACAGCTTATGTCATTTTGAAGCAGATAACTAGACAATGTATTCAAAAATTATCAAGCAAATTAAATAAATATTCTGAGGCTTAGCCAGATCACAACCAAATAACAAACCAAACTGACGGAGCTTTAAAAGGACTAACCTTTATCTTGTCTTTATTCTAGGGATGAATTTGTGTTTGTTGATTGGCCAAGGAGCTAAAAACATTAATACATAAAAACTTAAGTAAAAGATAATGCATTTATTAATTACTCGGTATGCAAAGTAGGAAGAAGATTACTTGATGGGAAGCATGGGAGTTTACTACTAAGTAGTTGTAGATAATATTAAATATGTTAGTCAGGAAGTTCAAGATGCTAGCATGTATCCGCTCATTTGATTGATGGCTAGTAAAATAAAACATGTTAAATTAAAGGAAACATACATCTAGGAACCATTTGATGATGTAATTTTACAGAGCTCCCTCTCAAATGCTCTCTTTCTCTAGTTTTCTCATTTATGTAAACATGCATCTCTATCTATATCCAAATCAAATTAGTCATAAATGTATTAACCAAGACAATAGACCAACTATAACCACATTTGGAGAATAAACCATTCCAGGGACCCCAAATTAGCACCATAAGCATATTCAGCAAATAGTAGAAGTGCCACAAGCACACATCACTTAAGTACTGGTTACGTGAGAAAAATACTATGCTATCTTTCTATCATTGTTATGCAAAAGATAAAGAATGTACATACTGATTATGCAAGAAAAAGACGAAGAGCATGTTTGGTTATGAACTTGATATTTGACAATTCATCTCAGTATGCGATTCGAGTAAGGCTAAAAAAACTCAGCTATACAAGGATCTGTAGACATGGAGAAGTATTTAGGAAAATTAATATATAATGTTCAGGACAAGATGGACAAGATCTTTTGTTGTTCATGAACAACATGTACAATTTAGGCTTATAACAATATATCCATCATGAAGGAAAATAGCAATTGAAAACATTTTAAGAAAATAAAAAGCTAATAGAAGTCCCAATGATTCTTCTCATGTGCAGAATTTACCAATTCCTAAAGAAAATAAAATTCTAACAAAAGTCCTACTACTATATCTCATTGCAATCGTACTAGCTCCATAGGCAGTTCAGAGCAAACCAATGACAACTTAGTGTAGAGGGAGATGTCAACATAAGTGGGAATTAGGGCTTCACCAAATA
>JAGXJF010001036.1:0-135721 GCA_019208055.1 Stipa capillata | reverse complement strand
ACTAAGTGTTCAAGCCTCTCCAAACGAAGACGTAGAGTTGTTGCCAACAACTTGAACTTCGGGATAAATCTTAAGTCTCCTCTCTAGCCCTTTACTTATGTATTATTCTTCATTTGAGCTAGATCTTGCTTGATATTTGTTGCTTCATCTTTAATTGCTTCACCCTTACTTGCTAAACAATAAATTTAGGTAAAATTTGATAATCTCCTATTTACCTCCCTCTAGTCGATAGACCTCGATCTTTTAGTATGCACATAATGTAGCTTGCTTCTATACCTCTTATCCTTGCAGCATATGTGTACAGACAATACAGTTTCTTTATTCATGCTTGTTCCTTCTGCTGTTTGTGTGTGCATAATGTAAGTTTGATATGCATCATTCCTTTATATTGCATTTATATGTTTTTTGTTCCATCCCTGATCCTTGCTATTACCTCCATGTACGCACAGGTCATTGCCCTCTCTGAACTCACTCCTGCTAGCAAGTGTGTAACAATCTGTGTCTGTGTTTCACGCATGTGGGGGTACTTGAATAAGGAAAAAGAGCTTGTTCATTTTGATCTTGTTCTCATCGATGAGGAGGTACCGTGATTGCCTTTTGTTTATTCCTTCTGTTATCCTGTTAGCTAAGTGGTCTTATTATTCTTCTTTGAAACAGGGACCAAGATGTATGCTGAGATAGCAGGCGCTCAGGCTCTAAGATTTAAGGATCTACTTGTTGAAGGAGAGGTGTACCTGATCAGGGATTTCTTTGTCCCATCAGCAAAAAGAATGTTTCGAGCTGTTGAAGCAAGGTTCATGATCAAGACAACGCCGTGGACAAAGGTTGAGCAAAAAACAGTTGTGCCCGCTTCTTTCCCTCGCTATGCATATAACCTTACAGGATTTGATCAGCTGCCGCATCTATTGGCAAGAAAGAATCATTCTTAGGTAACTGTATTTATTCTTATATTCTACATCTCAATTGCCTAACTTTGTTATCTCCTTTGCACATCAGGCACTATATTTTTGTTTGGTACTTATGCGGATGCACTTGGCATAATAGTTGCCATTTCGGACTTGCTTGTTGTTTGCCTCCCAGGACAACAGCATGACTCTTCCAAGAGAAACCTGCGATTGGTGGACATTGAGTGAGTGGAATAACTCATGCATCTTGTTTTCGTATCTCAGTGCCAATATCTTTCTTTTTTTACTGTATTCGTACTGACTGGTATAAGTACCTAAAAATCCTTGCCAAGTTCTCCGTATGCACAGGCGACTGTGCTGTGGCAGGGCAATTCATTAGTGATAGTTATCTGTTTGTATCGTTCCATTCGATTTGCTATCCTCACTATGTGCAGTTTTCCCTTGAAATGGATACTTGTAACTGTCAATCTCATGCAGTGGAAGGATGATTGATGCTGCTTTGTGGGGACATTATGCAGTTTCCTTTGATGGCAAAGAGCTGTACAAAAAAGGGCAGTCAGAGGCTCTTATCGTTCTCTTAGTTGGGACATTGATCAAAGACTACCGAGGTCATGTGCTGTCCAGCATTCGTCTTTTTTTCCATACGACATGCATACATATCGCCTCCGCTTATGGGTGCTAACAACCACGTTTCTTCATAATGGTTTCTTCATAATGATCATTACCGTGATTACTGTAGGGCATGAAACTATAAGCTATGGTGAAGCTGGGAAGTACTATATCAACCTAGATTTTCTAGAAGTTGCTTCATACCGCGAAAGGTCATCTCCTTAGTTTCGCTTTGGATAGAACTTTTATTGCCAATTGATGGACATTGGCTTTGTTTACTATTGTTTCCCACTTTTCAATCCAGCTTAGGGCAGCAGTTGCCGGTTATTGAGTGGATGGCAGCCGCAGATGATCGGTACCAAAGAGCTTACAAACAAACTGAAGCAAGGGCAGTTAATATCGAGAACCTCTTATCAGCTGATCCAAATGACTTCATTGTACGTTCTTCTTTTGCTCCTGGAAAGTTCCTTATAGCATGCTCTATTATTTAGCAACTCATGTCAGAACCTCCTTTTCCTATCTTCTGTATGCAGGGACAGAACTTGCTATGCACCGTAACACTTACCAAGGTTAGTTCACCTTCGTGGTGGTTTCTATGTTGTTCAAGGTGCCACAAGACTGCATACCCAGCAAACACTGAGTTCAGCTGTAGCGATATCTCCTGCCCCTCAAAAACCGCTGAACCAAGGTATATAGTATAAATACACTACATATATTGTTCCATCTACCCTGTACTCAATTTGTTCTCTCATATTCATGCTTGAAATCAGATACAAAGTGTGCATGCTCGGCACAGATGGCACTAACGAGACAGAGTTTGTCTTCTTCGCTGGAGTAGCCAAGCAGGTTATTGGAAAGCATGTCGATGTCCTCGTGCGTGCTTCTACACGCAGACCAGGTGTTATTCCAGCTGAAATATCAGCAATTCCAGCCAAAATATCAGCACTTGTCACTCAGAAGTACACGTTGGATGTTAGCATTATAGAAAAGGGACTCTAGTTTGGATATATTGCATTCCAAGTTAACAACATAGATATTGTCCATCCAAAAGCAAAAGCATTTGAGTTCAGCACACTTGTGTCTGCCTTTAGCCAATTGCCTACAACAGAGTCGATTCTTGCCATAACAGGTCCTTCACCCGTCAGTATAGAGGTGAGCTTCTTTATGTCCTCATTTGCTTGATATACAGACCTCCAATTTGCTTCTCTTCTATGTCCATGTATGCCGTATTTGTCCCTTTATATGTTTCCTAATATGACAAGAACTGCAACGTGCCAGGTTGCTAATGCTGACCAATCTGCTGTGCTGTCAACATCCGTTGAAGCTGCAACTGATTGCCTGCAGACCACACTGGTCAATCTACATCTTCCTTCTCCTTGTTCGTCCTCTTCTTTCCTCCTTCCCATTTACTGTACATGTAATGCTGTCTTGGTATTATTGTAGCTCCCAGTAACATCGAACAGCAGTCTAAAGCAAGCTACAGCCGCTCTTCCAGATGCAGGTTCGGGGACAAAAACCAGGCATCCAAAAAGGTTAGTGCACTGATCTTACATATTGTTATTTACCATTCCGATTGATGGTAATATAGAACTACCATGCACTTCCAGGTCACTAGATGAGCAGGCTAATAGTGGACCGGTCAAGAAACTTTTCAAATAAGGTATTAAATATCGCCATCATTCCCAGCATCCAGTGTATCTGCTTTCCTACGGTGCATGCATATACATATGGGTACCTTGTCTGTTCTTGCTTCAACATAAAGAGAGTTTACACCTGCACAGATTTTTCATAAGAGAAAATAATGTTCGGTTAATGTATGTTCAATCTTCCACGCTACTGTCCATTGCGTCTTGCGCCATCCTCTTGTCTTTCCTATTTCTATTATCTCTATGTTTGATGTTGTACTACACCATATCCTTAACCACTTTTTATATTTTACATGCTTTTCAAATTTACATCGTGCAGGCTATGCAGCTGTTGATTGCTCAGTCCATTTCTGTAGGACTCCTTTTGGGTCATCGTATTTCCTGACGTAGTGACCAGTTCTTTTGGATGGCCCTATACAAGGGGATGTCTATGCGCAGGCCTGCTATCGTTACATGCCATCTCCCTAATAGACTAATATGCATCCATCTTAGTGTTTTGCAGACTGGTAATCGGTTGATTCACTCATTAATCACCTAGCCTACCATGTATAACTTATCTTGTACTAGATCTGAAGTTTAGCTATAACTGGCATGTATGTGCGTCTAGCCTACGATACCAAGAACTCCGTTCGCCATTCCTTCCGTTGTTCTATGTTTGCCAATATTTTACGTTTTGTCCAACTCTTGAAGTCCGCTCTTTCCTTCTCCGCAGATTACTGGTTGTTTTCGATCATACATTGTGAGAGTCTAGTTTCAACTACTAGACCCCCCTGTGTATATCCTCGTCAGTCCAGGATCACGCTGACGATACACGGGCGAAATGAATAACATTACATGCTTTCAAAGTTTAAAAACTTAATTGAGTACAATATGTCACATGGCTTACAAAGTTCCATGTCTATCGACATTTATTACATCAGAGGCAAACAGCGGAAAAATAAAAGTGAAGCGACTCCATCCGTGCCACAGGCAATTGACGGAAGCCACGCGACCTATTCTTCAGGCTCATCATAGAAGAAGTCTTCATCGGCGCCTTCTTTAGCATACTCCTCTGCACACCACCACAACAAAATATGCACGATGAGTACTTCACGTACTCAGCAAGCCACCTAGCAGCAGATGGTCCTACCATACTATATGCAAGGTTTCAAAGGAAGGCATTATGGCTTAATTGCGTAAAGCAACTTTTAGTTAAAATATTAGGGTAGTTTCAAAGGCATTGTTTTGATGTAAACCAGTTTTAGTATCAGGGGTATTTTCTAGCATGTGGTCCTCGACCAAGACCTTCGAGCAAGGAACTCCTGCCTTAACTCGGCCATAGGTTTCATCAGTAAAGGGGTAGAGGGAAGTAGCAAGGGGGAGAGGGATATGTCCTTTTCATCAAGAATGAGTCATGTGTTGTCCATAACCGTGGACACGGCTAATCGATTAGTTTATTACTCTGCAGAGTTTGTACACTTTACCCACATTACACAATCTCGCCTTGTTGCCACTGGCCGTTGCCAGCATTGCAACTGGGAGATTGTGACAAGGTCTTTTAGCTAGATCCCCCTAAGGTGTGACATGCCCACCGGGTCTGTGTAGCGACCAAATCTTACAACACGAGATCAGTGAGGATCATCGTGGATAAATTGGTTTTTCTTTTCATACATGCATGCATTTAGGTTAGTCGAATTGGCTCAACCCGAAAACCTAGAAAAAACGACAGGGAATCAGCGTTAGATAAAACTTACAAAAATTAGCTCCACCAAAACGTGACTCTAACGAAGTCCTTAAGTTCTATATACAATGAGAAGCCTCACCAAAGTTTCTCGACCCAGCAAAGTCAAGATGTACAATTAAACCTAATACTTCTCCCTGTTTGAGCAAAATTAAAATGGGTGAATTATATGAACACCCTCTGCTTCAATATAAACACAATATAAAATTCAACGTTAACGATCGTATTGACCTGAAGGTTAATGTTGTGAAAAATAATTGAAGAAATGAATTAAGAACCGAGGAGTCAACTTCATTTTTGGGATTATATACGCAGGGCACTAAAATATGAGGTTAAACTAGGGCATCACCTTTAATCCGTAACAATTTATAAACTAGGTTATAGATTTTCTTTTTATTAACTAAGTTTACAAGGGATACAGCAAAACAAAAGGAAAAAATTTCTCACCTCTTTTACCTGCCGTGGGGCCCACCCGCCAGATTTTCTTTCTCCTCCCCTTTTCTTTTCTTCACCCGCTGCAGCGCTTCTTCCCCACTTGGCAAGCATGCACCGACCGGCCCCATTTTCCCCATCCTTCTTCTCCCCTGTTGAAAGGGATCTCAGGAGTCGACTAGAGGGGGGGTGAATAGGTCGGCTCTAGAAATTAAAATGCCTAATGGGTTTCTCTTCTGGAGATAGGTCAATCCTAGAGAAAATATATGCAACTGATGCAGGTAACTGAGACTCAGCAAGATATATCAGATAAACACCAGACACTCAGATAGCAAACTCAGCTGATGTAGAACAAGTTATATTCAGAGCTAACTGAGTCTCAGGTGTGAGAGTCAGGTGAGTGCATCAGATGACGTGAACAGGAAAGGTACTAGCTTTAGCAGGAGCTAACTGAGTCTCAGGTGAGGAAACTCAGTTAGTGTGCAACAAATAAAGGTGCTCTAGTGATCTAAGCATGCATAGATATCAGAATAAGTAAGAGCAGATCACAAGACAGAAAGTAAAGCACACAATGATTTGTTTTACCGAAGTTCCTACTTCTTGCGAAGCAGTACGTCTCCGTTGAGGAAGCTGTTCTCACAGCCGGCACCAAATCGTGCTCTTTCCTCGAGTACCTTTCTTGTGTGGAATCCTTTTATCTTGCTGCTGCAAGACAGGCAGACCCGAATCGCCCTCACAGACTCTTGGTGGCAGCCACACAAGACTTGGCTTGCTCACCAACTCCAAGAGCACTCCCACTCTTGGAGGAACCAGTACCTCGAATGCTACACCTGAAGGACTAAGTAACTCACTCTCACGATGGATGCACGCAGGCAACACTCACTTGGAGACCTAGAGCTCTTTCTTTCTCAACAGGTTGCTTTCGGGTTAGAGGCAAAGGTTGGGTAAAGGTTCGAGGTTGAAAACCTCCCCAGGTTCCCTATTTATAGGGTCCCTGGCAGCTAGCCGTTACCCTCATGCCACGTCAGACAAAGAGCCACCAGACCTAACCTATCTGAGACTCAGCTAACATGCACCTCTGGTAACCTACTAGCCGCGGCTGAGCTACCCACCTGAGTCTCAGATGCCAAACTCAGGTGGACTCGGTTGCCTCAGGCAGCACCTGAGCACAACTCTGGCCGGCTCACTACAAGCCTACAACTGACCAGAGAGCAATGGCCTCGCCACAGTCCCTGTCCAGCTCGCTCAGACCCTTGGCACTGGTTCCAAGCTTCTTCACCGAAGACGACTGCCCTTGTAGACGCACAGCGAACCCTTGGTCCTGATCCACCAGCTTCCTAGCTCCTCCAGGACTTATCAAGCTTGCATTCACGGCCCTTGAACTCCATCAAGCAACCATCACCTCGCTTGCCCTCGAGCACAGCCTCGGCTTCCTCGCAACTGTGCCTCAGGAACCTAGCTCAGCTGGTCCTTCTGACCTTCCCAGTTCCTTGCTCTTTTTAGGGCTCATCATCAACAGTTGTCTCACTTCAGCTTTCACCTGTCCATCTAATCCCTGTTCACACTCATTGCAAAACATTAGACACAGGTGAGGATTGCCAATAACCATCAAAACCAAACTCTGGGGCAAGATAGCCATCCTCCCAAGCTCCATGGGAGTGGATGCACTTTCAATCTCCCCCTTTTTGGTGGTTAGTGGCAACCCCTTTAAAACATTCATTTAGATAAAAAAGAGTATTGCATTTAACCTTGTTTGACATCAACTCCCCCTTAAGATGTGCACAAGTGAGATTTTGCATTTGAATACAAGTGTACAGATCAGATTTAAACATTGGAGAGTTGATGCAAAAACAGGTTCTCACAACATAACTGAGAATATAAGCACAGCGGAATAGCAGGTATGTTGGAGGAGTACTCAGCAAATAAGATAACAGAAAGGATTGCATGCTTGAGTACAAATATCAAATATCAGAGCGTCATGTATATATCAAATATCAGAGCATGTATTAGAGCTAAAGAGAGGAATATCATGTATCAGAGCAGAGCAGATGTGATAAAGAGATCAATGTATTTCAATATATTTGAGCAATAACAGTCAATACAATACAAAAACGAGGTGTTCAAGACTGATAAAATCATTTTGCAGTACATAGAATGTCTTGACACACATGCAGTCTAGTCTACCCCTTTACATACTGCTCCCCCTGAATATAATACTCTCCCCTTTAAGCTATTCTCTCCCTACTCTCTCCCCCTTTGCCACTAAGCACTAAAAAGAGATAGGAAGAAGAAAGAAAAGATCCTCAGGGAGCTGGCTTTGGTTGCAGGAGGGATAGGATCTGATCAAATTTGCTGTTGACCGAGGCCTTGAGATCTGCCATCTCACTCTTGAGTTCAGATTTCAGCTGAGCCATTTCTTGTTGCAGTTCATCTTGTCTCCTCTTGATAACAGAGATCTGTACTGGCACAACCCGTTTAATGAAAGCATCAATAGCTGCGGGATTGTCTAGACGTTGAACCAAAGGAAGACTGTCTGATGAAAGGTTCACAGAGACCGATGCTTGTCGCTCAGCAGGAGGAGATGATTCTCTAGCTGAGTCTCGGGTGGGAGACACCTGAGGCTCAGGTAGGACTGCTGGGAGATCAGCTGCTGGCTGAGGTGGTCTGACTGAGACTCTGGTAGCTTGCTCTGGAGGCTCTGAAAAGTCTGACTGAGATGAGTTGAGGATGTTGTAGAAAGGAACTTCATCTTCATGGTCATCCTTCTGAGGTCTGAATTTGCTGAGATATGTCTTCTTGTCAAAAGAGAAGACTGAAGATGCTAAAGATGTTCTTTGGAGAATCATATGCATTAGATATGAGCCATATCTCATCTTGTCAGATCTGTTCTTCTGGCACTCATTTATTTCTGAGAATATGTATCTGGCCACATCAAACTTCTCTTTCTTTGCTATGAGCTCAAGAATTCTCCATACTGGATTGTATATGGCATCAGTTCCTCCACCTTTGGCACAGATGGATATGTTCAAGATCTTCACTATGTGCTTGGGTGTCTTCATCAATCCTTTGAAATTGGAGATATGCTTAGGGACTGCACCCTTAACAGGAGGAGGCACAAAGCCTGTAGGGAAGAACTTCTTCCTTTTCTCATTTGGAACCCAATCTGGCAGGAGACTCTTATCTTCTTCTGAGCCTTTGGATATGCTGATCTTCTGTAGCTTTGACCCTGATGGTAGATTGAACATCTCTGCAAACTCTGGAGCTGTGATGCACAGCAGTTGACCTCTTGTCATCCAGAGCATATAATCTTGATTGTTCTGCTCTACAAAGACTGTTGCATAGAATTCCTTGATAGCTTCAGAATCATAATCTTGGTTTAAACTGCATATCTTATCAAGTTGAACAGCAGCTAAAATCTGCTTCAGATTTCCTAAGCCGTTCTTGGCAAGGTTTTCCCAATCAATTGGCATGCTGTCAACAAAACCTTTCTTCTGCAGCAAGAGATGATAGCTTGATTGCTGCTGATCATTCCAAAACCTTGGATCAGTGCAATGTCTTCTTTTCAGATTTCCCTTCACTGTCAAAATATGGATTTGTGGTTCTCATGGCAGTGTAGTTTGATGTGCTTCTTGAATCCAGGTTCATGGAGGCTAGACTGGCATCTGCCTTTGGTAGCTTCTTGAAAGCAGTTGCAGATATGAATTTCATCATTGATGTGTCAGATCGTGCAACTTTTGAGAATATAGCTGAGTATTTGTCTTCCAATGACTCATCTGACTCTTCTAACTGAGTCTCAGCTGGGATATCTTCTGAGTCAGATGCAGAGGGGGATGAGTCTGATTCTTCTGCGGACTCTTTCCTTCCACTGCTCTCTTCTTCTTCTTGGTATTCTTCATCTGATTCAGACAGCTTTTGCTTCTTCTTGCGAGGAGATGGAGGATGAGGATCACTTGGACTTGAATAGGAGTCATCTGAGTCTTCTGACTGAGCCTCAGTTGACTGTGCCTGAGACCCAGTTGGCATCCTATGAACTGACTCAGGTGCTGGAGAAGATACTGCTTTTTCTTGCTCTTCAAGTCTTGTTTCTTCTTGAGCTGGTTCTAAGTCTGATAGAGACTGAAATACAGAACCCATGCTCACTGATACTCCAACTGATGGATCTGCTTGTGGCTCAGTTGGGATTTTCATGTGCTTTCAGTTGACTTCTCTTCAAAAGATGATCTTAGCTTATCCATAGATTCCTCCATAGTCTGCTCAAGTTCTTTTTCTCTTGAGTCAAGCTCAGCCAAAATGTCTTCAATTGATTCTATGGCAGCTTTCTGTTGAGTTTCCACTTCCGTGGGGACTAATTCTAGTCCAGCTGATGCAGCCGCCTGAGACTCGGCTGGCTTACTCAGTTGAGGCACTGAACCACTGACTTGTTGAAGGGGCACTGCATCAAGTGCTTGAGAACTGGATGCATAAAATATCCTTGAGTTTGTTTCAGCAATCTCATTTTGTAGATGCTTCTTACGAGCTTCATCAGCACAAGAGTTTAACTCCAACATGTGATTCTCTATTCTCCTTTGTAGAATGATATCTGAGAACCTTGTCCAGAGAGGCTTATAATCTTCTGAGAGTTGAGGGAATAGACGATCAATTTGTTTGATCAGGTCTGCTTTCTCTTGTCCAGAGGCTTTTCCTTCTTGCTTCAGCAGCTTTTTGAGTTCTTCATGGATTGCCTTGTCCTTCAGCTGAGTTTCTCTTTGGAGTTTCACACTCTTTGGAACATCTGGTGATTCAAAGATTTGCTTTGCAAGGGCATCTATTCTTTCCTTCATTTGAGGCCTTTCCTCATCTGTGGCATTAGGCAACTTATCAGTTAGGTCTTGCCATTTTTTATAAGTTTGCTGTGTTCCTGTCTTTTAAGAGCTTCTACTCTCCATTCAGCTTCTTCCTCTTCTTGGAGTTGCTTCTTTGTTTTCTTCTTGACTACCACAGTGTAATACCCAAGTCGATAGATAGGTTTTTGATTTGCATCCATGCATACATGTCATCATCCTCACCCCCACCTCAATTAAACTTAGATGTAATATGAATATACTCTATAGAATATGTTAATATCTCATCCTCGGTGGATAATTGTTGCAAACACCAATCAATTTATTTGAAGTAACTCAATTAACAATATCGTCGATAAGGGTGGTTGAAGTCATCGAACCTTCCGGTGAATCCTCGCCCCTAACACCAAATCCTAAATATGCTAGAATTAGGGTTTCGACGAATGAAGCAAACTCTAGTAGAGGAAATGTTCTAAGACTCCATGAATAGCCTAAAAGGGGATACCCCTAGCCCCTGACCAATTCCTAGAAATTGTGGACATGTCTAGGGCTCAATTCTAGCTCGAATCCGAATCCAAACCCTAAATCGAATTTGAATAGGAACCTAGGTCAAATCAGTCCCAAAATGATTCAAACTCCTGCAGTAGCTCAAGTATAATATTATGAACCTCCTGTAAAAATTTCAAGTTAATTGGAGCTGATTTGGTACATAAAATGTCATGGGGAATAAAACTGGAATGTATAAAAAGAAAAATAAAATGAAACCCTAATCCTCCCCTGGGCCGAAACCCCTTTCCCTCGGGCGGCCCATCTCCTCGGCCCGCTCAATCCCGCGCGCGCTCCCCTCTCCCCCACTGCCAGCCGGGCCCCGCCTGTCGGCGCCTCCCCTCTCACTGCCGCGCCCCGGGCCCGCCTGTCGGGTTCCTCCCTCCACGTCGCCGCCGGCCGCTGGCCATGGTGGGCGGTGCTCCACCCCCGGAGCCCCCTGTCCGAGTCGCCGCCGCCCCTTAAAAGCTCCCTCCCGACAGCCCCCATTCTCCCCTTCCTCACATCCTCCACCCAGAACCCTAGCCCCGGTGCTCTTCTCCCCGCGCCACCACTTCTCCCCGAGCTCCGGTGCCTTCTCCGGTGAGCCACCCCACCTCCAGTAGCCTCTCCGGAGCGCCATTGTCTTCCTTCCAAGCTTTCCCGCACCTCCCCTGCACCACCTCCGCCCTTCCTCCTCGAGAAACCGTGCCGGTTCCATCGATTACATCGTCGCCTCCTCCAAGTCCGGCCAGACTCCGACGAGCGATTCCCCTCAGTCCAGTGGTCCTCCTCTCCCATTTTCTTCACCCCAAGATTTCTCTCCACTCCCTTAACCTTCCCGTGTACTTCCCGTTGCAGATCCACGCCTGGAGCACCTCCTGCACCGACGACCGAAGCTTGCCGCCGCCGCTCGCCGTCGCCAGCCCTCCTCGGTGTTCCTCAGTCCTCCCCGAGCACCAAATCGGGTCCGGGGTGAGCTCCTCGACCTTCTGCCACCTTCCCCGAGCCCGACCGGGCCCTGGAGCCACCTCCGGTGATGCTCCGGCGAGCCCTCCGCCGCCCGAGTGCTTTCTCCGGCCGGCCCGAGTGAAGAAAGAGAGAGATGGAGAGGGAAAGAGAGAGAGGGGCGCGTGGCGCTGTCTGATTGGGCCTCAAGCTCCCGAGCCACTGACCTCGGGGGCCCACTGGTCTGTCGGTACGGTTTATGAGGGTGAGGTTTGGGGTGCGCTCTCGGGTAGATTTAGCCGTGGCATGTGCGCAGCAGAGAGAGAAGGGGGTAGTCTCGGGTAGCTCTAGCAATTAGGGTTAGGGTTTGTTAGGGCAGATTTTGCACCAAAATTCAAATGACCATAACTTTTAAACCACAACTCCAAAGTGAAATATTTTTATATATTTGGAAACCTCATGAAAAACTCTACCAGATGGCTGAATCAAAAATTTATTTTGGTTACATGCACAGGGTGATATTTAGGGTGGAAGTTTGCTACGTCCGAGAGTCCCGTTAACCCTAGAATCTTCACCCTAGCTCCGGTTTCGACGATCTTTACATTTCTGGAATCCTCGCGAGATATCCTACGACATGGGACCACTGAAACTCCAGTAAGGCTACATGCACGATAGACTTCGAGTTGATTAGCCTTTTATCGTCGTACCACGTAAAACCTAACTCGACAATTATAACCATAATTGCATTGAACCCATGACTTGTACTACAGGTGTTATACTAACCTAACCAGCACATTGCCAGGCCTTGTCATCAATACTATTAACCCTAATTCATCGAGACCCCCTTAACCTGTCATGCATGCATAATTAGTGTTCCCCGTAGCTTCGACAAGATAACCTAACACCATGTGTTCTAGTAGTAAATACCCTAACCCTAACTCAACATAAAGGTTAACATTACATACATGCATGCGCCAGGCATTAGGATAACATCAACTGCTTAGTTGTATATACCTTGTCGTAACGAAACCCTAGTCATCCAAGCATCGCCATGACATGCATATTCTACCTAAAGATCATGCATACATGCTGAATCTTAATATTTCCTTATCGCTTTCTTTTCCGGTTCTTCGTATTGCTTATAAAAGAATCTGAAGAGGAAGACCACCAGGCTTACGACCCCTCGCAAGACCAGGAACAACCAGAATCAGGCAAGCAGAGCTTGTTGCATCTTTACCTTCCGTACTCTCGTGTATGCCCTTGTATATGTGCTATGTGTATGATTGTTATCGTTGAATCGTTGCAAGTTGCGCACACTAGCATGTGTAGGATGTGTCTTACGTCGAGAACATCTTATAGCTCTTCAACTAAATTGTTAAGTGAGTTGGGAGAGCCGAGGGCGTGCACAATGGGTACGGTTGGTGTGAATTGATGCATGACGGCGACCCAGGTGTATGAAGGTTTTGTCGCCATACCAACCCTATTTCCAGAGTGTCACCATCCCTTATCACACGTGAACGCTAGCGAGAACCAACACTGAGGATAGCTGGGGTAAGCCTCCATGCACTTTGTGAGGCTCGCTACCTCCAAACTGTTATGCACTCACTATGCCTGCAGGGGTTGAGTTGTCGGTAGTAGTTCGAGAGATTTAAAATGAATATGCGAGGATTGGATCGAATTGGAATTATTAACTCGTGTATGGATTGGATCAGTTTGGATTTTACTTAGGGGCTGCCCTAATCGGATCGGATAATGTCTAATGGATTGAATTGGATTGGATACACGGGATGCCCCGATGGAATTGGAGTTGATGGTTTGATTTGGTCTGGGTGTGATGTGTTGTGTTATGAGTTAGTTGGTACTTAGTTTGTCTTACTTCACCTTATTAATGTTATGTTCTTAACTTGTATATTGTTACTCTGAGAAGCATTCATGTTTAATTAATGTTGAACTAGTATGAGTAGGACATTTAATCAAGCACGGATAAGTCTTGCGAGTACGTTCGTACTCACCCAGGATACCCCTGGAGCTTGCAGGTGAGCCGGTGGTGGAAGATTATTTCGATGATGCTTAAAACTTGCGTTTCCTCGGTTGTGTTCGATTGATGGGATAGTTGTAGCTTTTGCTCAGCGGTCGCTAAGACGCTGTGGGACCCATTCACTTGTTTCCGCTGTCGTTCAATTTCTCCGTACTCGGATATGCTTTCAGTTATGACTGAATATTGTAATGTGTTGTCCCATCGTGGGCAGTTAATATTAATATCGTATCTGTAGAGCTTGTTATGATATCCGAGTTGTTAATCCCAGGCTGCCCTTACGCAATGCGTGTATGATTTGAAGCGTTTTGGGTATGCCGTGAAGGGTTGCGGTTGTACCGGTTGTTACTAGGTTGGGCACGAATCGGTTGAGTGACCCGCTGGCTGAGATGCTGTGCCGGCCAGGCAGGGTGTGGGCGTTCTACCGGGCTTTCGAGCGACCCACTAGCCTTCGGGCCAGGTTAGGGTGTGGGTAGAACTGCCGGGCTCCTCCGACCTTGTCTTCCCTGGTAGTAATTGGGAACGACTCTACACCTTCACCGGATATTGGAATCGTATGTGGCTCTGGGAAGATTGGTCGCTTCCGGCCGGCTCGCACGTGGCGGGTGTCGGATCGTTCAATCTTGGTGCGTACGGCGCAGGTACCGTGCCACCGGGCTGACGAGTCCTTCGGTCCTTGGCGACTTCGCGTTCCCTTAGTCATATGCAATTCCGGGTCCGTGACAGAATCTCATTAGGTCCAAACTCACCTCAGATTCATTCCCTTATGTTTGCTGATGATCTGATTGTTTGTGGAAGGGCAGACACCATGGATGCGCAGGTTATCAAAGATAGTCTACAACAGTTCTGCAATATGTCAGGGCAAACTCCAAATTGGTCTAAGTCTTTTATTTATTTCAGCAAAAAGGTAACACAGAACCAAAAAGATTCTATTAAATCTATTTTTCCAGTTCAACATATGCAAAATGACACCATTCACCTGGGCCACCCTTTAATCATGCCTTCAAAGAATAGAAGTCAGTCTTATAATTTCGTAATAGACAGATTCAGAAACAAGTTAACTACTTACAAAGCAAATAAACTATCTCATGCAGGAAGGCTAGCTCTCATACAATCTGTGTTTGCTTCTTTACCAATCTATTATATGTCTAATATCATGTTCTCTAAGAAATGCTTAGCCCAGATGACTTCCATTATCAGAAAATTCTGGTGGACTGGTGCTCAGGAGGATATCAAGAAGAGGCCTCTTTATCTCAAGGCCTGGAAAGAAATTTGTAAACCTAAAGAAGAAGGAGGGCTGGGCATAAGAGACCTCCAGGCAGTTAACGAAAGTCTACTCATGTCAGCAGCATGGAGAATTGCAACAGAGGAAGACACCACAATCTCCAAAATTCTTAAAGCTAAGTACTATCACAATACCTCCTTTTGGAAGGCCAAAGGTAATATTCCTAAATCTGCTTTTTGGTCTTCTATCCTTAAGGTTAAAAGTAAACTTGCTGAAAATTGCACTATTCAAATTGCAAATGGCTGCACTAACATCTGGAATAGTCCTTGGTGTTTTTTCTGGCAAGATATTCACAGCCATCTAATATTCAAGATCATGGTTTTAATTATCCCAATTTTATTTCTGATCTGTGGCTCCCTAATTCGAAAATTTGGAACACATCTCTTATAACTACTTTGTTTGGTCAGCAAAATTGTGAACTGATCTCAAATATTCCTGTTACTGCTGCTGATCATGATGACATTGTGATTTGGAAACATTCTGCTAATGGTGTCTGTACTTCAAAAAGTGCCTACAAAACCTTAACCTCCATTCCTTGCAATGCAAATCCTGTTGTGAATGTTCATTTTGCAGGAAATGTGAAAAATATTACCATGGCGGCATGGAAAAGCAAGCAATTACCTCCCCGAATCCAGACCTTTGCTTGGCGTCTATTGAGAAAGGCTTTACCTACAGCAAAAAGAGGATCTATTATTTCTAGACATATTGACAAGCATTGCAAAAGATGTGGTCAAGTGGAAGATGATCTGCATCTTTTCTTTGCTTGTGAGTATGCAAAAATTGTTTGGTTTGCCTCTTTTTTAGGTTTACGGATCGATGGCCTGATTACTCAACAGATCTCAACGGTTCCAGATATAATCAATTTCATTATACAAACCTTCACTCAACACAACCCTCTAGAGTTTATTTTAGCAATCCTTTGGATGCTTTGGAAGTCTAGAAATGAATTGTTATTCAATTCAAAAGATCAAAATCCCACACAGGTCATACATGGAGCAAAAGCGCTTCTAGGAAATGAAGAGAAGAGCAACCAAATAAAAGAGCCTCAACACCAAAGCAACATCTACAAAGCTGTTTATTCTATTGATAGGTCCAGGATACAGCAAGGCCCAAATATCTTTGTGGATGCAGCTTGGGGAGAACAAAATCCTCCAAATATTTCTCTTGCAGGTGTACGGAAGCACGCAGGACTGGGAATCTTCATTCTTGTGCCGCAACATCGGCAACACAGAACAATTTTTTTGCAGGAAACTTCACAAGCGGAAAGCGCCCTTCAAGCTGAAGCGCAGGCCCTGGACCTGGCATCTACCATCACTTCTAGACTTCAACTCCACCAATGCTCCAACTTTCTAACAGATAACGAGACCTTGGCGTTGGCAGCCGCAGCAAGAAAGCCTAAAGAAAAGCCAGGCCACTGGAGTATTAGGCCAATCTTGCAAAGTTTCATTTCTAATACTCATGCAAGTGATACTAGAATATACAAGATCAAGAGAGATAGTAATAGAAATGCCCACCGTGAAGCACAGAATGCATATAGAAAAGCTCCTGGGAGCTCATGCATCTTTTCTTGCACTAGTTGCAACCATCCTTCAGCCTCTTGTCCAACAAAGGCTGCTCTATGTAATCTAGTAGTAGCCAGCCACAACATTGTAGCTGTGACTTGTTTTATATAAATAAATAAAGTCCTGAGTTTACAAAAAAAAAGAGGGTCAATATACCCAACTATTCGGTCATGGGGTGGGTTCTTTCCCTTTCTGATACCTTGATATTCCTATACACTATAGGAAATTACTGAACAAACATTGAAAATTGGGGGGGGGGAGGATCATTTTGAAAAAAGGCTCGGTATCTGGAAGGGATGTCACCTTTCTAGTGGGCTCACTTAATGATTATTAATTCAGTAGTAAGTAGCTTGCCTATGTTCATGCTCTTGTTTTTGAGGTGCCCGTGGGAGTACAAAAGTGTTTGGATAATTACAGGTCAAGATTTCTTTTGGCAAAGCGATAGTAATAAACGCAAATTGTCGAGACCCATAATTTAATCCAACTTAGCAATGATGCATCACTTGAATACCCGAGCAACCACCCAACATACCATGCGTATCGGACATGTGTGTATACATCACCATTGGGTAGTCCAACACCGGGCCAACATGTCATACACTTACCAAACGTCATATGGATTCACCGTTGGCCAAGCCGGGCAAAAGCGAAAATCATTTAAAAAGCCGAAAGGAATTCCAAGCATCCTAGTACACATTATGCACTCCGGGAACATACACGCACTGTGGATAACATGTACATGAATAACATTAATAACACAACAAAGCTCCGAGGAGAGGTTTATATAGATAATAGTTCACATTCCTTACACATGGGCACTATACATAAGTGCAACCAAAAGACCTGAAGTCACAGGTACCAAATTAGTACATCAAATTCAGTGGCGGAAATATAGATAAAACATTAATATCATCATGGCAGCCCACAAAATAACACAAGAAGCAAGCCAACTTGGTAACTGCTCAAGCGTCATTTTCAAAGTACTCATTTATGCTAGGATCACTTGTTCCTATGCATGAAAAATTAAATACCAGTGAGTACAATGTACTTGAAAGACTTAGTTGTGCTCTTGACGCGAAAGTAGCATGGCATTTAACATAAAGTAAACAACTTAATTATGAACAACATATAAGAAGTGTTTAACAACATGAGAGCATCATATAAAAATAACTACCATGTCACCATGTCAAATATATTTCATTTCACACATGTGATTAACACAAGCCCATCAATGCCAAGTCAAGGCCATGATAAATGTCCAACATTTCTGATATGAGAACAATATCAATTTAACAATAGGAAGGTACAAATCATTCGCAAAAACACTATTAAGTGTCATGTTCGCTCCCCAAGTGAGGGTTCCAAGGCCCCAAGTGGGAGAATACTGTACTAGCGGCACTAACAGTGAGCTCACGAGGAGTACCTAGTGGCTGACTAGAGGAAAACCAGAGAGTCACCCCGGTGGCCTCCATGAAAGTCCGACATATGGCTGGTAACCACAACATTGCCATCGTGTGCCCACCGGAACTACCACCAGGTCTCTCTTTCTTTCTTAGGGTTCAGGTTGATTAAGCATCAATTTAACAGCATCACGTGGCCGAGACAAGGAACATATCCCCCTACACATGTAGTGAACCACCGAACATTCCAATAGAAGCGACATAATGATAACAAGCATGCATAGCATAACAACAACAATTTAATTAAAGCATGGAAATATCAATAAGATCTCCTTTCCTTGAGGGAAATAATCCTGATCTGTTTGGGGACTATTGGTATGGTGTTCCTCGTTGCCAAATTCTACCGATATGCAAAAACAACACGAAAAAGAGAAGAAGCAATGCAATTAATGAGTGCTTAGCATATAATGGAATGAATGAGGCATGAAATGCATTTTAATGGATGGAGTATTAAATTCTAAGACTACTGCAATAAGTTTCATCCAATTTGAATTTACAGAACAAAAGTTATAAACTTTTGAGTGAAATTACCATTTTAAGCATTTAATTAGCTATTTTAATTAATCTATTTTTTTGGTAACAGTGACATGCATGAGAATGTTTTAATAGAAATTTTATCAAATTATGAGAATTTCCATACAAGGTTCATACATTTTGAAGTTAGTACGAATTTCCTATGATTTGCACAATTTCTAGCCTTGTTTATCCCTTTTCTAGAAATACCTAATTTAATTTGAACTTAAAAAGAAAAATTCTTTTAATACGGATGTGTTCACGGTTTAGTCATTTAAATGTTCAACCTCTGGATTAGCGTGACACTTAATCGTTTAAACGGCCGGGCCACATGTCAGGGTGGCTGGTGGCTCAATGGCGGTGAGCCTGCGCGCGAGCGCACGGCGGTTCAGAACTACACGAGCGGTAGGGGTGGCCATTTCGTACGTGGTTTGCGGCATTCAGATCCCACGCGTGCTGTGGACTTGAGAGAGGGATGTTTGGGGCCAGCATCATGCTGTTGAGATTCACCGGAAGGGAAGCAAGACGATGATCCTGCTCATCTCCTGGGAAATTTGGCTTGAGGAAACAGAAGGGTTTTTCATGATCATAATCCAGTGTATCAAAGAATCATCTACTATGGTGTTTTTCCCTTTTTTTTTGCAGTGATTGTTGACATAGATTGGTTGATAACGGAGCAGAATGGTTGTCTTTATGTCCATTTTTGTTACTTTGCACTTAAACAACTATCTATGTGCACGTTCTTGGTCTATTATATGCAATAACATATTGAGTGCATTCAGCTCCAACTCGAAGTCAACTCTAAGATGGAATGGTATATTTTATATGAAATCGGAGACTACCTCTTGTGTGTATAATATGTTAGTAGTTTAACTGAAAAATGGTAACGTTAAAATTGCTGTGGCAATGAAGCGCTTAAACTGGCCTATTGAATTAAGACAACCACACATACTATGGGGGTTTCATTGACCAAACTTTGCGGTGCGGCGGAGTGCACTATTCGTGCTTCTATATATAGATGATGCACTGACAGTCCCAGACTGCCACTTTGGCTGTGGAGACATACACGTTCCTCTGCAACACCAGCTCCTTCACTATAACCAAATGCATTACTACTCAGCTTGCGGGGATAGCGTGGTTGGGGCGTGCGTGCTAGCACAGTAGTATGGATTTCGGAGTTTGTATATTTCGTGTTAATTGTGTTCAGTACATATGTGATATGTTGTTTATCAATGACCGAAAGAATATGAACTTTCTACTTATGGTTATCATGAATTGAATTACAATCAAATTGCTTTGATTGGGTTACCAATCTCCATAACGGGAGATTACACAATGCGGGCCGGCGGAGGTGACACAAAATTTCGTGTTTATTGTACTACAAGTACACATAGATAAATAGCTAGACTCCATCAGACGCTCAGGTATATATGTATATGTATATAAGGACTCGACACTGTTGGTTTCTAGCCCAAGGATCACGATCGAGAGAACTAGTACGTGAGAAAAACAATTTAGAGCTAGAGGCTCATATCGCTCCTCCTTTCTTCCTTTCTTGTATTTCTTCTCGTTGATTTTGGTTGATTACAATATGCTACCTTCTACCTCCTTATATAGGTGAAAAAACACCTCATAGAAACTAACTAGGACTAGGAGTCCTAATTCTACTCTAATTCCTTCTCTTCTTTCCTACTCTTATTTCTTTTCCTAACATGACTCGGACTGCTCTTTCATGCAACGTGATTAATTACATCATTCACCTCCTTAAGCACATTGCTTCCTTCTCTTCACAGCTCGTACTCCGATCTTATCATGCATCTCCACGAATTTTGGCTTGGACAGAGACTTGGTGAGAATGTCTGCGAGCTGATCTTTCGTTCGTACATGTTTCGTCTTTGCGTACCAAGCCATGGGAGCTTGTCGTAGACCGTAGAGTGCTTTGTGAAGCCGTAGTACTTTTCCTTCTTCGCCTTTGTTCTCGTAGCCGGGAGGATGTGATACGTAGACTTCTTCTACTAAATCACCGTTGAGAAATGCTGTCTTCACATCCATGTGGTGCACTTCCCATCCTCCCTGTGCAGCCAAAGCGATCAATAGTCTCACAGTCTCAAGATGAGCCACTGGAGCAAACATCTTCCCAAAGCTTGATCGATCCCTTGTCATGCTAGGTTTTGAACGATGCCCACTTGAACACGCGGTGTACAAAAGAAGCTACCAGGGAGTTGATTTGCACTTCCCATCCTCCCTGTGCAGCCAAAGCGATCAATAGTCTCACGGTCTCAAGACGAGCCACTGGAGCAAACACCTCCTCAAAATCGATTCCTTGTCGCTGCACGTATCCTTTTGCCACCAACCGCGCCTTGTGATTGATGATCGTCCCGTCGGTGTCCTTTTTTAACTTGAACACCCACTTCAAGCCAATGGGTTTGTGAGTTGGTGGTAATGTGGTGAATGTCCACGTTTTGTTCTTCTTGATGGAACTGAGTTCATCTTCCATCGCTTGTTTCCACTGTGGATCAGTACAAGCTTCTTGAAAGCTTGCCGGTTCTTCCGTTCCGAGTAGACATAGTCCCGAGTACTCTATGTCAATCGGAGAGGTGGCGTCATAGACCTCGTTGAGGTTTCGTACGCCACGTGGCCTTGTATGAATAGGTGATCCTGGTGATTGTGTTGGACTTGGGGTTGCTGCCTCGTACTCGTGGGGGACCGCTTGTGTAGACCTTGTCGGAACTGGGGACTCCATCCCCTGTTCGACAGCGTTGTCGGGCTGCCCGACTAGTGCGTCCGTCTCATCCCGGCTGGTGTCTTCTGCAGGAATGTGAAGCACCGTAAAGGTGTCACTTTACTGCTGTTCGTTCACCGTGGGACTATTACTCCAGTCCCAAACCTCTTCTTCATCAAAGATAGCATCCCGAGTCACCACAACTCGCTTGTCGTTGGATCGTACATCCACTACAGCAGAACAGGTCAGCACTGACGGTCGCCAAACCCCCTCTACTGACGGACAGGGGGCCCGTCACCCTGGAAATGTCAGTGGAGGGGTTCACTCCACTGACGGGCGGGCCGCCCGTCAGTAGTGTTAGTTACTACTGACGGTCCCAACACGCCCAGAGGAGATCCCTAGTCGGAGGCACCTGGTTGTTTCACTACTGACGGGCGAGTCATAAGTGCCCGTCAGTAGAGGTCAATTCCACTGACGGGCATGTCATAAGGGCCCGTCAGTAGAGATATGTATTCCTGCTAAATCATAATCATAGTTAGATTATTCATAATAATAGGCTATAGCATTACATTATTCCTAATCAGTTGCTATACCAACTATTCATTCACAGAGTCAAATCTCATATATAATCACATAACAAATTTGTAATCACATAACAGTTGATATATCGTAATCACATATATATAGTACACTTCACCTCTAATACATTTATCACAAGTATGAAACAATTGTTCTTCAAGTACGGAAACAACGAATCTATTGATGCTCGCTTAAGTTTTGCTTCGGCTTCAGAAATTGGGGGCCAGCGTAGAATTCACCCATCGGATTGATGACTTCAAGGTTGATGAGTTTGGCGAAGACTTTTTGGATGCGGGCAAAGTCCTGACGCCAGTCGTACATATGATTTCCTAGCTCGCTCCAAGCCTTCAGTTCTTTCATATCTTTCCAATGGTTGTTCTTGTACCGGACAAAGCAGTCCATATGGGCGCAAGTGTAGTACCCACATGTAACGCTATTTTCCGGCTGAACTTTGCAAGGGAACTTGTAATGGTGTACCATTTTTGTCGCTTTTACAGGAATTTTAGTATGCCCCGAGAACTTGGCTCTGAAGAAAGCTGTATCCAAAATCTTAGTTATATTTCTAAAGTCCACTGTCTTTTTCGATGAGGAGTCAAAGTAAAAAGCCTTGGCCCAGCTTGGAACGATCACAATTAGGACCCAGTGGTCGCTGCGTAAATGTGAATAAATGAACATAAGCAGGTGGAGATACGTACATAAAAAACAAAAAAATCTCCACATTGCTAAGTTTAGGACTTACGGAGGGTTGTAGGGGGTTAGTATGTACTCCTTGTCCTTATGAACCATGAATGCATGCGACAGGTATTCTTCAAGAAAGGCTCAACCGTTCGGGGTCGTAGCATAGCCTTCGTTCATGCATATCGGATCGATTATGCCAATATTGGAGTCGCGTAGACGTCTGCACTCTTGGGCTTGGTAGAGAGCCCATAGCCTGATCATCGTGGTGTCGAGCCTATAGAGGTTGTACATGTTGAAGAGGTCTTCAAAGTTGATGTTGAAGGTGTCTTGGTCATTTTGCATGAAGAAATTGTATTCCCTTGGCACTTTCACCTTCCAATATTGGCAGAATGTATCAGGATCTCTGGACATCTTTAGGTAATCTTCATGCAGCGTCTTCATGTCCTCCGACAGATTGTCCAGCTCATCCTGGGGGAGCAAGTCCTGACCTGGTAAGTAAACATCTCGCCAGAGACCCATGCTCCGTGTAGATAATTTGGATGACGATGTTGAGAAGGATAAAGATTTCTGCATCTGCTCCTTTCTTTCCTTCTCGCCGGTGCCGGCCCGTCTCTTTTTGCTTTTCCTCCTCTTCTGTAGTGGCTCCGGGCTCTTGCCTGCCGCCATCGCTACTTCCAGCGTCCCAGCTAGTGTGGCGGGAGAGAAAATCTTCCCCCTCCATTGATCCAGGGGGTCGCCTTGAACCTCGGAGGGCCTTTCCGACACTTCCGGGGACCGCAAAATCGGTGACATGTGCTGGTCCCCGACAAGATGGTCTTCCAGGTCTTTAAAGGACGGAGGTGATTGGCTGAGCCCCAACGGAGATCGTCCGATTGATGGAGAGGGGTTGTTGGACGAGGGGGCCGTGCAAGGAGACGCCGTCGCAGTTATAGTAATCTGGCTCTTCGGCCACTGGATGAAGCAATTTTTGCACTGCCCTAGCTTCGTCAGTTCCTCTTCGATAGGGACTAACACCTCACTGTAGTGGTTGAGGATGATGTCCACCTGCACCTTCGCATGGTGCTCCCGCATAGGAACACAGTGCAGGATTGCCCCCTCCGGCGTTGGGAAAACCTGGCCGTGCACGACCGGGATCTTCATGCCAGGAATCTGCACCGTGAGTGTGCATCTAGTGGCTTCCTGCGAAACAGAGGATAGACGTGCCGTCCGCACTGGAGTCAGGACAATGAGATCAGCTTGTACTATAACGACTCGTTTAGCGGACGAGACTTACGGTGATGCTGTCGACGGGATTCACCGAGTCAGGGCCGCCGTCCGAGGTGGATGCGCAGCTACTCCATCCAGCCGGCTGGTTAACGGGAAGCATGCTCTGTTGGCCTTGCGCTGCGGCCACTTGCATACGTAGCCACGTCTACTCGGCAATCTCCCGCATTTGCTCCCGCATACTGTCCATAAACTCCTGGCTATCTCTCCTTGGGTGGCGGCGACTCTCGGGGTCTCGGGGAAATACTTTGTCCCATTTAACGCCGGAGCCGACGCCTACTACACGGCCCCGATGCTCCGGTTTCTGTCGGGCCTTGGACAGATCATCGCTCCACCTTGGGGAGCTCATCACAGAGTCCTGTGAGCTTATAGGCTGCTGGCTCAGTTCTGTCTGCAAGTTAAATTACTTGATGAGAAGATAGCGTACTTGGATGCAACGTAATTAAGTACGAAAAGACACCGGGTTGAGTCGTTACCAGCCGGTTGGCCACCACCTGGAGTTCCTCGGACTCTATAATTGGCGACCCCGTCATGGGGTCAGAGCTCGTATGTGCCCTCATTTACTCCCTAGCGCGTGGCTGCCTGAGATGCGCGAAAGGAGGTGCTTTCCCAGCCGCCACTAATTTGGCGTCCTCTCTCTCCCACTTTGGTCTCTTCCCTAGGTAGCCACGGCTGCCGAGCTTGTGGTCTAACGTGTTCTTCGAGTGAAGCTCCTTCCCCCAACGACTCTTCTCCTGGAATTCGGGACTCCTTATTTGAGCAACGAATTCGTCCCAGTCTTCCTTTTGTATCTTCGACCATTTTTTACTAATTTTACTATCCCAATCTTTGTCCACGACTTTCTGAGCGTCGTATCGCCAAGTCTTCAGAGCCCTAGCCATGATGCAAAGGGCCTGCGCTTCGACTCTGTCCTTGTCGGCGGCAGGAATCTGGTACTTGTCCCACAGTTTCGTCAAGAGAGCATCTTTTGTCGACTGACTCAACTGGTTGAACTCTTTGCATGTGATCTTCACTTGTTTATGAACTATGCACCCGCAGGCATTGCTGAAGGTCTTGGCGGCCTTATGTGGACTCGCTGGAACGTCTTTGACGTCGTCCACACGAGTGATGACATACGTCCGGTCTGGCAATTGGTTGCCTTTTCTCTTTTTTTGAGACCTGGTCGGGGCCGGAGTCGGTACCTCCTCCTGATGCGCCTCCTCCTCCTCAGAACCTGACTCAGAGCCAGAGCCAGAGGTGGACTCCGAGGCAGGATGCTCTTGACCAGCTGTGACGGCCGCCTCGAGGAGATGTTCCTCGGCCGGCTCGAGGGCACGTTCCTTGGCCGCCTCTGAGGCAACTTGCTTGGGCGCCTCCAGGGTTGGGGTGTCGATCGGCGCCGCCACGTCGAGGGGGGGCCATGCTCTCATCAACGGGCTCTAGTGCTCGGGTCGGGGACCCAGCGAGAGTACTACTGGCGGCCATTTTAGAACTAAAGAAAAACAAAGAGTATCTGTTCTTATCACTTCTCTTGAATACTTTCAGTTTAAACCATCACAGAAATTACGAATAGTTTTTATTATCCCAGGCACTCAGCCGAGCCGATATAGGCTTCCGTAACCTCCTTAATATCAAATTCAATCATCATAGATTGAGCAAACAAACTAGATCATTGTAGCTCTGTTCTTTACAGCTAACATCTGATAGAAATACACACATATATCCAAGCAATAGCATATATATTCTCAAAGAAACTGAGTACAGTACCATTCTTATCAATCTTCTTTAAAATGCTAAACATCATATCAATACCCTAATGTGACATCTATCATATGAAAATACAAGGCTAATTAAAGCATCTATGGGTGAGAAGCCTGATCAGTATCGCCACTCAACAAATTTAAGTAATACGAATGGCAAAACTATAGAACATCATGGATTAAATACATCACTCAAAAGCAGATAGCATAAGTACAATACATGATTATCCGTATAACACATAGTTCTTTAAATACGAAATAGAAGTATTTAGCACAAAAATTCCCTACTACATTTAAGTCTTTAGTACATAGTAAGCACTACGCATACATACTAGCGAAAGCACTACTCAGAGTACATAGTCCCGTCATCAAGATAATTAGAGTAGATACTCTCGTCCTCAAGATACTCCCAGTCGAGGCGTCTACCACTTTGCTCTTCAACAAGGTCCTCGCCATCTCGACCACCGTTTGGTTCCTTCGCTCGACTGCTTCATTCTATTAGGGCGCCGTGAGATAACGCCTGATTCCCAAATGTTCACAGTAGTCTGTGAACTCGTTTGAGGTGAACTCGCCGCCGCGGTCCGTGCGCAATGCCTTTAGTCTTAGTTCCTTTTCCATCTCAGCTGCAGCCTTGATCTTCATGGAAGCCTGAAATGCTTCATCTTTGCTTTTGATCAGGGCAAGCCACATGTACTGAGAGTAGTCATCGACTAGCAGCAGGAAGTAACGATTTCCGCCATGCATGGCAAGGGTGATTGGTCCACACAAGTCATTGTGCCACAACTCAAGAGGGGATTCTGCTCGGTATTTTGCTTCTGACGGGAAAGGTTTTCGGTGTTGCTTGCCAACCAAACAACCGTCACAGATGCGCTCCACATGATCGATTAATGGCATGCCATTCACCATCTTCTTGTGAGCTAAGTCCTTCAGGGCATGGAAGTTTACATGCCCGTACCTTGCATGCCATCTCCATGCATCTTCATTGCATCGTGCTAGGAGACACTCTAGGAGGGCCGGCTCGATATTCAAAATATAGAGTCGGTTTCTTGACCTTTTCACCTTGGCCAATGCCTTGCGGGTTCTGTCCAGGATTGTCATCACGCCTTCTTCGATCGCAATCTTGCACCCGTTCTCGTAGAGCTGACCGAGACTAATGATATTGCTTCTTAGTCTCGGGATGAAGTAGACGTTGGTGAGTATTCGGTGTTCTCCCGTGAAACACTCAAACAAGACAGAGCCCCTTCCTTTTATCTCCACAGCTGAGCCATCTCCAAACTTGACAGTTCCCATCACGGTCGTGTCAAGCTCCGCAAACTTCTCCTTGCAACCAGTTATGTGATTACTTGCACCAGTATCAAGGTACCAAGCCTTTATTTGTGAACCGCTGAGCTTCAGTATCAACTTATCTTCGTGTAGAAACACATCCTGAGTGGGTTCCCTCGTCATCACATGTATTGTTGCTGTTGCGGCAGCCTGACTAGTTGTCGAGTCGACGCCTTCGACAAACTCACAGACTTTAGCGAGAAGAAGCGTGGGCTCATCATCGTCCTTCTTCGCCAAGTTTGCTCTTTCTCGCCTATTCGGATTTTTGCAATCTTTGGCGAAGTGCCCGTATTCGTTGCAATTGAAACACTTGACTTTCGACTTGTCGAAGTTGCATGGTCGTCTTTCGTCGGGGAACTTCTTGTTGTCGCTGCGTTTGTTGCTGTGACCTCCATCTTGGGAGCGACCACCTCCAAGGCCTCTGCCGTTGTAGCCACCCCTCTTGGAGCTTCCCCCACCCTCTCTTCTTGCCTTGGCGACGTGTGCATCCAGTTCGGCTTTGGTGAACATCAGCTTCTCGCCATCTTCCTTTGGCTTGCGACGTGTCTTGCTATTTTCTTCGAAGGTTCTCAACCTCCCGATAGCTTCGGACACTGTCATCTTTGAGACGTCTCCAAATTGTTCGATCGTGCCGATGATGTCGGTAAACTTCGACGTGACCGACCCGAACAATTTTTCAATGATCTCCGTTTCGCTGATCTTGCCACCAAACGACCGGAGCTCGCCTACAAGGTTTGTGAGCTTCTTGGAGTACTCGTTGATTGACTCGGAGTCCTCCATCTCCATCTTGTTGAGCTGGCGCTTCAACCCACGAGCTCTTGCCCGTCTTATGTTGTCTTCACCGACCTCCATCTCCCGGAGAGCTTCCTAAGCCTCCTTCGCCGTCTCGTATTCGGCTAGTGACATCAAAACCGAGTCTGGGATAGCCTGAGCGATGACGACCATTGCGTCTTGATCTTTCTCCACGTCGACATCTTCTTTACCGCCTTCTATCACCGACCAAACACCCAAAGAGCGGAGAATCAACTTCATCTTCACGGCCCATATGCCATAGTTTGATTCGCTCAACATCGGGTATTGGATCGGTATAGCCTTTGACGATGATATCTTCTTGCTGCCAGAGTTTGCACTGCCGGAGCTTTCCTTCTTGCCGGTGGAGTCGTTGTCGTTGTCGTTGTTGCCGGTCCTCTCTTACGATCGGTTAGCTCTGATACCAAATGTTGGTTTCTAGCCCAAGGATCACGATCGAGAGAACTAGTACGCGAGAAAAACAATTTAGAGCTAGAGGCTCATATCGCTCCTCCTTTCTTCCTTTCTTGTATTTCTTCTCGTTGGTTTTGGTTGATTATAATATGCTACCTTCTACCTCCTTATATAGGTGAAAAAACACCTCATAGAAACTAACTAGGACTAGGAGTCCTAATTCTACTCTAATTCCTTCTCTTCTTTCCTACTCTTATTTCTTTTCCTAACATGACTCGGGCTGCTCTTTCATGCAACGTGATTAATTACATCAGACACATGAATGAATGAAGATACAAACATAACGCCAAATCATCAAACTCAAAGTTGCATGAGACCTATGAATTAAACTCGATCGTTTTGCCGCCGGTTGACGTGCCTAGCCGACGGGCCTCACGCCTCTTTGGCCTTCACCTTGCGTACAGCTTTCCTCGGCTATCACATTTGGCCATGCCGCTATAGAGCACTCGAATGATGATCACGGCACTTCACCTTGCGTGTGGTCCTCGGTACCTGCGCAGGTGCTTGCGGCCGTTGCACAGGTACTTGACGAGCTTGTCTTTTAAACGATACATTTTCTGGGTGAGATCATAGGGGCTAACGTCGCGGCCATAGAGCGGTGCGCTGTCGTTCTGGAGTGCCCTACAAATCACGGAGGCATCGGGAACTACACCCATGTTCTCAGCTCGGAGCTTCACAATTCTATTGAGGATGTTGCATTCGTCGTCGACATTCCAACGACGGTATAGTCCCCTCCTGGGTATACTGGTGGCGCCGTCGGAAATATCATCGCCATCACCGCCGTCATCGTTGGAGATGACCATGTATCTCGTCGTCAGAGATGACGATCATCTCATTGTCCGAGACGATGGAGGAGGACGAGGAGAGTAAGATGGAAAGGGTGGGTGCCATGGCGCAGCTGCAGTGTGAGAGGTGTGAGAGTTGAACGTGCATGTGAGCTTTATTTATAGACAGACAGTGTGGCGGGAGCGGCCAAACCTTTCAGCGCCAAAAGTTGTACGTATTCAACGCCAAACTATTTGTGAGTGCAAACAAAAAAAAATCATGCATGCATCGATGCACCTATGCACGTACGTACATTTTTACATACACGTCCGCATATGTAAAGAGGCGTTGATGCACATTTCCTTGGCTGAATATATATATATGAAAGAAGGAAATGCTCCTTCCTCTTCTCCCCCAAATCAAATCTTCCATGACATCTTCTTGTATGGAAATAAATAATTTTCCAAGATTGACAAATTTCTAATCTGAAAACTGCTCCACCATAAAATGGAGGGATCTTCTCCGGAACCCAAAAGACGGCCAGCCAGCTCAGCTGCTATGAGTCCAAGGCGTTCCGTCCGCCGCTCACTCTTCCCCTCCTCCCCCTCCCGCACCACCACCACCTCCGCCTCAATGGCCATCTCCAACACCGTCGAAATCCCTCCTCCTCCCGCTGCCGGCTCTCAGGACGACCAACAAACACGGCCACGCAGACCCTCGCAGGAGACGCCCGCCAATGTGAAGAAGCTCCCGCCGTCGCAGTCCCCGGCCAATCTTCCACCGTCGAAGCTCAGCGAGGCCAACAACCAGTCTCCGGCCCCTGGAAAGAACCCGCCGCGCGCCGGCATTTCCAGCCCATCCTCCACCAGCGAGCTCCACGGCCTACGGGAGGAGGAGGCGCCTCCTGGCTCTGTGCCGAGAGATGCCACCGCCGCCGCTGGGGAGAAGAGGAAGAAGCCCAGGGAGGCGTTTGCGCGCGTGTGGTCGGTGGCCGACGAGGTCCGCATCCTCGAGTGCCTCGCCGCGCACTCCAAGGCCCACGGCTCGCCTCCGGCTCGCGCCCAGCTGCGCGGTGTCGTTGCCGGACGCCTTGTGGACAAGACAGAGTTCACGCTGATAGAGATTTACGAGAAGGTCCGCCGGCTCAGGACCCGCTACCACAATCTGCGCGCCGCCGCAGGAGCACCACGCTCTGGCGAGGAGCGCCGGAAATATGAGCTCTCCAAAGAGATCTGGGGCAACAACTCGCCACTGCGGCCGCCCAACCGTGCCAATAAAGATGGCGGCTCCCACGAGGACACGAGTGTCCGCATGGGGTTTGAGGAGCTCCGGCGTATGTACCCTCACCTCACCGTTGCTGTCGAGCGGATCAGCACCACCAAGCACGGCTATGATCTCAAGAGGGCATTTGAGCTAATTGATCATGGTAAAGCCGGCGAATTGGATGCCAAGGTGAAGAAGCAGCGGCTCTTGGAGATCAAGACGGAGCTGAACCGACGCAATGTGCGCAACCAGGTGCTTAGCACACTTATCAGATACGTGGACTGACAAGGCTCCGGCTGCTTGAATCGAATGTTAATGTTGGGAAGGTTATCATAGTACTGCTTTCTTTTGTGGCATATCAACAAGTTATATGCTTTGTGATGTGCTGACTAGTTTATCGATCTAAGCAAGACGACGATGGTGGTTTTCATTCGGTACCCGGCCTCAACTTCCTAGCTTTATATATTCACTACCGGAGAATTTGTGTGTGCCGAGTGTCTACGTCTTTGCCGAGTGCATTTTATCGAGTGCATTTTATCGAGCACTCGGCAAACAGCCATCTACGCCGAGTGCCGAACTAAAGCACTCGGCAAACAAAAGACACTCGGCACACGCGGGAAAAAACACTCGGCAAATTACGGCACTCGGCAAACACGTGAAAAAACTCTCGGCACATTAGGGCACTCGGCAAACACGGCGCCACGTGTCCCACCGAACGGTGGCTGACGGCGAGTCCCACCTATGCCGAGTGTCGTCTAACGGACACTCAGCAAACGTTTATTATTTGCCGAGTGTCCGTTAGCGGCACTCGGCAAACATTTTTTTTCTTCTTCCACTGACCTTGAAATTTTTTTCCCTCTGAATATACATCATATGATATTCTATTTTAAAATTTGGCATTTTTTCAGATTTGTTTGCTATATTTAATTCATTAAGTGCATTTCTATGAATTTTTTGATATAAGTCAAATTGATCTGTAAGTGTTTGAAAATATGGAATAAAATGGGTAGAAAAATGATATTTATGTTCTTGAGTCTAGTTTTTGGGCTTTCTCAAGAAATGAAAAGAAATTTTAAACATCTGGGTCCCGATACACGATCACCAACGTGTGGCTTATTGGTTTTTTAATTTTAAAAAAAGGAAACAAAGTCTGAAAATTATGAGACTTGCCATGGTGTCATGATATGCCATGTGGAGGGTGTGAAAAAAAGTTGAGAAGGTTTCGCAGTAGTTATCACGTAAGATACTTAGAAACCGGAAAACCTTCAAATGAGAATCTTAGTTTTGGAAAGTAACGGATCAGGTTTTTTACACAAAGTAACGGTTTATTCGCAGTTTGACTTTGAAACTTTTTATACACTCAATATACATCATAACATGTTGCATGTCAAAACTTGGCATTTTTCTGGATGCATTTGGTAATTTTAAGTAATTATGTGCATTTATAGCTTTTTAATTGGTATAAATCAAATTTAAGTTGCAGCATCATGAAATAATGCAATAAAATGTGTGGAAAAATCATCATATGACACCTAGAGGCTATGGTAAAAATTTGAGAAGGTTTAGCAAAGAAAACAAAACAAAGAAAGAAATAAGAAAAAGAAAAAAAATATATTTGCCGAGTGTCCTGAGATTTACACTCGGCACCGGATCTGTTTATGACACTCGGCAAACATGGAGACACGTGCCAAACAGCTCATTTGCCGAGTGCCTACATTGGACACTCGGCAAATCCTATTTGCCGTGTGTCTTCGTCTGGCACTCGGCAAAGAGGCCTTTTATTAGGGTTCACGGACGCCGGCCAGCGCATTTGCCGAGTGCCTAGATTGGACACTCGGCAAAGGCTCTGTTTGCCGAGTGTCGGATCTCGGACACTCGGCAAAGAGGCCTTTTATTAGGCTTCACCGACGCCGGCCCCAAATTCACAAATCTTCCCGCCCCCGCCGCCCCTTCCCGCCCCGCCCCGCTCCTCCGCCCAGGCCGCCGCCCGCCACGCCGCTCCTCCGCGCCGCTGCCT
This sequence comes from Stipa capillata, assembly GCA_019208055.1. Classification (NCBI taxonomy): domain Eukaryota; kingdom Viridiplantae; phylum Streptophyta; class Magnoliopsida; order Poales; family Poaceae; genus Stipa; species Stipa capillata. The sequence goes on along the minus strand of JAGXJF010001036.1, from coordinate 103,649 downwards.
CGCCACTGCCGCGCGCTGCCTCGCCACTGCCGCGCCGCTGCCGCGCCTCCGCGCCGCTGCCGCGCCTCCCCGCTGCTCTCGCGCCATTGCCGCCCCCTTGCCGCTACCGACGCCGCCGCCTTAGGGCTTCGCCCCCTCCCCCCCGAGCCTCGCACGCAACCCGCCGCCGGCTTTCCTTCCCTCCGAGCTCGCCCCGCGCTCTTCTGCTCCCTTCGGCTACTGAGCAGCCCCAGCCCCTCCGCCTCCTCGGGCGCCTCTGCCCTAGCGCCGACCGACAGAGCCGCCACGCACCGCGCCGGTCTCCTCCACCGACGGCTGGCCACCTTCCCGAGCTCCAACGCCGTCGCCTGCACCAACCGCCGCCACCGACAGGGTCAGCCTGCTCACCTCCAGCACTCCCTTCTCTCTCCCTTGCTTTCTGGTTTTCTTCCGTGCTCCTAGAGTTAGACCAGTGCAGCCGATTAGAACTAGGGTTGATGATCAGCGATTAATCCGCGAGGACAATTAATTAAAATGTATCTTGTATAATTTTTGTTTGGATAAAAAGTGCATCGTTGTTCACTATACACTTGTCGGATGAAAATGCCTTGATACAATTGGTTATGCTGTCCAGATAAAACCTAACAAATGTGCTAATAGTGGAACCGATTAAAGAAGCCAACACTCTAATTGAATTCAGGATAAGTGAATCACTGCTTGTTGCCGTGGAGGCATAGCTATTGAACCTGATCTTAGTCCTTAGTGAAGTTCAGTTTAGTTTTACTCAATGCCTTAGGGAATAATGCTCGTAAACGTATTTGCTAACAACAGCCATACCCATATATGGATAGTCACTTAGGGAAAATGGTGGTTAGAACAAGCTAATCTTTCTTAGCACATTTGCATATTAATTATACTGTTTGTCCGTACGACCATGCTAGTAAAAGTAGTTACTAGTTAGTATGTGAATACTCTAATGATTGCCCGGTTAACTGTTGCTCTCAACGGCTCAAATGACAAACCAAACAATACTTGATTAGATGAAGAAAAAATGTTAAATGGTCCTGATAATGACACGTACACCTCAAACACTCATACCCCTCCTTCCCCGTTTCCCGTTCGAAACATCGCGTAACCTAGGCGTCTCCCGTTCGAAAGAGTTACGGTTGGAAATATGCAAGTCTTTGCATATCTATAACTGTAACTGTTTCGAATTGTCCACGTTTTTTGGACAGCCTGAGGATGTGTAGATTGGGTTTGTTTCCATGCGATACTCCGATCCGAGACAGAGTTTCGGCAGCGTCTCCCTGTTGTTCTCTGGATACAAAATCTCCCGGCTTGTATTTGTCGGGACGTGTATTTGGAGAACAGCGGGGAGGTGCTGCCGAAATTCTGTCTCGGATTGGAGTATAGCATGAAAACGGCCCAATCTACACATCCTCGGGTGGGATTAGGACCTATCTTTACCTATTACATAGTATAGGTACTTCGGTAGATGGAGTTGATTTTTATATTACTTGCTGATATATTAGAGGATGGATGACCGTGAGTGGATGTACACGGGCCGCTCTAGTCAGGGTTCTTTGACCGATGAATGGATTCAGAAGACCGACACATTCTTGGAAGTAGCATTTGGAAGGGCTAAGGGACCTCGTGGCACTTGGTGTCCCTGCAGTATTTGCGGAAACTCGCGTCGACAAACAAAGGAGGTCATGGGCCAACACCTTTGCAAGAATGGGTTTATGCCAGACTATACCCGGTGGATCTACCATGGTGAATCCGAACGTGTCAGAGATGAAGTCGTGTGACAACGCACCGACGACTATGATGCCGGGGTAGGAAACATGTTAAATGACTTTCATGAAGCACATTTTGATGAAGAACGTAGGGAGGAAGAGCCGGAGCCAACCGCAAAGGCGTATTACGATATGTTGTCTGCGGCACAGCAACCCCTTCACGGGCATACCCAGGTTTCTCAACTGGATGCCATCGCACGCCTAATGGCCGTGAAGTCCCAATTTAGCTGGAGTCGAGAAGCCTTCGATGTAATGCTGACAGTTGTTGGTAGCCTTCTCCCGGATGGTCACATTCTGCCAAAGAGCATGTGGGAGTCGAAGAAAGTCCTCCGTGCACTTAAGATGCCATATGAGCAGATACATGCTTGTCCAAAGGGATGCATCTTATTTAGGAAAGAGCACGCGGACGCAAAATACTGTGTGAAGTGCAATTCCTCTAGGTATGTTGAGGTAGATTCTGGTGATGGTCAGAAGAGACAGCTGACAATCCCCGTGAAGATCCTTCGGTATCTTCCATTCATACCGAGAATCCAACGGCTTTATATGACCGTGGAATCTACCAAACAGATGACATGGCACAAAGACGGGCGTCGATACAACCCTGACAAGCTGGTACATCCATCCGATGGTGAAGCATGGAAGAGGTTTGATATGATTCATCGTAAAAAAGCTCTAGAGGCTCGGAATGTACGAATTGCGATAGCAACTGATGGGTTCAATCCATATGGTATGACGACTGCCTCGTACAGCTGTTGGCCCATGTTTGTTATTCCCCTCAATCTCCCCCCCGGCGTCATCTTTCAACGACAGAACATATTCCGGTCGCTGATAATTCCAGGGCCTGAATACCCGGGGAAGAATATGAGTGTGTACATGGAGCCGCTGATGGATGATTTGGTCCATGCTTGGGAGGACGGGGTCTGGACATACGACCGAGCTACGTCGACAAACTTCAAGATGCATGTTTGGTACCAGTACTCCCTACATGACCTACTAGCGTATGGGATATTCTGTGGCTGGTGTGTGCATGGTAAATTCCCATGCCCAGTATGCAGGGCGGCTCTGATGTTCATTTGGTTAACGAAGGGTGGCAAGTATTCTTCCTTCGACAAACATCGACAATTCCTCCCTCTTGACCATCCATTCAGACGAGACATTCAGAATTTTACGAAAGATGTAGTTGTCGAAGACCCTGCACCCCATATGATGATTGGTGCCGCGGTTCGTGCTCAGTTAGACACTCTCGAGGTCAATGCCCAAGGAGATGGTTTTCTGGGATATGGTGAGCAACATGCCTGGACTCACGAGTCGTGCTTGTGGAACCTCCCCTATTTTGATGACCTTCTTCTTCCACATAACATTGATGTAATGCACACTGAAAAGAATGTCGCCGAGGCAATTTTTGGTACAATCATGGACATTCCTGAGAAGACAAAGGATAACGTTAAGGCTAGAGTGGATCAAGCGAGATTATGCAATAGACCAAATCTAGACATGGTGCCTTCCGGAGGCGGGAAGTCATGGAGAAAGCCTAAGGCCGATTTCGTTCTTACGAGGGCCCAAAGGAGGGAAGTACTACAATGGTTCCAAACCTTAATGTTCCCTGATGGGTATGCAGCGAATCTGAAGAGGGGAGTGAACTTAGCTACTCTACGAATCAACGGGCTCAAGAGTCATGACTACCACATATGGCTTGAGCGGCTACTGCCGGTGATGATTCGAGGCTATGTCCCTGAGCATGTTTGGATAGTGCTGGCGGAGTTGAGCAATTTCTTCCGCCAGCTTTGTGCTAAAGAGTTATCTCGTACCGTGGTTGCAGACATGGAAAAAATGACGCCTGTGTTGCTCTGTAAGTTGGAGAAGATCTTTCCACCCGGCTTCTTTAATCCGATGCAGCATTTGATTTTGCACCTCCTGTATGAGGCACGAATGGGGGGGCCTGTGCAGGGCCGTTGGTGCTATTCAATTGAGAGATTTCAAAAGGTTCTTCGAAGTAAATGTAAAAATAAATACAAAATTGAAGCATCCATAGCAGAGGCATACATCCTGGAAGAGGTGTCAAACTTCACAACAAAATACTATGCTGCCAATCTTCCCAGCGTGCATAATCCACCCACTCGTTACAATGCTGGCAACCCCGAAGATGAATCAAACCTTAGCATCTTTAGAGGGCAACTAGGAAGTGCAAGTGGTGCGACTAACAAGACCTTGAAACATGAAGAGTGGCGCACTATTATGCTATATGTCTTGACCAACCTAACCGAAGTGGAGCCGTACATGCTGTAAGTTCTCAAAGATTTATTTCTAATACATGTCACAATTTTTTGTCCAATTCCCCTGTTTCTCATTGCTACAGGGAGTTTCACGAGCAATTCTGGCGTGAATCAAGGGAAGCTACCCTCCACGAAGCTGCGACCCTTCTTAGAGAAGGTGTGGGTAATGGCTTGCCCGATTTTATTTCTTGGTTCAAACAGAAGATAATGTCCAGTACATGCTCGTATTTAGTTTGACATTACAAGTTGCTCCATGCGACTAACCTAACAAACTACCACAATCCGGACTTGTAGGGAAAAACCGATCAGTCTATGAGTGCTGAATTGAGACAAGTTGCTGATGGCTGTGCCTATAGGGTCAGGTCATTTACGGCTTATGACGTGAATGGATATCGCTTTCATACAACAAGCCACGAGCAGAGTCGGCCCAATCGAAGAACAACAAATACCGGAGTTTTTACGCCAGGCTTAGATGGGGTTGAGTACTACGGAAGAATTGAAGAAATTTACGAACTCAATTTTGAAGGTTGCAAACCTCTTAATCCTGTTATATTCAAATGCCATTGGTTTGATCCTGAAGTAGCGAGACGGACCCCTAATCTTGGGCTAGTTGAAATTCGACAATCGTCCGTCTTACCCGGAGACGATGTCTATATTGTGGCTCAACAGGCCACGCAAGTTTATTACCTCTCTTACCCGTGCCAAACCGTCGACCGTCTTAAGGGTTGGGATGTTGTGTACAAGGTACCACCACACGGTAAACTACCTGTCCCAAACAATGAAGATTACAACATAGACCCCAACACATATGATGGAGAGTTCTTTCAAGAAGATGGGCTCGTAGGGAATTTCGAGATAGACTTAACCGAGGCTCAGGGCATGGAAGTAGACAATGAAATTGGTGCAGATGAGGACGCCGGAGACGAGGTTCACAATGTGAATGACTTAGAATTACTTCAGCGGTTACACCTAAGCTTTGATGGTGATGACGACGTTCCTCCTTCCGAGCACCAGGATGATTATCTCGACATGCGTGACAGTGATGATGAGACTTATGATCCAGCTAATCTCGATGATGATGATTATTTCTAGTACATGTATGATCCGTACTAATTGATTTCTTATTTGTCATACCATGTTATTTTCTAAGTATATTTCGTTTATTGTCGCTGATATTTAGCTGTATTATCTGTGCAGGTGATTGAACAATGGTGGGCGGTATGAGGAAGACGTTAGCGTCGCTTTACTCGAAGGCGAAGGGGAGAGAGTCCGATGCAGCTGAAGGGTCCAGGAAGAGAGCTCGGGGTAGACCCAGGGGTGGAGGCAGGGGTCGAGGGAAGGGTGGAGGCGGGAGGAGGCCAGAGTCGCCTGTACCTTCAGCGCCGTCTGGGTCTGACTCTCTACCTTCCGCTCACTCTGCCTCTGAGGAGGAGGCAGGGGTGGAGGAGGAGGCAGGGGTGGAGGAGGGGGCAGGGGTGGAGCAGGAGGCAGGGGGTACCTCGAGCCTCCCGAGGCGACCGATACCTTCAGAAAGACGCCCGCTTATTCGACCCGATGGAGAGAGGTAATTAACTCTAGATGTTGTCACTATTTTTTCCTTTGGTATGTTCAAAATTACAATAGAAACTAATAATTTATCTTAATCACTTGGGCAGGGGTTGGCAGAAGGTTGGTGCGGGTGATCACGCACGCCATGTGAACGGTGTCCTTGGATTTTTGATCAAGGAGAAGTTCCCTGGCATGGTGCAGTTTAGCGGAGTTCTCGAGCCGGCGTACACATGGGCCCACTACTCCGCCGTGCCGGACGCCCGTGATCGGGATGGAAGGGAGTTCACCAACAGAGCTGAGCGGGTGAAGGCCGAGTTGTGGGTAAGTCTTTTTCGCACTACATTACTCAATAGATCGCACTGCTTCGACATTCTTGAAATAATGACTGGATACATCGTGTCTATATGCAGGATTTTTTTAGATGCGAGCCAGGATACGAGGCTAAGGCCGATGCTGTGGCTGACAAAGCCGCCAAGAAACTAGTCAAGGACATGTACTACGAGGCGCGCGTCCAGGCCGTGATCCAATTCCACGCGGAACACCTTGGAGAGAGGGTCACTAAAAGAGACGCTAGGACCATGAAGCTGACCCAGGATCAATACATACGGGTAAATGTAATACATTAATACTTATTATTTCTAAAATTACTTACGCTTAATTTTATCTTCTTATATATCATGTACTTGATGCCGTAGGTGCCTCTGAGGTGGTGCGCCCTCGATCTGCAGTGCTGGGCGCAGATCGTGGACAAGTGGTGCGACCCCGCGTGGGAGGAGAATCACAACGCTTGTCGGGAACGGCGTTTGTTGATGAGAGGTGCACCACACCATCAAGGCAACCTCAACCTCGCTGGATACGCGGCTAGATGGGTACGCAAACACATTTCTTTATTTTAATGCTTAATTCTAGTTAATTTCTTCGCGGACGGTCCCTTAAAGAATCATATTGCTTTTCTTTGGCAGTCGGTGGCAAACGAAGGTCAGCCTTGCTCCCAGTTCAAGGCTTACGCTTTGGCCCACAAGTCGAAGGCGATGCACGGCGTCAATTATAATCCGGAAGACCCGCCCTCGGCGTACAGCAACGAGTCCGTCCACAGTCGCCTCGATGGATACACATCGATGGCAAAGGCGGTCCACGGCCCAGAGTACGATCCGAGCGCACATGACCTTGATGGGGAGGTGGTTATGAGGGCGGGAGGAGGCAAGAAGCATGGCTGGTTCTGGATTGGCGACGGCACAATCGATACGGCCTGCACTCCCTCTCTCTCTCAGCTTCGAGCCCAGAGCACGACCTCTAGCCCGGCAATACGCCCTCGCCCAGAGCATACACGGTTCCAGATGAACGAACTCCAGGTTATTTCTATTTCATTCGTCATCCATGGTTTTTACATACTTTTGCATTGCATTGTAACATTCGGATGAAATACTGTAGGCCCAGCTGGAACAGGAAAGGAGGCGACGGGAGGAACTAGAGGCGTCCATCGAGCAGAGGATCGAGCAGAGGCTGGCGGCAGAGCGCACGCAAATGTATGAAATGATGAGGGGTGTCTATGCTGCAATCGGACAAGCTCCGCCAGCGATGCCAGCCCCTCCTCCTCAACCTGCTCCAAATACTCCGGTAACTTTATAACTTTCTAATCACTCATTCTAGTTTCTGAAATACCAAACTGATCTATATTCTCTCTTTTCTGCAGAATCAGTCAGCGGCATCGAATGAGCCCGGAGTTGGATATTCGCAGCACCAATGGGAGCCGTGGTCACATTGACTCCGGTTAGTGTTTGCTTCTGACTCGCTACCTTCTGTGAACTCTGTATGTTCGTGCTTCTGACTTTTCTGTTTACTTTCATATGCATACTTCTTACTTTTAACTACATGTTTCTGCTCCTTGCTTGATGCAGATTAAGGTGCTAATCAAGTGTGGAGTATTCGGCCGTCTGAAGGTGCTTTGGTGTTATGACATTTGTGACATTTGTGCTTTGGAGTATTCCGCTTGATTGACTATGTCTTGTTGTTTTCGTACCTTGTCGCGACATTTGGGATATTCTGTTGATCAAACTGATATGTGATTATGTGATGTATTGTTTATGTGATGTATGTTTATGTGATATGTTTATGTGACGTATGTGATGTATGTGATGTGTATGTGATATGGGGTGCTGGGGATATGGGGATATGGGGATATATAAATTGTTTTGAATTGCAGGGATTACTGGAAATGAAAAAAAAATTGATGCACACTTTGCCGAGTGTAACACTCGGCAAAGGTGACACGTGGCCCAAGCCTGTGCAAACTGACATTTTTGTTGCCATTTGGTACGCTGTTTGCCGAGTGCCCTACCAAGGCACTCGGCAAATAGTATGCGGTTTGCCGAGTGTCACTACCAAGGCACTCGGCAAATAGCATGGGGTTTGCCGAGTGTCAGTGCTATGCACTCGGCAAAGAGTAGCGGTTTGCCGAGTGTCCGGATTCCGACACTCGGCAAACTGCCACCGTAGGCAGCGCTGTGGGAGCGCCACGTGTCTTTTTTTTGCCGAGTGCCTGCCGTCGACACTCGGCAAAGAGGCCGTTAGGGCGCTCCTGCCGTTTAGTTGCTTTTTTTGCTGAGTGTCGGATTTGACTCTCGGCAAATAGTTTGCCGAGTGCGCGATAGAAAACACTCGGCAAACAGGGCTTTGCCGGCAGGGTGTACGCCGAGCGGTGTTTGCCGAGTGTTACACTCGGCAAACGCTTTGCCGAGAGCATTTCGTGCTTCGCCGTGTGCCCTGGGCACACGGCAAAGGTCGAAAATCCGATAGTGATTAGTGCTCATGAGTTATGATGTACTATATAGTTTATCTAGTAAGATTAAATTTTGTCATCTTGCTTTGGTGTCATCAACTTCTTTATATATAAGGTGGTACTGGTCATGGGATATGCATGGTGTACTGAGTGGTTTATCCAGTAAGATGATGACGATGTTGCTTTGGTGCCATCAACCTTATATATTAGCGCATGCTGATGTTTGTAAATATATCATATGGCATCACTTAGTCTCTACAACAATATTGTCGCTCTATTAAATTTCACTGAGACTTGAGAGTAAATTGGAAGGTTAATTACCTGGTAATTTGTTAGCATGGATTCAATTAGGGCAGTCCCAATACTCCAACTCAGCTGTCTCTTAAGTCATGCCACCTAGGCAAAAAGCTTACGTGGCAGGGTAGTTATGGAGAAAAGAGGAGGAAACTGTTTCTTAATTTGGAACCGGCTCTTAGCGGTTGTAATCGATGTAAATTAATTTTTGAGTGATCCTATGTGGCTCATACGTGTACTACTATGTACTAGAACTATGCCACAAACAGGTTACAAGGTTAAAAATGGTAGTATAGATCATAAAGTATAACAAATGAGAATGTTTTAGATACAACACTAAGATACAAACCATTGAAAAGATTGTATCTAAACAGTTATTTAATGCAATAATATACAACCTAAAATACAATGTATTGGGAGTGCCCTTAGGAAGCAAGCTTGGCCACTTGATGTGAAATCTGAATGGTTTTCTGATGCCCATTTTGTCCAAACGTGGCTGTCTTGAGTAGTTTAGTTAGTACATGCACGTCTTTAGAATTTGGAATTGGACCTTACTGGTGCTCATGATCAAGTTTTGACGGTGTTTTGTCAGATACGGTTTGTATCTATCGCTTCATATTATCTTCTTCACTTATCTATCTTTTGTTATGAATTACTAGTGGGGTTACCAGATCTTGAGCTTTAGTGTTGTTTCGCATTCAGTTTTCTTCACTTATTCTGCATTTGTAAAGTTGTTTTTACTTTTTAGTGGATATTGTTCTGCTATATCCTAACAAAACACACAAGAAGATATGGTTCCGGTTGCTCTATATTGACTTTTATACACCTAACACTCTGCCTGCATCGTACCATCTCCCATCACAAAAAGGTGCCATCGTACAATAATACGTTTAGCACCATTTCCATCTATATATCCCTTATCTTCTCTCGCAATGTTGTAATTTTGCAGTGCATACAAATGATTATAGTTGAGGATGTTCCCTTGCAGTGCTGAATGTATTTGTGTTAGGCATTTCTATGAGGAAGTAGTTGCAACAGTTCAGTTAATGCGTTATTATACGTTCTGAGATTTTCTTAAACTATCTTATTCTTGCCTTATTGATCATCATACTTCCCGCTTTGCAGTAGTGAGTAGTTTGTCTACAATATTCTATGCTACCCAAGAATATTGTGCAGTTTGCCTGGAAAGTCATCAAATGTGATCCCAAGTGCATATGAACCAGCCCTAAAATTACACTTATAAATTTCTTTAAAAAAAAATTGGTGGTGTAAACATATATGTGTGTGCTGTGCAGCACACAAATGTTCATACGTTTGGCCCAAAGTTTCAGGTTCACACTTCTTCCCGCAATGTAAATATATGAAACTTTTAAGAATTTCCTGAACTTTTAAGTGTGAATTTTGAGTTTTTTTTTAAACAACAGGGTGCAGATGCACCTGGGATCAGATAATCCCTGTCCCAATTTGCCAGTCAAACATTGTCATGAATATATTTGTTGACCAGGGCTTGCTGACACATAACAAGCGACCATATCATCTTACCATCTCTAGTCACTTGATCATGTCTTCTGAACTTGTGCAGTGCTATTACAACCGAGCTGCAAATTTCTCATTTAAAAATAAGTATTGATTTTATTTAGTGTCTTAGCTCGATCAGTGTCAAATTTAGTTCCATGTTTTACAAGTTCGTGTGAAAGGTTTTAGCAAAACTCTTCATGTATCGCAAAATGATGTAACCAGTTCCTAGTTTGATAATGAAACTAGGGACTTTGGCCTTGCCTTGTAAACGAAAGCCACCAGCTGGTACCCTGTGATAATTATTATCTTGTTTGTAATATAGGAGTATATGCTTTAGTCATTAGTATTGTAATAAACAAAAAATAATTTACTGCATATTAGAGATAGATGGTTAGATAATTTTCTTTTTTTCAATTAACATAAGAATTTTCAGAGAGTATAATTATTATAGTAATAGACAGACAGACAGACAGATAGATATATATACATATTTTGTGTTTGCGGGCCTTGATTCATTCGTAGCAAGATTTGTTTAATGACATGAAGATAATCTAATGTTCAGGTTGAGATCATCTCAGTAGCACTAATTGAGATTTAAAGGATTCATCTGGATATTGATTTAGTTGCTCCATGGTGCCCCTCTCCCCTCGAGATGATCGCCGGGTGCTCACTCGCTGTAGATCGCCGCGTGTTAAGCTGAGCTCCTCTGGTCTCTACAAGCTCTACTCTCTCGGTGGAGTCGTGCCCCCCTTTGCCGTGTTCGTTTGGGAATACGCCGCGCCCTCCCGAGCTCGGTTCTTCGGCTGGCTGCTGGTCCAGTACCACATCTGTTCCTGGCCAACCTTCTGCGCAAGAACGTCCTGGCGGCCTTCGACTGCGGCTGCCCAATCTGACGACCCCGCTTGAAATGGCAGATCACATCATCTTCGACTACCCGTTCGCGCGTCTATTCCGGCCCTCGACTGGGCCTCATTTCCAATGGGGACGGGTGTTTGTGACTTCTTCAGCCGCGGCGCCCTGCTCAAAGTTCCTGAACCCATCTAGGACACGTTCATGCTGCTCTGCTGCTGGCACCGTGGAAGCACAGGAACACCGTGGTCTTCCGCGCCAGTCGACATCCCTCCCTCGTACCAGGAATTTGTGCCGTGACGACGCCCTCATGTGGCAGATCCGCCTCCTTGCCGATGCCTAGCGCTTGTGCCTTGGTGCAAGGGGCCTGCCATGCAGGGCCAGCTCTATGTTTTGGAGGGCCCTAGGGCGAAGTCGACGACATGAGCCCTTAAAGCTATATATGTATGTGTATTTAGGTATATATGTATATATATGTCTAACTTCACTTGCAAAGTATTAAGAGTTAACTTCGAACCACATAATCTTAGTTTGAGATGTCTAATAATAATTGTTGAGCAATGTCATATTACGACAAAAAGACTAAAAGAATAGCAAAATGGAACTAGTATGCAGGCCTGCTAGTATGATTACCTCAAATAAGAAATAAATTCCAATGACTCCATCGACATGAATGCTTCAGTGCTTCACAAAAAAGCTTCTTCGGGCGTTTCTTGTTGCAAAGTCATTAATGACAATATCAAGATCAACGTTGTCCAAGATATCCTTCTCAATACAGCACATAGCCAAGCCATTCAATCTTTCTTGTAACATAGTTGAACTCAAACAATTTTTCAGTAGTTTCAATTTAGAGAAACTTCTTTCAGCTGAGGCTACAGTCATAGGTACAGTTACAGTTAAGAGGATCCGATAGCCAACAGAGACATTTGGATAGCAATCCACAACTGTAACAAACTGAAGAATCTCAGGCGCTGACATCAAATCATCTGGCAAAGTTACTTGCAGCACTTTTAATTCCGAGAAAAAATCATCAAGATCAACATCAGACGAGTTATCATGAGAAAAAGCTTTTGCAAAAGTAGTGCAACATTTCCATAGATTACTATCATCCAAGGACTTCAGATTTTTTGAATTGAATAAGAAACCAAACACCTTTTCAAATATCTTCAGCTGCTCAAATCGACTAGTCAATTAAGCAATTGCAGCATCAGCAATGACTAGAAAGTAAGTAACTCTGAAGGATTCCATAGATGACAGCTGTATTTCTTCATCTTGATCATTGGTTTTATCAAAATGCTTCTTCCTTTTACTTTAACGTTTTGTAGGAAAATTTGGTTCTATGTCCATATCAGATGCAATGGCTTTTGCAATCTCAATACTAGAATCGAAGCCTTCATTTCTGTACTTCTGAAAATATGAGATGACCCCTTCAATGTGTCTGAGAGTAGCATCGATGTACACAATCTTTTCCTGCAACCTTTTGCTCACCATATTTACAGAAAATAAAATATCATGCCAGACAACCATACCAACTAAAGTTTCAAAATTCTCAAGTGCACTGACCAAAGATTGAGCATCACTTACTGCTGCTGGGTCATCAGTAGAAGCTTCCTCCAATTCCTTCAATGCTGATCTTATTTGGAGAGTTTGGTACCTGATAGGTTGCACACTCTTTATTCGACTCTCCCAACGAGTATTAGACAAAGGTTTTGTAACGTCCCTAGTTTATTAACCTTGTAATGTGCATTTCATGGCATGATCATATGAACCGTAAAAATGAGTAAGTTTTTGAATTTTTGAAATGCTCGACAAAACCATAAATTCCGATTCGATCCAAATCTAAATCTCATATTTTGGGCCTAATTCCAGTGATCCTTTTTAAATTTGGAGCAAGTGCAAAAGAAAACAAAGAAATTAAAGGAAATAGGTTGGAATTGATTTGAGAAGCAATGTTCAAGGAAACAGAAAATTTTCGTTTAAATTTTAAGCTATTCGGATTGAAGAAAACAAGGGTTTGATTGATTGGAATTATGAAACAGAAAAAAAATTCAAATTGCAAAACCTAAAAACCCTAAAAATCTAAACCCTATTCCCTTCCCTCCCCCTGCCGAATGGGCCTTGCCCCGGCCCATTCCCTTCCCTTCCGGCCCAGCCTGCCACCGCCTCCCTTCCTTCCTCTCTAAGGCACCGGCGCCTCATCCCTATCCTCTCTCTCTCAGCTGCTCCCTCATCCCTATCCACCCGCCGGCTTCCTTGGTCGCCACCGCTCTCCCCGTGCCCCTCCTGCTCACCCCGCACCCCCCCATCTCTCTCCTTACCGAGCCACACCGAAGCCCCGGCGCCGCCGCTCCCATCTCGCCGCGCCCGGAGCCCCTCCCGGTCACCGCGCCGCTTCAACCCGAAGCCGCCGCTCCGGCCTCCGTTCCCGAGCCCCCGGCGCCTCGCCCCGGGTCCCAAGCTAGTCGCTGGCCTCCGTTCCCTTCCACCACCCCGGTGCTCTCCTCGCCGCTCACCGGAGCCTCCGATCTCCTCTCGCATCGCCCTCTCCGCCTCGGCTTTCCGCTACCTCGCCGGAGCTCCTCTCGGTGCGCCGCCCCGAGCCTAATCGGTCGCCGTCCTAGCACCCACCCGAAGCACCCCGCCTTGCCGGATCCCGGGCTCCCCGCCGCCTTGGAGCCTCCCCTACCGCCGCTCCTCCCCGTTGCCGCCCTCCGCCGCTCCAGTAAGCCGCCGCTCGCCGCTGCTCTACTTGCCGGCGTTGGCTTCACCTCCGGGTCCCGACCGAACCGAGTGAAGCCCCGACCGAAACAGAACAAGGGCATTAATGCCCAATTAACATGCCGTTAAGACACAATAAAGCTAACCCTAAGTGCTGAGTGCATTTAATTAAGTATTTAATATGCGTAAATCATTGCTCCGACTGATTAAATGCTTCACTTAACACTAATGATAGTTAATTAATACTAATCGGCTATTAATGACCTGATTAATAACTAAATAGCATAATAATTGAGCTCCATTAAGTGCTAATCACAGCTGTTAAGACACATTTAATGAAAATCATTGGTAATTAATGTTAACAAACATGTTAATGACTCCAATTAATGAGCAAACAGTGCATTGATTGAGCTCAATAAGTTTGTCTCTATGACCAGTGGACCCCGCATGTAAGGAATAAAAGTAAGGAATAAAAGAATAAGTGAGAATCAATGACAGTGGGCCCCACCTGTCAATGACCCAGTCAAACTTGGTCAAAATTGACCAGTAGGGCCCACATGTCAGCCTCTGGTGCTTTTTGAATTAAATTAAATGTTATATTTGCTAAGAAAAATACAACAAAGGTTTTAAAAAGGATTAAAACTTAGAAAATTCATCGTTAATCAGAAAATTGTAAATAATATATCAAAATGTTCAGAAAAAGAAGATCTATTCAAAAACATCATTTTCATCCATGTTTGCATGCTAGGAATAATACAATTTGCTAAAACTCAAATTAGGGTTTCCGATTAGCCGGAGGATTTTCAGATCGCGATATTTTATGCGTCCGGACTCCGATCAAATTGATTCCACTTGCATTGGTCGTTATTTTGCACCCGCTATGCCATGGCATGCATTGCATCTCATGCCGATGTTCCGCATTTAGATATTTACTGTTATGCCCTTTTCGTTTTCGGTGTTTTCGTTCTTCCTCGTTAGAACCGGAGAATCCAGAAGAGAGCCACCTCGATCACGAACAGGGTCTCGTTGCAGAGCAACCAGGCAAGCAGCCCCTTTGGTCACGTTGCAAAACTCCTATTATTTGCAAAGTATTAATTGTTTTTAAATTCATTATCACATGCGTTCAACTGTTATTTGTCTGCTAAGCAAAGCCCTAGTCTGATGAATAAAACTCACCTTGTCACTTAAACAGCTCCACCACCAACCCAACCTATCTAGCGTAGTATAGTGTTCACTGCTCTATTGTTGCTATGTATTTACTGCTTAGACATGCTTAGACATGTAGAAGTCGTAATTCCTGGGTTAGCAGATGAATCAACACTGGGAATGGGTTACGTGGTAGGTGGGTGTTCACCGGGGATTAACTAATAACCTGCTTAATCATATCTGGGTTAGACGAGAGGCCATGGCTGGGAGCATGGTGGGTTGTCTCGTTTTCCCGCAAGCACCGGTTCCCGACGTACATTGACCCAAGATTCGCGTACTTCTACACGGGTGGGATAATGGACCACCCACGACTCACTAATTTGCTTAGACTTAGTGTATGAGCTGCATTAGTTCACCGTTTCCATTTGCCGTGTGCGTGAAAAAGGAATGTGGTGTGATGTCTCATATAAGGGTGGGGTGGACACACGGTCTGGGAGACCGGGGATGTACCTCGATTCACAACGTATGGGACCGTGTCATAGTTACGGCCGGACTGATGCACATGGACTAGCCCGTACGGGTGGCTCATACCTAGGTCGACAGCATTGTAACGGTCATGTTCGATCACCCTCTGCTAGCACACCTCGTGAAGTGTGTACTTGGTAGCATTAAGAGTCGATCGATACGTGTAGGTAAAGATGTACACCCCTGTAGGGTTTGAACTGTTGAACAGCCGTGTCCGCGGTTATGGACAACTTGGTGATTACCTGCGTCGAATTAGACAACTACAACAAACTCTAAAACTTGCCAACATTAAGGTGTGGTGTTAGCGATTGCTTCCTCCCAGGGTGGTCGAGGAAGAATCGGGGGATTTCAGGTGTGGTGATCTGCAGTAAGGAATGCGCGAAGTATTCGACTCGTCCCCTTTGAAAAAGGTATTCTAGTAGTCGGTTTTCCATCTACTTACTGCTATTGACAAAGGTAAAACTTGCTTTCCGCAAACTAGTCCACAATTACCCCTTTATTGATACTTGGCACAATTATTACTAACTTCCGCACTGTAAGTCTTGCTGAGTACAATTTTGTACTCACCCTGCTATTGTTGATATTTTTGTTGCAGAGGAAACTGCCCCTCCTGCGGGTGGTTTCTATATAGAATCGACACCGACGACGCCTAGACGCTGGGAATCCCAGGCAGTGATCCTGCTCTGGGGTCGGCAGCTTGGTTTGTTTCACTGCCACTTTTGGCCCTACTGTTTTGGCTTTGTAGCCACTAATACTCTTCCACTGTGTGTATTTGGATCTTCGGATCCTGGTGTGAATATATGTTTGTTAAGTTTCAAACTTATAATATTGCAGTTTCTGTCGTAGAGTCACTGCTGTGAAATCTGGTTGTTTTCGCCTGCTCATGTGCCGTGTGTGTATGTGATGAAGCACATGTTGTGGGTAGGATTTCAGAGTTCCTATCATAGAGTTATTAGGTTTAATCACCCCTGTGAAGCGACTCTGCTACTGAGAGGTTGGGAACTATATCACCCTACTCCAGCCGAGCATTAATTTGCCGGGACGAGTTCGGGGTTGATGTTCCGGCTCGGTAGTGAAAGAGTGAGGAGACTATATCACCCTACTCGATCTGTGTATTAGTTTGCCGAAGAAAGTTCGGGGTTGACGTCTCGGGCTATTCGGAGCCATATCACTCCACTCCTCTTGGGATTGATCCCCAGGAGTTGAGGTCGGGGTTGACGTTTCGACTTAGCGGGTGGTTTTACTTAAGACTCTCTGTTACGAATTCTGGGGTTCAACAGGTTTGAGAGTAAGTTTTGGAACATTGTCAAGCAAAATCTTCCACCATTTAGTAGAACGTGAAAACAATACATATAATCGTTGTATAACACCGAAGGATGTAATAGCTTGTTTGCAAGATTTCGCCATATCACAAAGAGTGAGATTCAAACTATGACATGCACATGTCATATATAATGCTTTGGGGTTAATTTCAAGCAAACGCTTCTGAACACCTTGGTGTTTTCCCTTCATATTAGAACCATTTTCATAACCTTGACCTCTCACATCAGCGACGTTCAAATCAAGAGAACCCAATGTATCCATCAATACCTTAAAAAGCCCCAATCCTGAGGTGTCATCAACCTTTAAGAACTCTAGGAAAAACTCCTCCACTCTCGGAGTGTTACTTGACATATTGACACAACGCACAATTAGAGTCATTTCTTCCTCATGGCTCACATCTGGGGTACAATCTGTGGCGTACCCGGTTTTACGGCTGGATAAGCTCATTGTGTTTCCTGTACTGGTCCCATGATCAGTAGTCAGTACACACAAACAACTTGGTAGCATTGTCATACATCAACGGTTTATTACACAAATAGGCCATTATGGTCCTTTTTTTACACAACATGGCCGGAAGGCCGAAATTAAACAGCAGCGGAAGATAATAAAACGTAGATAGACCCGTCAATATGCCAACCCAACAGGCAACTGATTGGGAGAACGCCCTAGCCCTCGTAGTCACTGTCGTCGTCATCGGAGAAGACCTCTTCTTCTTCTGGCCAAATCAACAAGCCAGGTGAGTACATGGAATGTACTCGCAAGCAATTATCCCGGGGAAAATGTATACGGAAATAATTCATGCAAAGTAGATTTCAAAGATGTGGCTCTATTCTAGGTTGGATGTTGTGCGAAAAAGTAAGTTTTCAATGTAAATACGACTATTAGATTCAAAAGCATTTCTGAAAAACTTCACGGTACTGTAAAGATTTCAATTCATCTCAACAAATGGAGTAGTCACCGCTACTCCGCTAACTTCCTAATGCCGTTAGCTCCACCTATCGATGGGGCTCCATCTATCCTTGGATAGCTCCATCCGCCAATCGATAGCTCCATCTAACCGGCATCTAGGTTTTACAGCACCGGCCTGTATGGTCCTTCACCATTCGACCATAACAGCCGGAGATCGTTCACCTGCAATTCCTTGCCACCGCAACATGACCTTAATTGCACACTGTGGACACTTCATGCCCACGTCCTTAATCCCATTGCCCAACTTTCACAAACAAAACTTAGTCTAACTAGGGTGTGGCCTTGCCAGTTCGTGTCCATAACCGAGGACGCGGCCATTCGAATAGTTTTAACACTCTGCAGAGGTTGTACGGTTTTACCCACAAGATGTAAGTCACCCCTTGTCGCCAGGGCCCGGTGAGCACATTTCAAGAGATATGCCGACAGGGGTGTTACAACAAGGTTTTTACCCGCTTCCATGTCAAAGTTGAACCCGCTAGACAAGATCTACCCAACTCCGTTTGTGCCCAGGCAGCCTGACACCACAACCCGGAGCGGACTCATCTCTGTGTCGGAGACATTCCATGTAGAGCCCCTCTAGAGATATCAATCTAACTAGCACAACTCCATACTTCCCACGGGTCCAAACTCTAACATTTGCCGGGCTAATACACCAGGACCTTCCCACAAAGGTCATGTGGACGTACGGTATGGAACCAGTTTAGCGGCACATAGGTTCGGTCCTTAAGCGATTCGAGCAAGACTCCATTCCATCACACAGCATTCATGTAGCTTCCGGCTACTCCAACATCACCCATACACCCTTACATTTTTTGCCCGAATCAAAAACCATCTCCATTCTTTTCACTTAGGGTTTCGAAAACAACAGTTTTCCAAATCATCGCCCCGGACGGCGCTGCCGGCCGAGGGTTTATTCCCAAATCCCGAAAGGGTTGTAAAGAAACTTGATTCAAAATGATTTTACTTTCTAAGCAGGGCTAAGCAGGGCTAACGCCTATAACCTTAATTACTTTGCCGATACTCCAATGATCGACAATTAATTCTAGGGCTACAAGGGTAGGATGTACGGACCTGGGCTAATGCAGCTACTGGGGAATAACTATTCTACATAAAATATCGGCGATAACACATAGCATGCACTTTCGCAAACAAAATAATAATGCTTTATAAATAAAGGATTCGACATGGTCAAAGGGAAATTGCTTGCCTGGCAGTTTCGGATCCTGTTCTCGTTCTTGACGTGAAGGTGACCCCGGGTCTTCCTGACGCACGTACGGCACTCCCTCAACTACACGTCGAAGAAATCGGCGAATGAAAAGAAGGAAGCAACAACTCCAAACAATTCCAGTAAAAGAGATAGCATGCATGCGCGGCACATGAAATGACGATTACTCTAATCGGGTATTAATAATAGTGTCGTTAGGGTTACTTGTTCCAATTGGTACTCCTATGAATTTATGAGTGATTTAGCTACTCTAATATACTGACGGAATAAAGTATCTACTTTTACCATTTCTGAGAATTAAACTTATAGAGTATATGTGGCTTTAAGGATTATGGAAATAATAACCTAACCTATTTTCCTACTGTATATGCTCTTGAATAGTTTCAAAAATTGAATTTCCTTGAACTACTAGCTTGTATTAATTTTGGACATGCCAAAACTGGTAGAGGATTTTATAGAACCAGACTAGGAATGGTCGAACGAGCCAAACAAATGCCGCATTCGGTTCTGGAACAAGCAAACCGGCAGAGTACGCTTTCCATTCCAATTGTTTTTACGCTTTCTGGAGTGCAGAGACGGAAAGCAGCTAGGGGCGCGGCCGCTGGGACTAAATGGGCTGGGTTATTGGGCCGTAGCGCCTGTGTCTTACCGAAGGCAGCGCGCGACCGCTTACCTGGGAACCGCTGTTCCGACAGCCGAAGGATAGGCTTGCGGCGGCGGCGGTTGTGCTGGTCTGAGCTCCCGACAGCAATAACGTCGGTGGTTAGGGCGGTTGATCTCTGGGTGAGCTGACGGATGGGGCTAGGGGTCCGGCTCAGCAGAGGATGGCGATTTTGCCGGGGCGGTCTAGCTTTGCTACTGGCGCGAGGTGGCTTGGTTTCACTGGTGGCCAGAGGCGGGTTCGAGTGTGGTCTGAGCTGGAAGCTGAAAGCAACGGGGTCGGCCAGAGAAGAAGGGAGGGTAGTGGCTAGCTTTTTGGGGCTGTAGGGAGATGGTCTGAGGAGAACGGGGGCTCGGGTCGCCTTTTATAGGCCGGCGAGGCGAGGAGCCGGCCGGCGGCCGCTGTGCTCCACATGCGTGCCGATGGGACGCAGCAGGGGTGCTCCCGAGGCTTCATAGGGTGGCGTGAAGCTCGAGCAAGGTTGGGACGGGGCCGTGGCACGCCGTGGCTCGCTAGGTGGTGCTGGACTCGATGGATTCTCCGTCGTCCCCTGCGTTCGGCGCGGGCGCCACTGTGGCAAGCTCGGACGCGAAGATGGGACGGCTCGGGGAGAACATGATCAGCGATGCTGAGCTGGGGAGAGCAAGGACGGGCGCACGGAGCAAGGCAGCAAGCTGGACGACGGGCTCTCCGGCAGGCGGCGCGGCCAGGACAGCTCATGCACGCTGTGGCACGTCCAGAGTGTGCTGTGCGCGAACTCGGGTGGCAAGGAGGTGCCACAGAGTGTCCTGGAGCGCCTGCTTACGCGTAACCTTGCCATTTGAGTTCTAGGGCACGTGTCCAGGGCAATAGGGTAGTTTGGCACCGAATGGTACTTCGCACAGGGCTTGCCATGCATGCCATGATATGTCACACCTTGGTTTTCAACTGGGGTGAGTGGACGTGTGATGCCAGGGCAACATGAGGGAGTGTGCAGGCTTAGAATACCGAGAAAAGGCTGCATGAGGTCGTTGATAGCTTTTGATTAAGGGTTGCTTTTGATTTTATGCGGGGAAAGGTTTTGGGCATAGGTGTTCGATACGGTTCATCTTGGATTTTAGCATATGACCTGCCTATGTTTTTATAGACTTGGACTCCTGGAAGATTAGGGATCATCGTGTGATTTTATTAGAATTTTTGGAGACATATTGCTAGGGGTTGTAGTGCAACGCTCTGTTTTATCGTGGAGCTTATTAATTTTGTCTACCAATACTTTTGTACTGGACTTTATTGTTTTATGTTATAATTGAGTTGGTGCTGGTGTTAGGGTGTCCCATAAATTGTTTCAGAATTTTCAGAGAGGCCGGGAAGTGTTTGGTTCCGCGGTTAGAGTTTCAGGAGAGTTAGAATTTAATACGGGGAAAATGGCCGGGAGTTAGGGTTAGGGTTAGGGTTTTCTGAGCGTGGCAGGGTGATGTGAGTGCATGGGAACTTTCAGAGGTCCTTTTCCTCGAATTAGGGTTGGTCGGTTTCGGGGTGCCGTAGGTGCACTGACGTATACGGCGTATACGCAGCGTTAGGGTTTTAGCTCGGGGTAGTGCGTGTGTGCGTGTATTGACTCCATGCTTGGCTATTGGGGTCATGCCACATGCGATGATATGCCGTTAATGCAAGTTTTGAAAATTTGGGATGTGACACAATCCAAGATAATAAAGAAATACTTGGCATCCTTGATGATCCTTAAGATAACCTTTTTCATAGCATCAGCAAGGACTGAAATTAACTCATTCTAAATATTGTGGCCAAGATAATGATGATGAATTTCATTATTTTGAATGCGCCTAATGTATTCTTGCATCACAGGATCAAATTCAGCAATCATTTCAACTGTGCCCAGAAAATTATCATTATTATCTTGATACAACTTCTCATTTGATCCTCAAAAGGCCAAATTATGTTTTGCAAGAAACTTCACTACAGAAACTATTCTTACCAAAACCTGTCTCCAACGCTCCTTTTCCTTTGCAATTTTCGTTGCATGTCATCATCAATTGTTTGATTTTTGCTTAACCTCAACCTAAGTTCATTCCACGTGTTCATGTTTGTTAAATGCTCAACACTGCTTTCATGTTCTTTGAGCCTCCAACTCAGACGCTTCCAGTCCCTCAGTCCATCAGATGCTAGCAAAGACTTGCTCTGATTTGATTTGAACAACTTGCAACAAAAACAATAAACTTTGTCCACATCTTTAGAGTAAACCAACCACTTTCTATCAACAACTTCACCATTAGTTAACTTTCTGGAGTAATAAGCATATGAAAAATGTCTACCAAGGTCATCCTTACGGAACTCCAGATTCGGTTCTCTCACAGGTCCTTTTTCAATTAAAAATATCCCTTTTGCTATTGTCAAGAATATCCCATGTTCTGGGATCATAGATAGATAAAAGAGAATCTTCTTGTGCATCACCATTTGGATTTTCAGTATCAGTTGAAGGCTGCAAATTTTCCTCCCCCGTTCTATCTGCATTGACATCAACTTCTGCATTTAAATTTTGCTCCCCTATAGCATCTTCATTGACCTCAACATCTGCATTTAAATTATGATCATGTTCTTGCCCGGGATCAGGTTCCTGCCCTTGATCTTCATTGACATCAACATTACTTGAAGCTGAAAAGAACTTATTTATAGCACCCCTTTGTGATTCAATTAACTGATCGTCTCGTTTTCTTTTTCTCCTTTTCTCAGCACCCAACAAATGTTTCTTAGGCAACATTATAACACCTAAAATTGTGAAGGAAAGTAAATACATGGAATTAGAATTTTAGAAATTAGAATCCTAACATCTAATGCCCCTGCTACTCAATCTTTGGTCAATCTTTTAGAAATTAGAAATTAGAAATTGTGAAGATGATAGATGTAACATACCTGACTACCTGTACGGTTGTAGCCTTGTAGGCGCATCCGCGCGTGGAGCGAGAGCGAGAGGCCGAGAGAGCGATCTGAGCGAACGTGACGTGACTGAGGAGCTAGAGGAGCGGCGAGGCGCTGCAGCGCTGCCGCGCTGGCACCGCCGCGTTGGCGCCGTCAAGGCGGTGAAGACGAGGATCGCGATTCGCGAAACATTTTTTCTCCTGCTGGGCAGCAGGCATGGACGCATGGTATAGATGCGATCAGGGACTAGATGCGATCCTGGGCCTCAGGCATGGTACAGATGCGATCCTGGGCCCCTCCCAGGCCTGGGCCCTAGGCGGTCGCCCCTCCCGCCTAGGCCTAGAGCCGGCCCTGCTGCCATGTAGCTGTTTCTGTTCTCCCTCATGTCTTTTCTGTAAACCCCGGCTTTCAGGCGGGGAATCTCCCCCTTCTCTCGGGTGACCATTCGAAAAAATACTGAATAGGGATCCCATTGATTAACCCATGCCAAAATTGTTCCTTCCCAATGCATTTTTCTTTACAAATCATAAGTGAAGAACGCAAATTTACCTATTAACCATTTAAGAAGACTCACACAAAAGCATAAAAAGGAAAGATACAAATAGCAGCTCTAGATGCTTTCTTGTCGGCCATACTATGGCCGCTCCGGTCTCCATCTTCGCACTGCTGCCGAACCAGCTGGAGGTGGAAAAGAACAGACAACTCGGACCCGTTGAACTCTTGTGTAAAGCCTAGGACCTAAAGTGTGTGGATTGCTGCAACTTGAGCCTTCCGCATTTTCCCTTTGAAGTGTGACTCCTAGTATGTGTTAAGACAATTGAGCACTTTTAGGTTTATTTTAATCTAAAAATGTAAAATGAGAGAGATCATGATAATATTGATCAATGAATATTGCACATATAAATTAGGCATACGAATGATTATCGAGTAGAAATATTGCATATCAATTTCATAAGTATGTGCTAGCATAGAAACTATCAACATGAAAAGGATCAGCATGACTATGTAAAAGTACCCGTTATTGGAAGAAGATGGCGCCGTGATGGTGATGATGTAGCCGACGTCGTAGATGAAGATGTAGAGGAGGTTCCATGCGTCATAGAGAAGATCCTAGTTGTCATAGAGGAGGTTCTGGATGATGCAGAGGAGATCTTTAGTGTTGTAGTAAACGTCCTAAATGTCGTAGTAGAGGTCCTAGATGAGCGAGAAGTCATGTCATGCGCCTACTCTCCCATTCACCAATGTGTGGTTGTGATTTGACAAAGTAGCTTGAAAGCAACACATAACCAAGATATGAGCTATTGTGTAGAGACTGAAGAGTGTTATGTGTACTCCGCTAGGGATGGGGATCTCCTTATATAGCATGTGGCTACGTAAAACAAAGGTCACCAAAGGAGTTACATATAACAACAGTCACAATAACTTGTTAATTACGTGTTTCTAATTAAATTAGAAATGTCTAACCATTCATCTCATATTAACTTCCATGTTAATATTTAGCTGTTAATTTATCTGCACTGATAAAACAAAAACTCCAAAAGTCTCTAGTACACTTGCTCAACCTAAAACAGTACACGTCCATGTCACAACACGCATTCGGGCGGGCGGGCGTGGTGAGGCGAGCGAGCGAGCACGCATGTGTAGTCCCTTTTTCTCATGCTACAAAGAGGTGTCACACAAGACACCTTATATGTTGGTGTCTTTTCACCTCCATTAGGGGACAAAGCACCTTACACATGCCTTGCAATTTAATGGGCATTTGGGATTTAACTAGGAATTATTAATTATATGGGCCTATGGCCAATATATCTAACAATCCCCCACCAGATCCTAGAGGCATATGAAATTGCTTCCTATTCCAACTTACTGTTAATATACTAGTGTTTTCGTCAAGACCTGTTAGGGTTGAACATCCACCTAGAACATCAAGTTACACTTATCTAGAACTGCGCAATGGACTAGGCCTTGAATTGCAAATTTTGTGTGAATAAGTTTCACTTAAAGTTTTTACTGATACTAGATGCCATAGGCTACCCCTCGGGTGGAACTTATAAGTCATACTCTTAACTCTTCATGAGCTTCTTAGAGATTATCTAAGTCTTATATACTGTGACTAATAGTCGGGCTCATATAGGTGTGTTCTTTCAAGACTACTCTGTAGGACAACATCTTTGGTAATGATAGCCATATAACACATTAAGGTTAAAATCATCCTGCCATATAGTTTTTGAGAGTATTGCATCTCCATCGAAGTGGGTCATAAAGGTACTCTTCTCTAGTTAATCAATAGTTTGTTTTTCTCAGGTCCTACTTCACAGGATCTTCGATCACATAGGTTGGTTTATCACTACGGTGTAACTCAAATATGTCTCATACCCATATCCTTCGATGCATTATCTATCACATTCCGTGATAACTCCTTAGTTGTTCGAATGTAATCCAAAACTATCACTCCGAACTTTCTCAATTTCCTGATAGACTTCAAATGTCTTTTCACATGTCTTGAGGACTTCATACTATCCTTTGCACCAGTTCACTTTTGTCATGACCGTTTGGTTATCGCAATTGATGAGGATAGCCGGTATCGGTTTTTTAACTACTGGTAGATTCATCAAGAGCTCATGCAGTTTTTCTGCCTTAGAAGTAGTTATGTCCAGTGCTGTGAACTCTTCCTCCATGGTTGACCTCATCTATGTGGTCTTTTTTGCAAGACCTCCATAAAACTACTCCTCTGCCAAGAGTGAATACATATCCACTTGTGGCCTTGATCACGTCAGCATCAGAGATCCAAATGGAATCATTATATCCCTCCAATACCCTTGGGTACCTAGTATATTGAATCCCATAGCTCATTATAACTTTTAGATAGTGCATTACTCTTTCAGGAGGATGCCATTGATCATCTTTCGGATGGAAACAAATCGGTTCAATTTGTTCACAGCAAAAGAGATATCAGGCCTCGTGCCGCTAGCTAAGTACATAAGTGAACCAATAATCTAGGAGTATCTCAACTGATCTCTAGCAATTCTTCGATTCTTCTAAAGTATCACACTAGGATCATAAGGTGTTGGAGAAGGCTTGCAGTCCATGTAGCTAAAGTGAATCAAGACCTTTTCCACATAATGGGATTGCAAGAAAGTAACCATCCTCCCCTTTTATCAGTTTAATGTTAAGAATAACATCAGCTTCTCCTAGATACTTCATTCAAAACTTTGAGACAGAAAGTCCTTGACCTAGGGTAGTCCCAAAGAGGAGTATTTCATCGACATACAAACATAGAATCATTCTTCAATTCCACCATGGTTGTAGTACACACATTTGCTAGTTTCATTTATGTGAAGCCTACATATGTCAAAGTTCTGTTAAAATTTTCATGCCAATGCTTAGGTGCTTGCTTGAGACCATACAAAGACTTCAATAACTTACAAACCCTACCCTCTTGACCACTTGCTACAAATCCATCAAGCTATTACATGCATATTTCCTCGTCCAACTCTCCATTAAGGAAAGTCATCTTAACGTCCATTTGATGAACGAGAAGACCGTGTGAGGCAGCCAAGTATAGCAATACTCGTATAGTGGTCAATCTAGCAACAAGTGAGTAAGTATCAAAGAATTATTTGCCTTTGTTTTGGGTATAATTCTTAGCCACAAGCCTTACATTGTACTTTTCAATAGTACCATCAGGTCTAAGCTTTTTCTTAAACACCCACTTGCACCCTGCCAATTTACAACCGTCAGGACAATCAATGATTTTCCAAGTCCTATTAGCGACAGTAGAATCCATTTCACTTTGGACTACTTCATTCTAGTAGTCTGCATTTGGAGATGCATATGCTTCTAAAATGGTCTTGGGAGTATCATCCATAAGGTAAAGTGTGAAGTCATCACCAAAGGATTTTGCAATCCTTGATCTCTTGCTCCTCCTAGGAGCACCACTGTCACCCTCCTCAAGGATTTCCTCGTGTGTTTGTTTAAAATATTCAAATGGATGGTAGTTTCAGGAGTTAAAAGATCTATTTGACTAGAAGTGTTAGGCATATCCTTTATTGGAAAGATGTTTAAAAAAAATGTAGCATCTTGAGACTCTATTACTGTACCTATATGCATGTCTGGTACCTTAAATTTGATCACTAAGAACATATAAACAAAGCTTTGATGAGAATATCCTAGAAAGACACAATCCACAATTTTAAGTCCGAGCTTGCGCTTCTTAGTTATTGGTTTGTTGACTTTGGACAAGCACTCCTACATGCGCAAGTAAGAAAGTGATAGTTTCCTTTCTTCTCATTTCTCATAGAGAGTTTTCTCTTTATTCTTAGTGGGAACTCTATTTAGGATATGACACAAGGTCAATAGGGCCTCCCCCACTGTGTCTTAGGTAATCCAGTAGTGTCTAACACAGCGTTAACCAAGTCAGTCAAAGTGAGATTCTTCCTTTTAGCGACACCGCTAGATTGGGGTGATTAGGAATGTGTCCTCTCATAACTGATTCCATTCCATATTCCTCACAAAAAGAGTTAAACTCATTTGAGAAGTACTCTCCACCACGATCCAACCTAACTTTTTTAATCTTTCTATCAAGTTGATTTTCAACCCCTGTCTTATAGATTTTAAAGTAGTATAGAGCCACATCTTTAGTTTACAATAGGTACACATAGCAAAAAATATAGTGGCATCATCAATCAAAGTCGTAAAATATTTCTTTCCACCCTTTATCAACATACCATTCATCTCGTAAATGTTTGAATGTATGAGTTTTAGAGGTGCTAAGTTTCTCTCCTCGGCTATCTTGTGAGGCTTATGAGTTTGCTTGGATTGCACTAACTTTGACACTTAGAACCTTTGACTAGTGAAAATTTCAGGAATGAATCCATACCAAAAAGCGAACCATGTAACCAAAATTAATATGACATAATCATGAGTGCCAAACATTAGCCTCACCTCCATTAGCACAGACATGGTTTATAACTTTATTATAGAGATAAAAAAGAGAATGGCGAAACAAGCCTCCACACTCATAACCTTTACCAATAAAAAGTCTATACTTAGATATGAATACTTTATTGGACTCAAATACTAACTAGAAAGAAGGGAACCACTAATAAGATTTTTATTTATTGAAGGTACATGTTACACATTTCTCAGCCACATGATCTTTACAAAAGTAAAGTTTAGATCTACCATGCAAACACCATGAATAGAAGCATGTGACCCATTCTCCGTTAGGACGGAAGAAACCCGAGTGATTTGATACGAAAAAAATAATAAAACTTTAGCACACATATGAATATTAGCCTTAGTGTCAATCCACCAATCGGTAGACTGATAAACCAAGGAACAATTGATAAATTACCATACTAGGTGCTTTCTACTTGGGTATTGCCGATAGTCACGTTGATAGATTTAGAGGTCTGTTGCAGCGTTGAGCTCGACACTCCGTCACGATGTCAACTCCTCAGCGCTCCGTCGCAGCCTTAAGCTTGACACTCTATCACAACGTCGACCTCAACGCTCCATCGTGGTGTCAATGTCAGCGTTCTGTCGCAGCCATGAGCTCGGCACTCTATGACGGTCCATAGCATTCTGTCACGGTGTCGACCTCAACGCTCCATCGGGGTGTCGAGTTCAATACTCTATTGCGGTCTCTGTGACCTAGTTTCTTGAGCATTTCTTATAGGTCCGTAAAACCGTGTAAGGTACCATAAATTTATTGTTTAGCCTCGTTGCTACGACACTTTGCTAGTCTGGTCCATGTGCTTGTGATAATACAAAACTAAACAGACTTGGCAGTCAACCCGGTGACGCCCCGTGAGTAGCAAGTTGGTAGGCAGGGAAAGAGTAAATGCCGAATGTGCATTCCCTGATGGGTAGATCCTTGACCACGGTCATGATTATATCACTGTTTAGGAAAGTATTAGCAAGAATAATAATATTTATCAATATCTAATTATAATAATAATACCATATATTTCAGGAAAAAGAGAGAGTAATACTAGAAGGTATATATATGGATCTTCATGTTGGGATCGTTTGTTGATATGCGCGCACTAGTGAAGCAAGGATGGAAATAACCTGCCTGCCTGGCTACGGGATGCTGCATGAATCTCCGGAATGGAATCAGCGAATTCAATTAATCTGCTTTTCTCTCGGCAGGAAATGCTAAATTTCAGTCCGCGCGGGCGCATTCCTTCCGTCGCTTCAATTCGCTTACCTCGCTCTGCTATAAACCACCTGGATCACCCGTAAACCATCTCCATTCTCCTAACTCCAACCATGGCTCCCAAGCCCGTGCCCACCCGTCCCGCTCCAACCAGGTCTTCCACCGCCGCTGGACCCAATCCCACCGTCGCCATCGCTCCTGCGCCGTCCAAGCCCGGGGCCACCGCTCCGTCCAAGTCCGTGGCCACCGCTTCTGCTCCGTCCAAGCGCGCGGCCGCCGCTCCGTCCAAGTCCCCCATGGCCATCGCTCCTCCTCCGCTCAAGCGCCACGCTGCTGCCGGCGTTTCCCAGTCCTCGAGCCACCTCTACCTTCTCACGCAGAGCGAGGACCAAGACAAGGACCTCCACCACCCCGCACCGCCTCAATCCATCAACAACTCTCCTGCTCAGCCTGACGACGACGACGAGGAGGAGGAGGAGGAGGAAGAGGAAGAGGAAGAGGAAGAGGATAATCTGCAGCCAACCAAGAGACTCGTCCCCACTCCCATACCGGTGCCACAACCACAAGGCAGCGACGACGACGACGACGACACCGACGCGGAGTCGGAGTCGGAGTCGGAGTCAGAGGAAGAGAGCGTCAACACCCCCTTACCGGCGCAGAAACAAGGAGCGGAGGATGAGAGCGACTCCGAGCGCAATTCCGGTGGCGACAGGAATGCGGTGCCGGACAGGCGCCAAGTGAGCAAGGAGGTGGAGCTGGCCCCCGCGGCCAACAAGGTCATGCCGCACTCCAAGACCGACCTCGCCAGATCGCCTGCTCACAAGAGCACCGGCAAAGTGGCGCCCCCGGAGCGAACAAACCACCGGTCCAACTCCAAGAGGAAGCGTGCTGCATCGCGGCGGTCGCCGCCACAACGATCCGGAAAACGGACGCGCCGCGTTTGGGCTCCAAACGATGAGATAAAAGTTCTCACGTCGCTCGCTGACTATCGCCGTCAGCACGGTGCTCCGCCGGAGGTGTCGGATAATGTCTTCTTTGACGCCCTTGCTGAGCGTCTAGAGGACAAAAGATGGAGTCGCCGTGACATCAAGGATAAGATGCAGAGCCTCAAACGGAAGTACAAGAATGACTCTTACACCGTCTCTTGCACGGATCATGAGCGCCGCGTCAACGATCTCTCAACTCAAGTTTGGAGAGGTTTGTCGGTCCCTGGTGGTGCTGGGACCGACAACCGTGATCGCCAGGCCGAGCACGAGCAATGTGGTTTCGACGCAATGTCTGAGATGTATCCGCTGCTCGCACAAAAGGTGAGAATGATCGCGGAAATGCAACCTACCGTCAGGAGCTCCTTCGCAAAGTTACAAGACAACGAAGCCCGCTCCATGGAGGAAAAGCTGGAGAAGATGAGATGGGCTGAGTTGAAAATTCAGATGAAGCTTGTCAAGCTGCTGGCCGAGGCTTCGAAGAACGCATGAAGTTACGATGTCGGTGACCTATAAGTAATAATTGCGCAGCTCAGAGATCAATTTATTAGTTAAGCTATCTTGTTTTATGGTTTTACTTTGTTTAATTTGTTTCCAATTTTCATGTCAACTTGAGTGAACAATTTTAAGAATTACATATTCTTATCGCTGAACTTACTGTTGACTCTGAATCTACTTACTCACGTCATTTATCTACGGGGAATTATTACTTTTTCAACAAGGTCTATTTGCTTCATCTGAGATTTGCAAGTCTTCTTGCATGGTTAAACATTAAAATATCTTTCTGGCTCTTGATCAAAAGAGGGTACCGTCATATGTACTTTATGATCAAGGTCCGCAATGCTAAATTTTATTCTGTTCAGGTGAGTGACAACTATTTCTATTTCCATTAAAATAAGAGTAATAAATATTGTCTGTCCTATAATAAGCTTTTAATACTGCAGTACACCTTTTTGCAATTTTGTGCAACCAATGACGAAGCAATCAGCTAGCATACTTAGTGTCAAACTCGGTACAACGGTTCAAAGAAGACAAGAGTCGGTAGAACTACATAATATAAAGTACAACACAGCTTACTGTTGATGAAACTACCTAAATAAAGATTGTCACTAGTTGCATGGGATGCATCCATCATCAGATTTTTGGTACATAGTGGTACATTGGTTGTAAATTGTAGCTTACCCGTTTTGCTCGAACAGTGGTGTTTCTTTTTAACTAACTATAGCTTATGCATATACGTGCTTACTCTTTTGACAAAGCAAATTACATAAAATTTGTTTGAATCAGGATTGTCATGTTTTACCTTCTGGTTCTTTGTAGCTTCATGAATATAGAATTCCATAATATTTGTCGGGATGAAGCACTAATTATGATAGTGTTGCTTCAGTTTGTTCTCCTCAGGGAGTTACAGAGCTTTGCTCACTTAACATCCATCTGGCATTTTTCTTTTATCAATGTAGCATATTGCTGGATGATAGTTGTTATACCCGTAGGTGATCGCAAATGTGCCTTCGTATTGCGTAGGCATATTTTTTGCTCATGCTATGGTTGTGTGCAAACAAACCTGGGTGTTAAGGACTTAAATGTTGATTATCATGTTTTTAATCTTGGCATGTTTTAGCTGTTGGTCACCCATCTAGTTGGTTACTTGAGCAGTTTTTTAGCAGCTCTGTGAACAATGGAACTTGTTCATAATTTATTTTTTAAGCAACACTAGTTCATAGTTGAAAATCCGATATTTGATAATGATGTTTGTTCCTCAATGTTCAAGGGAGGTCTTGGAAGTAGGGCACAATCGTGGGATGTCTGCAATGGTTCGAGATGCACGCCCTCATTGCTGGAAGAATCCCTTGCGATTCAAAACGCAATCTGGTTGATGATAACTTAGGAGAAAATGTCCCGAGTTCATCTAAAGAAGATGGTATGTCTTCTGGTTCTTATTTGGTGTCACATGAAAGGAACTACCTGAATCTAATATCCACGCTGCTGTTGACTGACTATCTGAAAGCATAAGAACCTCACAATCATCTTCACTATCATCACCTGCCACAACCACGTTAGTGCCTCCATTAGTGCTTTTTTTCATTGAACAATGCCTTTTTATATGCCCCCACTCTCTGCAATTATAGTACTGTGGTCCTTTCTTGCTCTTTGACTTAGTCTTTGAACTTCCGGCCTCGTCCCTATCTTGTTTCTTCCAATGATGGTCATACTTGACCAGTAACCCTTCAGCCTGAGGAGCTTCCACCACAGTGTTCTTCTTCTTGCGCTGATCAAACGCCAAAAGTGTTGTAGTAATCTCCGCCACAATGATGGTATCCTTGCCGTACGTCAGTGTAGTCACCATGTGCTTATAGGAAGGAGGTAAAGAACACATAAGAACAATAGCCTTGTCTTCATCATCAACTTTCACCTCTAGTCGAGTTAGGTCCGTGATTACCTGATTGAAGACGATGATTTGCTCTGCAAGCTCTAACCCTTCCTGCATCTTCAGCCCATACAATTTTTGCTTCAGGTATAACTTATTGGTCAGTGATTTGGACATAAATTGAGCCTCCAATTTCTCTTAGATTTCATTAGACGAATCCAAGTCCATCATATGGTACCTGATTTGATCTGATAGGCTCAGCCGCATGATCTCAGCAGTCCTGACCTTTAGATCTTCCCAGTCATCTTTGAGCATCCTGGCAGGTTTCTCTGCGTCTTTCTTGATCACCTTCAAGCATCCTTATTGTGCTAGTGGTTCTTTAACTCTGATCTGCCATATCGCAAATTTACCCGTACCATCGAACTTTGTCACCTCGAATCTGGCACTCGATGTCATAAATGCCCAGGCCTGTCTGACCGCTTCCTCTGGCCGGTCTGACCGGTCTGACTCGATTTCGTCCGATGACTCGCTGCTGAACTCCTCCTCCTCCGACTCCTCGTCGGTCTGACCGGTCTCCCACTCGGTCTGATCACTCTCCTGAAAGAAGCCTCGCTCTCCTCGATCACCGGATCTTCCTCACCTTGATCCGCCATGATGAGCCACTAGTCTAACCACCTGTAGAGGCCGGTCTAACCACCCGAGAGTCGCCGCCTTCGCTGCCTTCGAAAACCGTGCATGCTGCTTGCCGAAGACCTTGCTCTCGCTATTTCCTGGCTAGAGGCTATGAATCTCTGAGCTCTTACTCTATAGCCCTCGCCTATCCCTCTATTTAAAGAGATCCCGGAGCCCTCCACCTACTCCAACTTGAACTCGAACTCCAAATTGGATTCTAATTCGAACTAGAGATTGACTTGAACTCCACCTCCACCTTCAATAAGACCCCTTGTGGCTATCCTTAGCAACCCACGTCCTCCGATCTGGCCTCCTCTTCTCCCATGCACGCGTTGTTGTAGATCGGTCCACGTCCTTGTCAAATTGAAGCCACCAGGCCCCGTCCAACACCTCATGTCACCGTACACTAGAGGCCCTGGCCGTCCTCAGCCCGGCGAGCCACGTGGCTCACTCTCCGCCGAAACGCCGCCTCTGCTGAAACCACCAGTCTGACCGCCCCATGCCATTGCCGTGGCATCATCAACCGACTCGAACACCGAGCCGATCCCACGCTTTTAAGCCGCGCCGTGACTCCCTGTTCGACTCGGACTCTGACTCCGATTCCGGGTCGAACTTGACCACGCGCCCGGTCTGACCGGCCCGCCAGGCTGGTCTGGCAGCCCGTGCGACTGCTGCACGCCTCGAGCTGCCATCAACCGGCTCGACCGTCTCTCCAGCCTACCGGTCTCCATTCCGACAGATCCCTGGCCTCTCCACTTGTAGATCCATACACAGGACACGTATGTCGCCATCCTTGCCAACCGTGTCCATATACGTCAACAAGTTTCCTCGGTCTCCATTGAGTTCCTCCACATTGCTTCAAGATCCTCCAACTTGCGCTCTGATACCACTTGTTGCAAAACCAGCCCCGACACGGGTTGATCTTAACGACAGACACCAGTCGACCCGCAGCGATTAGATCTAGATGCAATTAAGAGAGAGAATCGACACCGATATTTGTTAACGAGGTTCAGCCGAAACCTACATCCCTAGGGCCGTTGCTGGGTGCACCTCCCCTTTATTCCTGGATTATTTTTGTCAACATCGCCGCACTCTGAGGCCCGACCGGTTTGACCGCCCTCTGCTGGATGAGTCCGACAGATCCGATTTGGCTTATGGTTACAATCAGCGGTACCCCCATTTTATATGAGTCTGGGTTACAGGCGTTTCCAACTCAAACTTTACTAACCATATCCGCTAGTTAGACTCCAATTCCACTACGTAACCTATCCGTACACATATTTGACACTTTTCAACAGTGTATGCTTGGATAAATATTTTACTGCTGAAAATCTTACAGTTATTTTTTCTTTGACACACACACACACACACACACACACACACACACACATATATATACGGCAGCGCTAATATGCGCGAGAGTGCAGAATTGCTTAATCTGCGCTCCGGCCGAAACGCGCCAGACCGAGGCAGCCACGGAACCAACGAAGGAAAAAAACGGGGCAGTAATTTTATGTGTATCGAGTAGTAATTTTCGGACGGAATTTTACTGCTGAGATTTTAGTGTGATTCAGAATTACTACATTTTACGATATCATATACACAACTTTACTACCTCGTGCATCTCGACCATAAAAAACTTCTGAGTTTGACGACTTTTTACTATATTTGGTAATAGATTTTACGACATCCTATACGCAACTTTACTGTCTCGCAGTCCATTTTAATTGAATAAATAAGGAGGTGGTGAGATTCGAACCGTGGACCTCATGCACGTTGCTTTTCTCTTCTAACCAACTAGACTATGCAAGTGATTGTGAATAAATAGAAGAAATATTTCTAGTATAGAAGAAATATTCTCCTAATATGTTTTAATTGAAAAAATAAGGACGGGGCAGGATTCAAACCCTAGACCTCATGCACGTTGCTCTTCTCTACTAACCAACTAGGCTATGCAAGTGATTGTGAACAAATAGAAGAAATATTTCCTTTCTAGTATGGAACGATCAGACATGCGGTAAAATGATGGCCGCGAGATCGTAATATCATGTACATATAATAGTAATTTTACGACACACCTTATACAAAATTACTACAGTCTAAATTTTACGATGACACATGTTGTTTTACTACTCGATAGACATAAAATTACTGTATTTTACATGTGAAGTTACGTGACTGTGAGGGATCTGTTCGACAGTAATATAGTTTGATGGATTTACTATATCTACTGAATAGTTTTACGGTCAGTGCTGAAAAAGTTGTCCGCGGGCGTGAATCAAGGAGGGGCGTGGTGGG
Organism: Stipa capillata; assembly: GCA_019208055.1. Classification (NCBI taxonomy): domain Eukaryota; kingdom Viridiplantae; phylum Streptophyta; class Magnoliopsida; order Poales; family Poaceae; genus Stipa; species Stipa capillata. The sequence goes on along the minus strand of JAGXJF010001036.1, from coordinate 68,649 downwards.
TCTGGGCTGGCTGGCTCGGTCGGTGGTCAGCGCGCAGGTTAGTTATTCTACTCTCAGCTGTAGATTATATATATATATATATATATATATATATATATATATATATTACTTTGGACAATATCATGCCAAAATGATATACACTGGAGAACTATCTATGCAGCATTGAAGCGTTTAGCTCACTATCTTAGTCCTCTATACAATGATGTCTCGTACCAGATATACTGATATAAGAAGCATGGGTTTGTGAAATCCAAACCATCTAAACTATCCAACTAAATCTCATCCAATGGCACAAGAGTTAAGTTGGGCCCCTACAAATCAAGCCTTAATTACTCACTTAAACCAGTAATTACATCCTACTAATGACCCTTTAGGCCCCTCACAATGCACAGGTGCTTAGATGAGGTGCTAAGTGCATGAAAGGGCTTAGTAACTAAACTTCCCAATGCATAGGTGCTTAGCTTTTTGTAGCTAAGCTTCCTTCATTTAATTGTTTAGCAACCAAACTCTCCAATACATAGATGCCACATAGGTGTTTTGCATAGGTCCGTGCGCTTAGCACCGTTTCTTCCTGGAGACACCAAAACTATCTCTCTCCTTCTTAATTACCCCGCCACATCATCTTCTTGCCTATGTGGCATGTCTTAACACCAGTCTAAGGTGGAGCATTAGGAGAGGCCTTACAACCTCTGTTTGAAAAAACGGAAGGAACTATGACGTGAGGAAGCAGTAAACCGATCCAACCAATAATTGTAGCGTTTAACGGGAGCTTCTTCGAATGGGTGCCAACAGTAAGGAATATTTAGCCAGGCAGATGTTGTTGAGAGCTGCTGGTGTTTTTGTTTCTGCCAATATTTTTGTCTTTGGGTGTAATCTGGTCTTAGACCCATACCCTGTTGTTAGTTTTCGGAAAATTGATGTGGTTGAGTCCCGCTACCATTATTTTGCTTTTTGGGCCTCGTGTTAGACTTTGATGGTTTCTTCAACAAAAATCAGAGGAAAAGCGTGTATCACAAAAATAAGTTTGCTCCATCATGATTATTTAATGTAGACAGTCCTTCGTATGCACATTTCACTTTTTGTTTTGTAGAATCGCCAAAACTAGTATTGTCACCCACGCTTTGTTGCGGACTTTTATGATTATTCTTCCTACGAACATTGTTATTACACAAATGTGTCTTTTCGATCTTTTCATGAAACAATTGAAATGATTTTATATCCATCCTCTCAACTAAAAGCTATCTATTTAAAAACTTTATCGAGTAGCTTTTCTAAAAAAGACATTTCCTAAGTACTTAAGATCTAATAGTGAGATTTAAACTAATGATTATATTAATTAGGATTTTGCATTATGAGTCAATTTTAGTGTAAAGGAAAAAATAAGTTGTTTCTTTCATCATTCAAGTGGTCAATTATTTTTGAAGCAGTTGACTGTGACTTTAAGTTCGGAGGACCGATTAATGTACTATGGACTTGAAGATCATATTTTTGAGAATGCAAGATTCTTCAAAACTGTGGCGGGTATCTGGTATGTAAAAAGGTACTCCCACTGATATATTCAGATTTACCACACGCAAGATGTTTTCAGACATAATTTCATTGATAAATTTAGAATTTAATTACAGCATGCACAACGATGCATATGTTTAGCCTGCATGCTTCTGTGAAGTCCATATATTCCACGCAAAAACAAAGAAGTTCACGGATTATAAAATTGTGCTTATCCAACGATGCGATGTAGTTTCTTTGTCTCCCTTACTGTCTTACACGGAAAGAGAGCAGCAAAAGCAACGACAGTTTCTCGATCACCTTATTAATCGTCTTGGGTGTTCTCGGCGTTGTTGCCGGCTACATACGGACACCATGGTAAATTGGTGCACGACTGCACGACACGACCATGCAGTCTAAGCATCTCGCGCTGGTCGCCGAGGAAGATAATGGGCGCTAGGCCGTGCGCCATGCTTCAACTGTCGGTGAATGGAAAAAAAAATGATTGGCTCTTTTCGTATGGAGGCTCGACACCAATTTTATGTTATCGGATCTAACTCTGACAAACTGCGGTTTAATCTAGGTAATTTAGATCCAACGATTTAAGTGTGATCCTAATAAATCCAATCTCTATACATTTTAAAGGTGACGTGGTTTAATGAGAATGCTATATGGGAGTCAATTTTAGTACTCTCTCCGTTCAGAAATGTAAAGCGTATTTTAATTGATTAAGACAAGATTTTGATCAATAATTACTTTATTAATATATAGTTTATATGACATAAAATTAATATCATTAGATTCTATTTAAAAATATTTACTTATGATTATGATTTTGTATTATATAAAACGTATATTAATAGAGTAATCATTGGTTAAAGTCTTGTCTTAATTAATTAAAATATACCTTACATTTATGAACGGAGAATATATAAAGAAGGACAAGATCATGGAGTAGTTTCGGTATGTGTATTACTATGCTTCCGGTCATTTTTTTGAGAAATAGCCACAGCCACAGGGGCTTGCTTTCAATCATAACGAATACAGTTCGAAAGGAATGCTGGTTCAACATATACTAGCCAGGACACCGCGCCTTGGCGCGTCCCGTGGGACTCTTTTTTACTACAGGCCCGCGGGATGGCCGAGGCGTTATTTGCACTTCAATGGGCCAAACAATTGTTGCTGGTCTGCGGTGAGGGAAAACAAATGGCCTACACTTGTCTGGTCGCGTGTACAAAGCACTAGCAAACGTGAGACAGAAATTTTAGGAACTACAAACGCATTAGATGCAATCTGCGTGTGCACTGGTTTCTAATGCGATGATAAAGTGAACAGGTGCATCTAAAAGAAAGTGTTAAGCAACCTGGCCCCACCCACGAGGAGGGGACGCCGCCCCTACCCCCACCCCCTCCCCCTCCTCTTTGGGAGCGTTCAACTTCGATACAAACATGAACTCTTATTCAAACTCTCTACAGACTATAAACAGAGATGTAGGGTTATTTCATTATATACACAAAAATCAGTTGAGAGACCAATAAAGAGAAGAGCAACACCCCTACATCTTATCTCCTGTGTCTACGTTATTTTTCACCCAATTTCTTCAACACATTATTAGAACAAGATCGCTCTACACGACATCGAGCTCTTTCGGATTCACACAGGCTAACTTTCCACGATTGCAAAGGTGAAGTGGATCAATTTTAGTAGATTCATTTTTTAGATCAATTACCTGTTCTAGATCTATTTTTATCATTGTAGAATTTTTTTTGTCTAGATTGGTTTTTGGTTTTGCATGAACTCTTTTTCTATGGTGTAAACTTCCTATAGCTATCGTGACCCGATTTGTAGTCACCGGCACAATGCCAATGGATAGCTCATGCAATGGGAACTCTTTTTCTGAAGGCAAAAGGCCTGATGGATATCATTGAGTAAGTTTACTACACTGCAATTTTACAGAGAAGTCCACAAAAGATGATAAAACTTATACGAAAGACCTTGAATAACAAAACTAAACCACATGAAGGTCCTTGTGCTGTCGATCCTACTAGAGACGTCAACATAGGCAGCAATGGGGGTGCTCTTGCCATCATGCCTGGGTCTTGAGCTCAGTATCCCTATACAGATAGCCACTGTGGGCAGCAGAGAGCAGCAGGCCTCCACATTGGAGGTTGAAGAGGGTGGTAGAGGGGATTGGCTAGTGGCAGCAGCACCGCCAGTGATCAACCCAAGAGTGCACCACCAGCTGCTAGGGACAAGCATTGAGGTGGTCTTCAACTCTAGTAGCCTCCCAAATTGATATGGTAGATGAAGGAAAGGCACCAGCTCGAGGGGGAGAGGACCATGTGATACATCGAAAACATATTGTGTCTTTCTAAATTTAATATACCTTTTCATTAAATTTCCATCATATATTTTAGTCTTTTTCTAGATTTGTATAAATATTCACACTGTCTATTTCTCACCCTATTTTCTATACGTAGGAAAAACACTGCAAAAATAAAAAAATCCAGCATATTTGGGAACATTCTAGAGGGGAAGCTTCATGTGAAAGGAGGCAGGGAGGCGAGGCCCCACTTGGCGGGGTGGCAGAAGGGGTCGGCAGCCCCTACCGGCTAGGCCCACCAGGTCTCCTTGTACTTTGTCTAATATCAGCAATACTGGATTGGTTTGTATCTTTGTAATTTCTCATGTTATGAGTTCAGTCTACTATTCATAGTTGATGTCATTCATGATTTGTGAGTAGTCCTATCGAGGCTACAAGGTGTGTCGTACTAACTATATAGTGTTCTCATGATTATTGTGATGTCCATCCATTTTTTGGTGCCGTCAATCTTATGTTTGTGATTGTCATTCATCCTCGATGTAATCAATATTGTGTTTAGGATTAATATTATACATGTTTTGTCTTTAATATATTAGTTATTTGTGTGTTATCTATTGAACGCACATAACACTTAGCGATGCATGATTAGGAAGCATGAGGGATGAGGTAGAGCAGCCAACCGTGTATATTTATATACTTTGGTAGCGAATTTATTAGTATTGTTCTGGCTCATGCCTTTATGTATGCCTAAAGGGTGGTTGCACAAAGGGTACACTATTCTACCTATTGCTAGTAATATTAGCCTTACATATTAATTCTTGTAAATTTGTAGTAGTACCTATATATATCATATAATCCCCGTGTATCACATGAGAATTGCTACTGGTGAACCTACATACCCCATGTCTCAGTTTTCACCATTATAACACCTCTGTTAGAACTTTTAATTATAGGTAGTTTGCTATTTTTTATTTACTCCAAAAATAGAAATTGCATCCTAGGTCTAGTAATTACATGTTTAATTCCCCTATTGCATCCTTGAGTTGTATGACTATTTAAGAAAGCTAGCCGTGCATCTAAACTCTCACATTTCGTTGTTTTTAGTGTGAGTTCAGATATGAACCAAGTGATCCAATCGACATTTTCCTATGGGTTCGACATCCTTTCCATTGAAAATTGCTACAATTGATGGACTACACTTGTGGGTCATCACCATGTCGCCCTCAAAGAGGAGGACAACAGGAAGTGGGCCACCACTGCCAAAACCATCTACCAAGGAGGAGATGAGAAGCCTACTGAAGCCACTGAGAATGAGAAGATTGAAAGTGTCATTGTTGCAATGGTGCATCTTGGTTGGGGGCGATTGGTGAAACTTCATATGTACAAGTGCAAGAGGTGATCTTCCTAGCCGACGACGGAAGCTACTAGCAGGCGATGCAGCCGAAGCACTGAGGAAGGTGGATGCCAGAGCAGAAGAAGCATCATCGGAAAAGGGACGTACACCTAGATCTAGCCATAGAATATTAATAACTAATACATAACATTCTAAAGACAGAATACAACTAGGCAGGCTTATATCCTACACATGCTAGTATAGCAGAACAACATTAATTTACCATACAACCAACAATAATGGCATGATTTACACACACCAAACTAAAGCATAAGATAACTATTAAATGCTAGAAATAGAAGACTAGCATAAGCATTGATCAGGTGACCTACAACCAGGTAAGCATACCGTCATGGTCAAGCAAAATGCATTCATACAAATATGACATAATCCTATAGATTAATCTTGAAGGCAATACAAATATCAAAACAAGAAATGCATGACTAATCAACATTAACTAACCATCCAAACTTAAGCAATGCCAAAGTAATTAGCTAAGCATGCAATGTCCAACATAAGAGGAAGTATTTCATGCTAAAACATATAATCACAGGATAGGTTCAATGAAATATATCTACTTTAACAAAAAAAGGATACACCTAACCATATAAAATGGAAAATACAAAATAACAGTAAATGGCATGGTCACATAAAATGACAACAACATGATTGCATTCGATAATGATTAGCACACACCATTATGACTATGCAAGAATGCAACAATGAAAGCACACCATATGGCATAATAATAACATACAATACACTTGCAGTGATAGTGCAATGGAAAATGAACATGTAATAGAGCATTATCAAAACACTTACAGATAAAGTTCCCAAAAATTTCTGGTAGTGACTTTGGTCAATCTTGTACTCCTTCCAGTGGGTGAGTATAGGTGTATTGTCCCTGACTGCAACACCAAACTCAAAAGCAAGCTTTGTAGCCTACAATGGATCTTCAGGCTGCTTCTTCCCTTGGCTCACATCGATGGGGAGCCGGTGCTTCATAACTCTGGTCATCCTTTCCAGCATGTGACCCATGGTAGGCTTCATGTGCTCTTTGACTGCACCTACAAAGATAGCAATCCAAGAGTGAGTCAACAACACATTTGTAATAAAAAAGGAGGCATGGCAATATAATAAACTTGCTTGCATTGTGGTCTTAGGTTCATTCCTTCACCATCTTGTCCTCCATCATGCATGGCAGAAGGCACGTCATGCATGGGAGAAGGCCCATCATGCACACGAGAAGGTGCATCATGCATGGTACAAGCTTCAAAGCCGCCATCACTTGTTGGCTGAGACATTTCTTCATGAGGTGGACGAGACCTTTCTTCTTGGGTTGGGTGAGATTTTCCTTCTTGAGGTGAGCTGTCCCTCATTTGGCCTTGGGTGGGCACCTCCACCACAGAGTCATCCATACATCCTGCATTTGGTTCAGAGGACACCTGTTTTCCCCTTAACCTTGTCAAGGCTCGAAGTGGTTGCTCTGTTTGTGGATTTGCCCTCAGCCTTTTTGGAGGTCTAGGTGCTGATCCACCTAGAGGCATCTTGTTGTTCATCTTGGTAACACAGATTTTAGTACGCATCGAGGTCTGATACAAAGACCATTACATCAATGTAAATGACTGGATAAAAAAAAAGCACATTGCATCATAAGGAAGTATTCAAAATTGATCCTGCAAGACATTATATATAAGCAAACTGTTTCCCTAGCCCCAAGCCAAGATAGAAGAACAAACACCTCAGTTGGAGGGACTACAACAATGGGTTGTTGGACATCTGCAAGTACCACTCATCGTCTAATGACGAGTAGTTGCCACCATCACCTCCCACATTGCCTTCATCCAATTCAGGATCATAATCAGATCCTGAGTCTTCCCGATTAGCATGATTCTGGGCAGGTGTAGCATGATTCCGGACAGGTGTAGCATGCTCTACCATTCCCCTATAAATGGCAGCTAATTTTGGGAGACCAAGTGCTTGTAATCTTGTATTGTTGACTATGATCCTCTTAAGCTGCAACTCCTCATATTCATTTATTTCTTGTTGTTAAATGTGAACAATAAATTCAGAAGTAAGTTCCTTTCCTAGAAGACTAGAACCAATGTGTTTAGTTTAAAAGGAATACGTACCTTGCATAGACTCTATTACACATGAATAAGCCCCACAAGAAAGCAGATCGTATTGTTACACCCACACAAATATGCTATACTACCACAAACTACCCCCACAAGAATATGCTACACTACCACAAATAATATAGGGCACAACAATGAAGTTCATATTAACACACATGAGCGGGAAACTAAGAGGTATTTGTCACCTACCTGGGTTGGTGCGGTTGTGTCTTGTTGCTCGTTTCATTGGTGCGGTGCATTCAATGTGTTGGCGTCGTGGTAAATAACTTGGTGCGGCGGTGTCATGGTAGATGCACTACTACAAAACAGGGTTTCCTGGACCCAAGATCTCAGCCGGTGCAAGCAAAACCGACAGTAAGAACTCAAGTCTCAGTCGGTTTAAAACCGACTGAAAAGAATGAACCGGCTGAGATAATATCTAACCTCAGCCGGTTCAGAGTGGAAAATTGACTGTGATAGTATTACAGTCAGTTGGACCAGTAAAACCGGCTGAGGTAAGTGAACTTTTATAGCCGGTTCCCTTTTCCCAACCGGCTGAGATAACTTTGAGACGGTTGTTTTCGCTGGAACCGACTCAGATGATGCTGTTCGACATCCATAAATGCTGTCCGAAGTTGCCAGCTGAGCCTTAAATGCAGGTGTCCATTGTTTGGTACACTTGATATAGGTTGGTTGGGGTGGTATTGCTAAATTTTATGGTAATTTTCATAAAATTTTGTGGCACATAATATTTTGATAGTTCTTGCTCAATGTAATAAAATTTGCATGTTATTATAGATGGATCGACGGTGGATGTACGCTAAGAATCGTGCTAGCAATGAGTACATTGAAGGCATCTTGACATTCTTACAAGTAGCCGAACAGTATAGTTTGAACACAGGGGAGACATGGATCAGCTGTCCATGCTGTCATTGTGAAAATTTGAAGAGCTTCACAAACCTTGCACATATCCAAGCACATTTGATCAGGACAGGATTCACGAAGGGGTATGCATGTTGGACCAGCCACGGTGAAGATCAGATTGTAGAGGATGGTCCGGCAAATATGGATGAAGGCAACGACGTGGCTGATACTGTCAATAGCACACTCTTGAGCAGACGCGTGATGACGTATATGCGTCATAAGAGGACGCATCGTAAGACGACACGCCGTCGAACAACAGGTTAGATCAGATGATCCGAGCTGTCGAAGAAAACTGTGAGAATGATCAGGAGTATAGAAAATTTGTCTGCTTATTGGAAGACTTGAAGAAACCAATGTACCCTGACTGCAAGTTCACAAAGTTGTCAGGCGTTCTGGAACTTCTAAAACTGAAGGCTAGCAGCGGATGGACCGATAAGAGGTTCTCGTCGCGCCTAACATTGTTAGGGGACATGCTTCCAAAGGGAAACCAGATGCCGAAAACTACATACAGAGCTAAGAAGGTTCTTTGCCCTTTAGGAATGGAGGTAGAGAAAATACATACTTGTAGGAATGACTGTATCCTGTACCGTAAAGAGTACGTGAATTTGCGGGCATGTCCGGTGTGCAAAGCTTCACGATATAAGCGTAAGATCAACGGTGATGACGTCGAGAAAAGCATAGAGGTGAGGAAGGGGACTCCTGTTAAGGTTGCCTGGTACTTGCCTATAATTTCCCATTTGAAGCCCTTATTTGCAAACCCGAAGGAGGCCAAACTGATGTGTTGGCACGCAGATAAGTGTACAGATGATGGAATGTTGAGACACCCAGCAGATTCTTTATAGTGGAAAAATATTGACAGGAGGTATGCTATGTTCGGCGAAGAGGCGAGGAATGTAAGATTTGGGCTGAGCACCGATGGAATGAACCCATTCGGCAACATGAGTAGCTGACACATCACTTGGCCCATGAATCTACGCATGTATAACCTTCCACCTTGGTTGTGTATGAAGAGGAAGTACATCATGATGGCAATACTTATCCAAGGTCCGAAACAACCCGGTAATGACATTGATGTGTACTTTGCCCCATTAGTGGATGATTTCAAACTTCTTTGGGATGAAGGTGTAAGAGTATGTGACGCACACCTAAAGGAAAATTTCATGTTATGCTGCATATTGTTCATTACCGCAATGATTATCCAGCCAATGGTAACTGTTCGGAGCAAACTATTAAAGGGATCATTACCGTCAATGATTATCCAACCAATGGTAACTGTTCGGGACAAACTATTAAAGGGAGCAATGCATGTGTTCAATGCCTTGTTGATACAGCAAGCAGGTGGCTAAAATACTCTAAGAAAATAGTGTACATACATCATCGTAGGTTCCTTACAAGGGATCACCATTACCGTAGGATGAGACACGAATTCGATGGAACCGTCGAGAAAGGCTCAGCTCCACATATTTTTAGCGGCACCGAGATCCACGATCAGGTTAAAGACATGAAAATCGTGCTTGGAAAGGGGATGTTTAAAAGGCGAGGTATAATGAAGAAAATGAAGCCCGTTGAGAAGCTCATCTGGAAGAAGTGGTCAATATTCTGGGACCTCCCTTACTGGAAGTATCTAGAAGTCCGTCACATCATCGATGTGATGCACGTAGAGAAGAATGTGTGCAATAGCATAATGGGTCTCTTATTGAACATGCCTGACAAAACAAAAGATGGCCTGAATGCACGGCTAGACATGGAAGATATTGGAATCCGACCAGAGTTAAGACCGCAGAAAATAGCAAATAGAAAGACGTTCCTTCCGCCTACTCGTTATACCCTTTCCAAGCCAGAGAAGACTGAGTTATGTGATTGCTTGCATGGTATCAAGGTTCCATCCGGCTACTCTGCCAACATCAAGAGAATTGTTTCTATGGAAGATCTAAAATTAATTGGCATGAAGTCACATGATTGCCATGTGCTTATGATACAGATGCTCGCGGTTGCAATTAGGAATATTCTTCCACCAAATGTGCGGCGGACTCTCACGAAGCTGTGTGGTTTCTTTAACACTTTGGAAGAAGGTCATTAGCCTTGAAGAACTAGATGGTCTGCAAGATAGGGTGGTAAAGTCTCTATGCGAGCTCGAGATGTTTTTTCCTCCATCGTTCTTTGATGTCATGGTTCATCTCATAGTCCACCTAGTGCACGAAGTAAGGATGTGCGGCCCTGTGTTTCTTCGCAGCATGTACCCATTCGAGCACTACATGGGAATTCTGAAGCACTATGTTCGGAATCGATCTCACCCTGAGGGCAGTATCATCGAAGGCTACACAATAGAAGAGGTCATCCAGTTCTGTGTTAATTACATGTTCCATTTTCAACTAGTAGGCGTGCCTCGATCCCGCCATGAGGGCAGGCTACTCGGTGTAGGGACCATTGGGAAGAAAGTGATCGATCCGGTTCAGATTGAGTATGCTCAAGCCTATTTAACTATTTTGCAGCACATGACCATTGTTTCGCCATATATGAATGAACGCAAGGACATTCTATGTCAACAAAATCTGACTCGCGCAAATGACTGGATCATAAAACATCACAATGCAGAGTTCAATGAATGGTTCAAATAGCGATTCCATGTACTCCCATCAAGTGGTGCATTGTCATATTTAACTAGAGGCCCAGCATAGTCGGTCATCACATGGAAAGGGTACGAAATCAATGGATACACCTTTTACACAAAAGAACAAGATATGAAAAGCACGGTGCAGAATAGCGGTATCTGTGTAGAAACTCTCGAAATAGATGGCAAGAAACAACTGTACTATGGGTACATAGATGAGATTTGGGAGCTTGACTACGGCGAAAATTTTAAAATCTCGTTGTTTCGTTGCCACTGGGTCAATAAGAAACAAGTGATACCTGACGACAAAGGCCATACCACCGTGAACCTTGAACATGTCGCGTACAAAAATGAACCTTTCATCCTCGCTCAACTAGTTCATCAAGTCTTCTACATTATTGATCTATCTAACAAGAAGCGGCACATAGTAATGCCCTCAAAAAGAAGTATTGTCGGAGTTGAACATGTGGTGGATGAGGAAGATTAGAACAAAATTAATGTGTTCCCAGCCCCCGATGATGGAACAAGGGTCGAAGATGAATTGCGGCATGATCCTGCTCCCTATAGTATATTATCCCAGTTGGTTTGGCAAACCGACTGAGATAGTACATTATCCTAGTCAGTTCTGTGGACCGAACTGACTGAGATAGTATATTATCTCAGTCGGTTTTGTTGACCGAACCAACTGTAGTATATTATCTCAGTCGGTTTCTCTAAGTTAACCGACTGCGATGACTTGGGTTAATAAAAACCGATTCATCTCCCTCTGGAACTTCACAAAGTTTTTGACTCCTACTTTTCTTGTAGGACCCGCCGCCGCCTCGAACCGTCGTTGCTCCAGCCGCCTCAACCAGCGCCCCTCCTCCGAGATGGCCTTCCCGATGCGTCGGACGAAGTCCCCAAGCCGCCGAGCCGCCGCCACCTCCGTCGCCTGGGCCGCCACCGATGTGGCCCTGGCCAGTGCCTCCATCGCCCGAGCCGGCGCCTCTGTCGCCTGAGCCACTGCCACCTCCTCCCCGGTCCAGCACACAAAGTACAAGGCTGAGCACAAGAGCATGTTACTGCTATTAGCTAATGTAGGTAGTATATATTTGCTTACTAGCTAGCGTCTATTGATGAATACTTTTAGGAAGTTGTTACTTAGGTGCCTCTACTGTTCTGTGGTTGGTATACCAATGGCATGCTAATCATCGAATATTGCCTGGTCCTTAGCTTATCTCTGATGATTAAAACTGAGAAAGGTTTGAGAAAGGGTAAAATCTGATAAGAACAGATGTACTGCACTAGTTTCCTAAAAACCTTATGATGAAAACATTTTGTGAAGGCTATATTCATCATATCTAGCATTTCATATGCAAGGTATGATGATATCTTGGATGGAACCTACCTTGCTTAGTATGATGATATCTTGGATGGAACCTACCTTGCTTAGGCTTGGGCCTCCTAAGCTTATAGATCTTCCTTATGAGCTGTGGTCTTCTTCCTTCTTGCTCCTGTTAGCTACCTCCTCTTCTCTGCTGATCCTTCTCTTGATTGACCTCCTTCTTGATACTCCTGGTGTCCCTTGTTCTCCCAATCCTATTGGCCTTCTCCCTCTTCCCTACTGCTCCTGGTGGCCCTACTCTTGATCACTTTAAATGGTCACTATGACATTCCTTACGGCTGGTATTGGAGAATGTTGAAATAATGTCGATGGTAATGCTGGGGCTGTTAGTACTGTATGGTTACATGGCTTCACTTGGTGACCTTCATCCTATTTTGACCGAGCTCTTCTTTAGAGTCTCTTAGGTCGTATTGTAATTGTATTGCATTGTTTTAGATGTCTAATACATTTATTTGATTACATATAGTTTATATACTTTTTCTCTATTATCCCAAGATCACTGGACAATGGCGACTCTCGATCGCTGTCGCCACTTAGACCGTCTGGCGACACAACCAGCACCTCCGGGCCTAAGAAAAAGGCCCATCGAGGAGAAGGAAGGAAACGGTCGAAGAGACCGGATGCGAAGTACACGGTCACATACTTGCATGACTCAAGGGCACCAGACGAGCCTGAGAACACAAGGAGGAAGTTTAGCACAGTTTGCAGGATCGTAGCAAGAGAGCGGGTCCCAATCACTTTAGAAAGTTGGAAGAGAGTAGGAACAGAATAGCTTGCTACGATTTCGGGGGAAATCTTGGGATACTTCATCTTCCCCAAAGAATGGAAAGCTCGTATCGAGCGAGCTGCTAAGATGACAGCGTGCAAGGCTTGGAAGAACTGGAAGACTGTCCTCATCAACGAGTACGTGTATGCCGAGGTGAAGTCTTTTGGGAAGTGGCCGATGATTACTCCTGAGGTTTGGAACGAGTTCGTCAGGATGAAAATGATGGAAAAATTCAAGCTGAAGAGCGAACAAAACCGGGAGCTCTCTAAGAGAAACAAGCACCTGCACCATCTAGGGACTGCCGGCTACGCGGGAATGAAGAAGAGATGGGAAAGGGAGGATGAGCAGGCATCGCAATCGGATGCCCCTCCCAGATTTGCGAACATTGCGGATGCGAGGACCAAAGCCTGGGTTAGAGCCAGGGCATCTGCATCGACATCGGTTTCAGGCCACCCAGCATTTGAGAACCCAGCTGACGCACAAGTGTACATACGTTTGGTGAGATATAAATCCCGCCTTAGTCGTACTAACAGCTTGTCAGTCATACCAATTGTAGTAAAAAATAATTCTGGTTTTTGCAGCTGGAGTTCGATGCGTCATCCCAGGCTGGCACCTTCGTAGGAGATGTACTAGAAGAGGGCTTGGGAAACCCCGAGCATCTAGGTCACATGGTTTTCTCTTTCCCCACAAGTATGGACTCTCCCAGGCTTTGGAGGTGAAGCATGAACGCAAAAGGGCGAGGAAAGCCGCTAAAGAACAACGCAAACGCGAAGAGTTCAAGCAAGAGATACTTTGGGACTTAAGAGCGGAGTGGATTCTAACTCCGCGACAAGAATAGCTAGTTGTTGCCAGCCCTGGGGCTTGACGCAGTAGCTACGTATCGATCGACCTCCCGACTCGCTAGGGAGAATACAACTTCTACCTTTCCCTGTGATGAGATCGAGGTATTTTTGATATACCTTGAAAAATTGTTCCACATAAGATTGTTTGTGGCCTGTTGGCTGAAATAACTTTTTTACGTAGGCTCCCACGAGATGCACGATTCAAGTTAGGTTGGTGGGCATGGATGATCTCGTCAATGCCGCTTGGGGGCTAGTGTTCCCATCAACGGGATACATAACGTCCCCATAGACCTTTTGTACACAAAGGTGAGCATCGATGGGGTTAACGACACTTTTAGCAAGCTAAAGCTCCCGATTTCACCGAACAACGAGATCTTAACTCTAAGTCAAGCCAAGGGGACATTCATCAAGTGGCCCAAGAAGGACATCTCTCTTGATGCGTCGCGGTCGACTAAGAAGGTTTCGCCGCGACCGTCAGATGAACCGGTGGAGCCTTTGACGTTCTTGCCTCTTGTGGTAGCGGCGCTGTCATCGAGACAGCTTATGCTGACAACACAAGAATCACCTAAGAGGTCTCCCAAGGTGGCATTGCCAAAGCATGGCAAGGGAAAGAACTTGATGAAGGTAGCTGCTAGCTGAGAAATGACCCTCGAAGAAATAGCCGCGATATATGAAGCTAGAGGGAGTCTCCCTAGCGCTCCGACTGTCCCAACATACAAGCCTGGGAAGCCGATAGTCAAGAATCACAAAAAGATGATGTCTAAACTTGGCTGGGCTTGCGCTGCGTTGCGCAATCATTACTTGGCCAATTTTAAGAAACCCAAGCATCAGCAGCGCGATAGCATCATTGGCAGGTTCGAACGTGAGCACTTCCTCCATGATAAGGGTCCACTGTTCGTCGTGACTTGGGAGGACTTGTTTCTTATGTACAACCTAGGCGCGTTGGAGGCGGGCCTCGTGAGATGCTTCACACTGTAAGTGCTTATAATCATGCTCTATTTAATTTACTATAATACCTACACATGTCACAAATACGGAACTCTTCCCTCGTATATATGTAGGTTCGCTTATATCAAGGCGAGAGAAGCAAATGAACCGATAGGATTCGTCGACCCGCACCTTGCCTCCAAGCAATCCATGGATGCTACTGAAAGGGTTGTTGAGGATTACATCGTCAATACCATGGAGGCCAACAGCATAAGAAATTCATTCTCTATCCCTTCAACAAAAGGTAAACGCTATAAACTTGTTAATGTCTCGAACTTGTTCATTTCGCACCTTCGGCACATCATCAACTAACTTTAGATTAATGACCATTTAGCTCCCATTGGATCCTTATTGTTATCATACTCCCTATCAAGAAGGTGTATTATATGGATTCATACCTCGAAAACATGACCGACTTCGAGAGGGTCAGCAAAATTCCATGGTAATAGGTCATTGGTATACTTACGGCTTTTCTTCCACGTTTCAGAGCGTACCAAATATTTTGTAATTGCGGGGAAAAAAGGATGATGCGGGGGCCCTTCATAAGTTGTACCACCACTTCTCCTTTCCGGTATATATCCTGTCGCACACTTTTAGACTCCATGGTATCAATTCTATAGAACTACATACCGAGGGAATGTATATCATTGCAGTGCCACCAGGAACCCAATTTTAGTAATTTGTGTGGCTTCTATGTTGGCCATCACATGAACCTTTTCATGTCTCGAGCTTCCGCTCACAAATTCTCAGTTACCGAGGTGTGCTAATTATCATTTTGATTTTGTTTTAATCATCTTCTATCTAGCATCAGTATAATCTTCATATCGATAGGTTGGTACTATTGCACGGACAAAATTGCTGAAGACGGATCTAGCTAGGATTCAGAAGACTTGGCGTGTTTCCTTCTTGATAGCGTCATTGATCCAAAATGCGAGTTCTACTACGATGGATCCGACGACTAAGACAATTGTTTTGCATCAAATGATCGATGTTTAGTTGTCACTTGCATTTCAATATGTTGCAAATTCCTCAAGACATGTGATGGATGTTGTGGTGTAAATATTGAATTTCTATATACTTTCATTTGTGTTTAGTTGTCAATTGAAATATGATATCAATATGAATCTCTATTATGAATTTAAGTTAGATGTGAAATGTGTTTTGGGGATTATGGGAATCTAGGAATATAAATTGCATTTTCTGTTTCAGGGCAGACAGAAACTCAGATTATGCCTGCCCTGTACCAACGAATATCCCAGCCGTTGTTTCCCTGGAACTGGTTGAGACGAGCATTCATCGTTGCGTGTTGAATAGGGGAAACCGACTGAGATATGCTATTATCTCAGTCGGTTCCCATGTAAAAATCGACTACACAAGTTTACTCTTCTGTTGGTTCGGCTGGGAAACCGACTGAGATATGATATTATCTCAGTCAGTTTTTCATTAGGAACCGACTGGGATAGTATAATATCTCAGTCGGTTTTTTGTTCTAACCGGCTGAGAAGTTGTTATCTCAGTTGGTTTTATAACCGGCTGAGATAATATTATTAGCACCCTTTCTCTACAGCCGGAAGGCAAACCGGCTGAGATAGCAATTTTGGGCCAACTATAATTGTGTTTTCTATAGTAGTGATGACTCGGTGCGGCGGCGTTAGAGTTGAGGTGTCCTTGTGTCAGCGAGCTGCTTCAATGGTGTCAGCGTTGAAGTAGAGGTGTTGATGCAGTGGATGTGCTTGGGCGAAGGCAGCAGCGGAGTAGAGGTGTCGGTATGTAGGCGAGCTACTTCGATCCAGGGCGTCTAGGGTTTCATGGTCCTCGGTTCGGTGGCTTGGTAGGAGGGTGGGAGACTCCGGTGCGGTGGCTTGGTAGGAGGAGGAGCTCTTCGATGCGGTGGCTTGGTGGGAGGAGGAGCTCTCCGGTGCGGTGGCTTAGTGGGAGGAGGAGCTCTTCGGTGTGCTGGCTTGGTGAGGAGTAGGAGCTCTCTATTTGGGGGAAAATGAGGTGGATTTGGTGGGGAGGAGGCGTGTTTTGGGGGCCGTGGTGTCGTTTTGGGTGAAATGCCTAAATTGCCCTCAGTGAGCTTTGGTATTTGCAGGCAATTGGGTGGCGGAGCAAAATATCTGTGTGGGCACAAATGATATTTCACACTAGAAATGTTTGAGGCACGGTGGGATCGCGAGCTGCCAAAAAATTGGCGCCTAGTTCAGGGAAAAAAGAGAAGTTTTTTTACATTATATGATACATCTAAATTACTAGTAAAATAAATATGTAGTACTTAAAAAAAGGATAAATGATTTTATAATAGATATATAGTACAAATAAATACATATAAAGTTAACTAAAATTTTCGAACTTATTTGCAGGACATAGAAGTACACAAAACAACTAGTACACATGCTTAATCTAATATTCTTTTATAAATTTAGGGAGGATAGAGGATTATAGAAAATAACTAATGCATTTTAATGTAGAATTTTTGTAAAATTCAATGGGTGCAAAGAATTATACATTATACAAAACAACTAATACATTTTGGCTCACTTAATCCTATCGATATATTTGCTTCATCTTACCATTATATGCAACATCCCATTGTTAGATTGAACCTATAAGTGTTTTGAACATGCATTGTTAGGATATATACTTGCGTTTCTCGGCACTTATGGTTTCCATGACCATTGTCAGGTTATTTCACAGTATATATATATAGTTCGAAGTATACATAAGATTGATGTTGTTCCGGACAAGAGGGGAAAGTTAGTACTATATATATAGAACAAATGTCGTAAGTAGAAGGTATATATAACACATATATTGTAGCAAGCAATGGTGTATCTCGCATAGGCATAGGATCAGTGGAGGTAGCACTACAAATTTTGGACAAATTTTAATATAGAGGATAGATGGAGAGAGATATAGATGGGATCATAAAATATACCAAGGTCATGACATAGAAGCATCCAATCACCAGATGTAGCAAGCGAGGGTATGTGACATGTACAGGTGCATGGAAGAGGTACATGACGCCCGGCTATATGAAGAGATAGTCTGTGCATGTACTAATCCTTCATGAATTAGGACGAAATTAATATAGGAGGTACAGCCTCTGCCCAGCTAATTGAGTTTTTGGTTAGGATCTGGTTTACTAAAGGAACTCCAATTTTGACACAGTACTGACGTAATACTATTTTCTAAAGTTGTCAAGATATATTCCAAAACAATATATGATTTCCTAAGAGATTTTATAGGAGAATTAAAAGTCTAGGCAATAAGCTATTTTGTAAATTAGTTAAAAAACTAAAATTAGGATTATTTAAAATATTTTGAACTGGACAATGCAAAAAATAATCAGAATATAGTCATTTTGAGTTTGAAAGGTGTTTCTGCAATTTATTCAGAATTTTATAAAAATTATTACTGGTGGCTGCTTCACATGTCAATTTTTACCATTATTAGATAATAGATAGGCTAGAAAATTGTATAACATGGTGGAGTGATATGTGTGGCTGAAATTCAGGTAATAAAATTGAAGCTCAAACCATATCAGGCACTGAAATATAAATCCAGATAATAAAATTGAAGCTTAAACCATACATCAAGCCATCAGGCACTTAAATATAAATTCAGATAATGAAATTAAAGCTTAAACCATACATCAAACCATCAGGCACTTAAATATAAATTCAGATAATAAAATTGAAGCTTAATCCATACATCAAGCCATCAGCCATCGTCGTCGTCGCTTTCGCTGCCAATAGAATTCTGCACTTCTTCACGTTCACTAAAATACTGCATCTCAGTTTCATCAGCCTCATCTTCACCTTCATCGCCTTCAGCTGCTTCATGCAACAAATCATCCTTCAATTTGTTGACTACAGTGGCATCAACACTAGTCTCTTCTTCATCCGCTCGGTGTAGTGGTTGCACAAGTGGATGACTAGCTTGCACATCAATTTCTGTATCAGAGCAGTCATTTTCTTCGTATGCATCTACATTATCATTGGTTTCACCAGGGGTGCTTGTATTCTTTTCAGAGACATTATACAATTGCCTATGCTGAAACTTTTGCACAACGCGCCAGTTTTTGCTGAACTTTGTGTCTTGCATATAAAAGATTTTCTTTGCTTGAGGTGCCAGGATAAAAGGATTATCCTTGTATTAGCACCTTTCAATATTGACAGATTTGAAGTATCCATCATATTTAATGGCTGTCCTTTTGCCATTAAGCTGATACCATTCACAACGGAACAACACAACGAATCGACGGGATATGAAATCTGAGCTATAATGCAACACAATTATTTCTTTGAGGGTACCGAAAAATTTGGTGAATACCTCCTTATGTGAAACTTCATCCTCACTGGAACCTTCAACCATCACCCCACTGTTTTGTGAATTCCTATTTTTCTCACGTTCAGTAGTGTTGTAACGAATACCATTGATGGTACAAGCTTGACATACCGTGGCTCTCATATCAGGACCACATGACAGTGCAAGCAAGTCAGCACTGACCTCTTCTGGCATCTGAAGTTGCAAGCTCGCAGCCTATGGCAAAAAAGCGCACGTCAGGTCATATCATGCATGATAATCCATTCGGTAATGAAGATTACACAATGAAATCTTACATGCTTCTCGAACCATTTCTGAAATCCCTCCTCCAGCTTTTTGTCAACATCATTAGCCCCTTCTTTCTCTAAATCTTCTTTGCACAGCCTGCATAAACACCATGACATATTTAATTCAAGAATGAGAGTTATATACAAGATAAAATTCAGATGTGGAGAAACTAGAACATACTTCTTGTATGGCTTGACCTCCTCACTATTATTTAGCACATACCAAACCAACCTTTTGAATTCTTTATCCTCAACACGCGTTAGCCTGGAGGCTCCTTGTGTAGTAACACCATGCTTAAACACTGAGAGTGAGTGGTCACCTGGCAAAGTATCATCATCTCCACTTCTTCCATCCCGATTAAATCTGGTCTCAACACCATCCATGTATCTATAGAAAAATGTTAAGGCCTCTACAGCTATATATGCCTCTGCGATGGAGCCTTCGAGCCTTGCCCTGTTCCTCACATAACGCTTCAGAGTGCATAGCCGCCTTTGGACCTCTAAGGATTGCCTCATCAGGCAAATGAACAGCCAAGTGCACCATGACATCAAAGAAAGCTGGACAGAAAATTAGCTCGAGCTTGCATAGAATCTTTGGGATATTTGCTTTTAGTCGCTCCAACACATCTAGCTTCAAAGTTCTACTAGACAATTCCCTAAAGAAGTTTCCAACTCAGCAATTGCTTCATAGATATCATCATGCACGAATCCTCGGATGCCAGCATGTAATATCCTTTGCAGAAGAATGTGACAATCATGGGTCTTCAGCCCTTGGATCTGCATCCATCGGCACCGACACATCTTGCTAGTTGGTTCACGCTACATCCTTGAGCTCAAAACTATCACGTACAAACGTTCTCTCTCGTCCCACAATTCGCTGCTGGTGAGTCGCCAGAGTAGATCCCCTATTTTGAGCCGCTAACAAGCGGGCCCTGCTAGCAGGGTGCGGGCTCAAAGGTTTAAACCTCGTGAATCGCTAACAACCGGGCCCCACACGATCAGTTTTTTCTTTAAAATTAATCCCAGTACCGTTTCAGGTTACACTTCCTCTGTCAGAAAGCGTATTTCTAGCTTATGCTTTAAACGTCATATATAGAAACCAAAACACCTTTATTCTACAACTATTCACCCTATAGCTTACCTCCGGATAGCTACATCTCTCTCTTTTAATCCTTTTTAATCCATTATTTTTCCTAAATTCCTAGAATTTCAAACAATATCCACCTGTGCCATTTCATATTTTTTAGAATCTTTTGGATTTCAGTTATTTATTTATGCTATTTTTACTTTCCCTCTATTAGCAAAAAACAACCTGGTGCTCTCCAAGAAGGACTTCGAGCAATACCACTACCGCTCCAATTGAGGCAAGATTTCTATGAAATACTTTGATACATGTTTATGCCAACTTCCATGAATTGTATTACCAATTCTCTTTTATTGCTAATTATGTGGTTATACTAATATCTCATATATATCATGTCATTTCATGCGCATTTCATGTTTTGTTGCTTTATCTCTTAAATAAAGCATACAATCATGATATATATAGGTGGTGAGGTTTAACAACAAAATCATAACCAAACTTAATATATGATTACATGCTTACAAGCTCCTTTACCACATGGAATGATGGCTCAGATGTCTTAAGCTACTTGTTATGTAGCTCATTTACATGGACATATGATGATGTCACCTAGGAGCCATTGCTCCCTGTTCTTTTAGGATCATGATGAGATGAAACCTAAGCTAATGATGCTCATATGACATAAGAAACTAAAACCAGTCTATCTCTTGAGTCAGCTATAGATCTTGTTATAGTGCCACCTACCCAAACTACCACCCGTACCTCCAGACGTCCTCTATGGGGAGAACTTGGCTAAATAAGTTGACCTACTTTCCATCTACACCCATCCCTAGAGTAAACTAGGTGATCATTGTGGCATGGTTTTGCTTACGACCTAGTTTGCTGGAGCATGAACATGTGTTGTTATACCTTGTTGATACAAGTGATTTGTTGTGAATGTTTATGGCCTCTTTCATGATAGACTCGTGAAGTTAATGTCAACCAACGCTTGAGAAACTTGCTACCATATGGTGCGAAGGAAAGATGGGGCAATGTAATGGCCTCATTGAAATACCTTTGCGGGCACATTGATGGGAGTGTGCTATTGGATCCAGGCACAAAGGTGTTATTTCATCGTGTTGGGTAAAGTTGTACAACCCTTGCAAATTGTAAACCTATTCGAATAGCCGTGCCCATAGTCATGGGCATAAATGAGGTGTGGTCACACTATACGATCATGATGCCATTAGGCAGGAGACTAACTTATAAACTTTTGAATAGATGCACATTTGAGCAAATCTATGCTATGAATAAATTTTAGACATTATCTGGTCCTTGGTTTATTTAGTCTTGATATCCAGTTATTTGGTCCTTTACTTATATCTTGAGATCCAGTCATCAGGTGCTTCCTTATCATTTTTATTCAGTTACCTGGTCCTTCTTTATTTACCTTTATGATCTAGTTATCTGGTCCTTTTGCCATTAACTTTTTGATCCAGTCATCTGTTCCTATACTTATCCTTGAGATCCAGTTACCTAGTCCTTTCATATTTGTTTATATCTTGAGATCTAGTTACCTGATCCTTTCTTCATCTTTGAGATCCAATTATCTGGTCCCCATCTAGATAATTGTTTGGTCCTTACTTTAATTACAGCTTATATGCTTAAACATAATTCTGCTTAATAGTCAGGTTTATTTTATTCCACTATTCTTGTTGCCATGATCAACTAGCATTATAGGGATGAATGCATGTATGTGCCTTATATTTCTTGGACCTCTTGTGAGTACATTTTTTTGTACTCACCTGGCTTGTTTATTTGGCTAGGCATAGGTACAGAACCCGACCCCACCAACTACTTCGTTTGCATAGAGCGTAATTCCAGTTGGTTTCATATGGGCTTGGAGATGCATCAAGCCGAGATACCTTTATGCTTTCCGTTGCTAGCCTTGTGCTTTATCCTCCCTTTAGGGCGTTGTTTGTAATAATTTTGACCCTTAGGGTCATGTATCTCATGTAAGCTTTGTATTGTACACTTGTATGGATGTGGCGCCAAGTTTATTTGTGCTTCACCAGTAAGTTGATCTTGGGCTAGTGTTGATGTACAAAGGATGTCCAACCTTAAAAACCGGGCCACCATATCAGGTCAGATATGTCTAGAGGTGAAGGTGGAGGTGGAGAGGAGGGGTAGTTTGGCCATGGAGGTGGAGAAGGGGGGGGAGCTCGGCCATGGAGGTGGAGTCCACCAGCTTGGCAAGGGCAATGGAGCTCGAGTCTCAAGCTCTAGCCATGGAGGTGGAGAAGGGGGGAAGAATGATGTAATAGATGCAGAAGAAGGTAGGAACATTTTGGTCTGAAAAATATCGTAATGGCATCTTAATGAGTTCTAAAGAGTTGCATTAGTGGCATTTCTCCAATGAGGAAAACTGTAATGGCATTTCTCGGAATCGAAGGTTTTGTAGTGGCATCTATCCAACTATTCCTATTTTCTAAACCTTCTTTCTTTGTAGTGGCATCTATCCAACTATTCCTATTTTCTAAACCTTCTTTCTCCATATATAATCTTTTCTAGCTGTAAACTATGTTTGTACACAATCAGGGAGAATTATATGTTATTACTGATTGTTGAGAGTTCTATATATCGTAAGAAAGGTAATCACCTCAATTTAATCTCCCCGCAGCTTATGATCTGTTGTAGGGGTATATGCTCTGGGGACCTTTATCAATTATCACCTTGGCTGGTCGGTCGATCTGATCGGTACATTATAGTTTGTATGTTCAGATGGATGTACTTTTCTACGTACGTACCATTTGCATATGGTTGTACAAATGTTAGGATGTTCGATCTCCCTTGTAGTTGTAGGTTGTGATACCATGCATGCATGTTTACCGGAGCTGGGCTGGTTAATTGGCCCCCAAATAAGGTATATGCAGATATATATAGGCATGCATCTTGAACGGATTAATCAAACTGCATGCGAGCCGTACAAACAAAGGAATATGCGGATATAGGCATGCATCTTGAATGGATTAATCGAACTGCATGCGAGCGGTACAAAAAAAGGTATATGCAGAATATAGGCATGCGGATGAACGTAACACCCGTCCAGCCAGAGAGATAGATCGATATATATATATATATACATATATACATACATATATATGTATACAGATCGATTGAGAAGGGGTTGGAGATCGATATATCGACGCAGCTAGCTGCATGGGAGGAATAAGGAGGATGAGGAGGACGGTGTTGGCACTTGTGACAATGGTGTGTGTGGCCGCCACGGTGGGGACAGCGAACGTGGACGAGGGCGACGTGGGGGAGTACTGGCAGAAGCGCACGCAGGAGTCCCGCCTCAGGAACCATGGAGGTCCCCTCCATGACCTCATGGCTGGAGCTGCTCGCTACCATCAAGGCCTACTCGATCACTCGTACGTATTTATGTATGCTGGATCGAGTTAATTAATTAATTAATTCTGTGCATATATACATAGAGGTTTTGTTCTTAATTAAATGCATGCATCCATACATTTTACGTGTTGATCTCATGCAGGTACGAACGACGGTATCTCCTGGATGATGATGAAGAAGGAGGGGCACGTCCATCGGCGCTGGCCCAAGCTGAAGCCCCCTCTACTGGTGAATCTTCTGATGTCCATAATACACTAGCAGACCATGAAATCCTTGGCGCCTAATTAATTCATCATATATATACTGCATCTCCTTGTTTCTATGGTCCATCAAGCTGCAGACACGATGGTACACATGGATTAATTTGTAACAAATACATATGCATTTTTATACACATATGCAACATATGTACATAACTACGAGATGGCACATATATCAGATATCTAGAACAAGACAAATGTGTATCTTAATTATTGACGTATACTATATATATGAATCATAATACACTATATATTACTACTACATGTGTCTATTGCAGACTGATCCTCCGTCAAAGACGGTTCTTCGAACCGACTGAAATTAAGGGTCAGTGATAACTAAAAGGGAGCCATCTGTGTTGTTAATTATCAAATTAAAAAGAATAAAAAAATGCATCGTCGAGGCAATTGGATCCAGCCACCGCAACCCCGACTACCGAGGCCACCAGATCTGGCCCTCTTGCTCCACCTTCGTGGTAGAGGCAGCCTTGTGCTCAGCCCCTTCGCCCTCGACCATGTATGGTGGAGCCGGCTGGCTGCACACTTAGCCTCATTGCCCACCACCATGGCCTCGTCATCGTCCTCCCACTAGAGCTTGTCGATGCCGTCAGGGGTGACCTGCTTGCCGCCACCGCCGAGGCGCTCATGGCCGTGTGGTTCTGATCCGACGGGGATCTAGGAGAAACAGGAGAAAAATGAGGGAGGGTTCAGGGAGGCGGATTTGAGAGAATCAAGGAGGAATACGGGAAGGAGGCATGCTCGGAGGACGGCTGTGCGGCGGGACGACGGTGGCAACAAAGCAGAGGCAGCAAGGTGGTCGGGAGCAAGGCGCCTCATCACGTCGGTGTCGTGGCCTGATCTAGTGATCGAGGGCGAGGTGGTCGGGGGCATGGTGCCTCGTCGCGTCAGGGTCAAGGCCTTGATCTGGCGGTCTCAGGGGAGGGGAGGGAATTGGTGGAGGGGGCGAGGCAAGCTAGTGGGTAGGACGATGAAGAGATGAGGAGAATGAGATAGATTTAGGGTTTGTGATTTTTATACGAGGTAGGATGCACGGTTGGGTTGTGGTTTTTATAGTGATTTAGCCTGGATGGTTTGAGAAATAAACTGTCTGGGATGCATTGTTTATCCCAGACGGTTTTCTAAAAAGACCATCTATGATACTTTTTGTAGATGGTTTTACTAAAAGAATCTGTAATAGACAACTTATTGTAGACGGTTTTCTTTTAGCCATCTGTGATTGGTTAGTTGGTTAAAAACCGTCTGTGATATTCTTAATACATACGGTTTTTTGATAAACCATATGTGATAAGGAGTCTGTGATAAGAGGTCATATAGTAGTGTGTATGTATACATATTACTACTATGTATAATGCGTAGCTCATTATGCAGAAAGAATAATGCATGGCTTTCCGGCTGCGCTCATGTATTATACATGCTCATCACTTTCATATTTCTCTCTTCAACTTTATTAGGCAGCAAATACCGGCCGTGCGTGCATGCGTTCCACCAAATTTTATCCATCTTCTGTAGCATAATATGATTATCTGGGATTGCACACAAAATACCATGACATCCAATGATGCAGAGGGAAAAGGTGCATCTTGTGCAAATTAGGGAGCCAACCTGCAGTAAAAGATTAGCTGTTTCTTTATTTTGAGCATGTTCCAATTTACCCTCGCAACAAACTACCACACGTAGACAATGGGATACCTCCACCCGCATGACACGTGCAAGGCACGGAGATGCCCCTGATATCCCTTCGTCCCTGAGCAATGGCTATAAAGGCCATTCATCCTCTTTGATGACTTTGTGCCCCTTTCTAGCGGCTTTCCTTCGCTGTTTCTCCTGACTCGTGCCCCAACTCTCTCTGGCGTCCGCCCCACTGTGTGGTGCTGAGCTCTATTGTCCATGTCCGACCCACCACAGGACCTATGATGAGACGGTGGTCTGATTTTTCAGTGAGACGAAGATAACTAACGGTTAGATGGAGTTTGACCAACGATACGCCTTAGCAATCGCTAAACCAATCTCCGATGGTTATTGACCTTGCCGTAGGTGCGATCAACCTGAACAATGAAGTTCGAGTTCCTGCAAGCAACCGAAGAACCAGTAAGAACTATGATAAATTGCAATATGAAATTGCTAGTATTAAATTTGCACAAGAGATAGAAAAAAATATATTGGGATTCCACTGACGATCTAAAGAAGGCAGTAGTCCTATGCGACTTATAGATGCGATAATTTAGCAGTAGCTAAGCAACTCAATGAAACCCAAAATCTAAAGAGCGAATCCTAGGGGGTATATAAATACAACATGTGATCTTTTACAGAGGCAGTCTCAGATTGTTTTGGCAGTTACGGTCTGCTCGTAAAGAATTTGGAGATGGGGTTTGACAATTTGAAAGAGCACGAGATAAATTTTTTAAAGAGTCCAAGATCACCCAAATCGGAGTCTGTATGCTTAAGATAAAGACGTTTGAAGTCAGGGGTGTCTCAGTAATCCAAATCAGAGTCCAGATCTTGTGGGACTATATCTCTAGCCCTTCTTGGACCAAAAGTGACGTGAGAAGACTCCTTGTACAGCACCAACTCATGTGGGACATGGTCCAGCCATATCATTTCCTCCTCTTGAGAGCTTGAACTTGCATCCTAGCATATTCTTGAAGATCTTGACGGACCTCATTTTATTCTTTATGGCTTGAGCAGCGGATGTAGTTGAAGTAGTGGAAATAGAGGTGACAGTGGTTGTATCCATGGGGGTCATGTCCTCATCAACCTACCTACCACTACTTCTTCATCTCCACCGACATAGCTGGAAACATGATTTTTTTGTGCCCCTGTTTTCTTCCAACAATTATGGGAAGAGCATGGCAACAAATCAATTTCCCTTCATGTACGGCGAGCTCACGTGGACGTTGAATTGATTCCCATCAGTTGTTCCAACACGTGATAGTGATATTCACTACTACAGAACAACAAGTCAACAATAGGCAAAATCCTTGATTCACAGTGAACTTGGGGCCTGTCGTTGATGACTCAGGTCATCTTTTAACGGTTGTTGATAACATACTTATCAACGACGGGTAATGACGATGACATGGCACCCAGGTATTGTCAAGGAGGACAAAGTCGGCTCTCTGGACACGGGATGGGTCGGGCCGACTACTCGGAGTCTGACTTCTACACGGGGGCGCCTCATCGACTTGGAGTACAAGACAGGGATAATTACTTACCCAGCAATCCCGGATTCAGTTGTAACCAACTAGTAGATCAATCTGTAAACTGATCCGGACTCTTGTAACCCTACCTCGGTCACCTATATAAGGCCAGGTAGGGATCTCTCGATCGGTAACTGAGCCGTTCTAGCTACATTAGCCCTCGTATTCTCATACACATAGCCCTAGCAACGAGGCCTTGCAGCACTCGGGATACAAGCAATATCATACACCAAACACAGGATGTAGGGTATTACCTCTTCTTGAGGGCCTGAACCTGTCTAAACTTTGTCTCCCGAGTGCACCCATCTAGGTCTGCTGTGCTCACACTGCCCCATATTCAGTATTGCCGGATCTAAACACCGACAGTTGGCGCGCCAGGTAGGTGATGTGTGCATAGATCCATCCGAATAGATCCAGATGGGTTTCTTCAACAACTACGGCGACTTCGTTCCGGGCAGCATCATGAGATTTGCTTCCCTGGATGTTGTCCCTGATCCAGGACAGCTTCTCCGATTCAGAAAGCTGGACTTCATCGCCGACAAACTTGGCAAGCTTCACCTCTGTGACTTGGCTTCCTGCCAACCAATGGAGACTTCATCACCATCTTCACTCGGACTCACCATTGAGTCCACGCCTTTGGCTCCTCTCCCCAAGGACGAGTTTGAGCTGAGGTCAGATCTTCTGTTTAAGCACGGGTTCCCACCCGTCGAGCAGGGATCCCAACTGGTTGGGGCAATCGAGTCCCTCTTGCCGTCCTTGAGTATGACTCAGATGGCTTTGAGAGCTCGGGAAGCCACCATCCTTCTCGGGAGTTCTTCATGGCCAACCCGAACGTGCTGGTCAACAACCACGACCAGTCCATCCCCATCGAAGATTAGAGTTCTGAGCAATTAGTAGCGACTCGGCTCCACCTTCTTGCCAAGGAGGAGGCACTGGCCGAGCAGCAAACCACGCTGGTCCGCCAGCGTGAAGAAAAAGAACACAACGAGGACATGCGGGATCGTGGACGCCAGGTCCACAACGCACTCCGCATGTGTGAAAGGACGGCGTTCCGATATTTCTGCTCCCCAGTCACAACATTGTCGCTGCCACAGTGGCGGCACGTGCCATCAATATCCCTGAGGGCACCCCGGGTCACGACGAACTCCGACGGCTCCGGATCCTAATGGAGGAAGCAGCCCTTCAACAGGCCGAGATCTCTGGGGACCATGCAGCTTCTTCCGCGAGTGCCAAGAACCGGCGTTCTCCCCCTAAGGACCCGCAAGGTGCAGAGGGTCATCGTGCCAACCCCGAGCGTCGTCACCCCGCCAGATCGGTTCGTAGCCGACTCGGACCGAATCGTGATGCACGGGGTACTATTGCTGCAAGAAACCGCGCCCGACACGGTGCGGACCGAAACGCTCACCCAGCCGGATCGGCACGTAGCCGACTCGGACCAGACCGCGATGCGCGGGACACCATCGATGCCAGACGTTGTGCTTGTCGGGACGCAGAGAAGGACAACCGTAGCAGCCATCACAGTGACAGTGGCGATCGTACCGCCACCAGCCGTGGCCGCTCTTCGACTCCTTCCGGCATGGCCTACGCAGGCCCGAAGGCTTTCAGTCCCCGCATCCGCAGTGTAGTCTTCCCGTCACGATTCCGAGTCACTGGCATCGATAAGTACACGGGCGAGACTCGGCCAGATATCTAGCTGGCCGACTACCACACAGCATGCAGGACCAATGGAGGCAACGATTATGTTGCAATTCACTACCTGCTCCTGTTTTTAGCTGACTCGGCTCGAGCTTGGCTTACCAGCCTGCCTCAGGGTTGTATCCAATCATGGGCCGACCTTGAGACCCTCTTCGTGAACAACTTTCAGGGCACCTACAACAGGCCCGGGAATGCGTGGGATCTCCACAGTTGTACTCAAGAGGCAGACGAAACCCTCAGAGAGTACATCCGGTGCTTCTCCAAAAAGAAGAACTCTCTGCCGGAAGTCCGAGAGGGTGACGTTATCACCGCCTTCTCCAAGGGTGTTCGGAGCACCGATCTCATCCACAAGATCGCGCACAAGAATCCTCAGACTACGCGCGAGCTCTTCGATATCTCCAACAACTTCGCTACTGGTGAAGAAACTGTTTGCAGTGCGACCAAAGACGATAAGGGAAAGGGCAAGGCTCCTGAGTCCTCCGAAGTAAGGGATCGTATCAGGTCACCCAAGAAAAAACACCGGAAGCGCAAGAGTGGAGACATCGTTGCTGCAGTCGAGCGCGCTTCACAGCGTCGCCCCCAGTGCGGCAACGCAACTTTTGAGGAGATGATGAGTCAGAAGTGCCACTTTCATGGACCAAAATCCAACCATGTCACGTGTGACTACAATCTCTTAAAGAACTTGAACAAACCTTTCGCCACCAATCGGAACAAAAAGGATCCTCCCCCGGGCGAAGAGGACGAGTTCCCAAAGGAGACTGTATGCCTTATGATCTTCGGCGACCTGAGTGGCTATGAGTCCAAGCGTTGCCAGAAGCTCATGGGCCGCGAAGTCAACATGGTTGAGCCGGTTGTACCTCATTATCTCTGATGATCCGAGTCCGTTATTTCTTTTGACCGCTCGGATCATCCCGACTACATTCCTCATCCCGGAAGGTTCCCTTTGGTGGTGAACCCAATCATCTGTGATGTCCGCCTCACAAAGGTCCTCATGGATGAAGTGGTTTGAACATCCTCTACGTCACGATGCTAGACGATATGAAGATCTCTTGATTGGAGGTCAAACCCACCGCCGCGCCCTTCCACGAGGTTGTGCCTGGCAAGCTGGCGAAACCACTTAGGCAGATTATTTTGGCGGTCACCTTCGGAACACCTGCCAACTTTCGGACCGAGATCCTCAACTTTGAGGTCGTCGACTTCCCAGGCTCGTATCACGCCATCCTGGGGCGTCCCTGCTATGCCAAATATATGGCTGTGCCGAGCTACGTCTACTTGAAGCTCAAGATGCCGGGTCCCCACGGGATAATAACGGTGCAAAGCAACTTCTAGCACGCCTATGCGTGTGACCTAGAAAACTACAACCTCGCCGCAGCTCAAGTCGCAGCAGCTGAGCTTGACAGCCTCAAGTCGGCTATGGTTGAGGAAGCACCCCCGGCCAAGAAAGCTTTAGCATCGACATCTTTCCAGTCGGCACGGGACACCAAGGCAATCGTACTCGATCCGGAAGACTCCTCCAAGACGACGCAGATTAGGACTGCGCTCAGCGACAAATAGAAAAACACGCTCGTCAGCTTTCTCCGCGACAACCGGGACATCTTTGCATGGACATCTTCTGATATGCTCGGAGTTTCGAGGGAAGCTGCCGAGCACTCTTTGAACGTTCGGGCGGATGCCAAGCCGATCAAACAGCGTCTGCACCGTTTTGCTGAAGATAGGCTTAGAGCAATAGGAGAAGAGATAGCCAAGCTTCTAGCAGCTGGTTTTATTAAAGAAGTGTATCATCCCGACTGGTTAACGAACCCAGTTCTTGTTCGCAAAAAGAATGGAAAATAGAGAATGTGCGTTGATTACACGAGCCTTAACAAGGCATGTCCCAAAGATCCATTCACATTACCTCGCATTGATCAGGTGATTGACTCCACCGCCGGCTGCGAAATTTTGTGTTTCCTCAACGCCTACTCGGGCTACCATCAGATCAAGATGAAGGAGGATGACGAGATCAAAACATCATTCATCACTCCATTCGGGGCCTTCTGCTACGTCTCCATGCCTTTCGGCTTAAAAAATGCCGGCGCCACGTACTAACGGTGCATACAGCGCTGCCTCCAGGGGCAAATCGGTAGGAACGTGTAGGCTTACATCGACGACGTGGTGGTCAAGTCTAAGAAGAAAGAGGATCTCCTAACTGACTTAGGGGAAATATTCTCCAACCTTAGGCGATTCAACATGAAACTCAACCCGGAAAAATAGGTTTTTGGAGTTCCTTCGGGAAAGCTACTCGGCTTCATCATTTCTGAATGAGGAATCGAGGTTAACCTGGAGAAAATTGATGCCATCATCAAGATGGGTCCACCAAAAAGCCTCAAGGATGTTCAACGACTAACTGGGTGCATGGCGGCCCTCAGCCGATTCATCTCCCGACTCGGCGAAAAGGACATGGCCCTCTATAAGCTTATGAAGAAGTCGGACACCTTCACCTGAATATCTGAGGCTCAAGACGCCCTCGACGGCTTGAAGAAGTTCCTGACCACTCCCCCGGTGCTAGTTTCCCCAATGCCCAGCGAACCGCTGCTCCTCTATATTGCAGTGACTACCCAGGTGGCCAGTACCGTTTTGGTTGTCGAACGCTCCGAGCCCGGCCACATCCAGAAGGTTCAGCGCCCGGTCTACTTCATCAGTGAAGTGCCGTCCAAGTCCAAGGCACGATACCCACAGATACAGAAGATCATCTACGCGGTGTTCATTACATCTCGAAAGCTAGTCCACTACTTCCAAGGACACCCGATTACGGTGGTTACTTCCTTCCCGATCGCTGACGTCATCAACAATCGTGATGCCACAGGAAGGATTGCCAAATGGGCAATGGAATTAATGGCATTCAGCATAATTTATGCCCCCCGCACAGCTATCAAGTCTCAAGTTCTTGCCAACTTCATGGCCGAGTGGACAGAAGTCCAATCCCCGCCCTCAGTCATCGACCAAGAACATTGGATGCTTTACTTCGATGGTTCACTGATGCTTCAGGGCGCGGGGGCTAGCATCGTTCTCATTTCTCCCAAGGGAGAATGCTTCAAATATGTACTACAGATCCACTTCCCGGCGTCCAACAACGTCGCCGAATATGAAGCCTTACTACACGGTTTATGCATTGCAACCTCACTCGGAATTCGCCGGTTCCTTGCTCGCGGAGATTCCGAATTGGTGGTCAGGCAGGTTATGAAGGAATGGTCATGCAGAGACCCAACCATGGAAGTCTACTGCCAAGAGGTGTGCAAGCTCGAAGCCAAGTTCGATGGACTTGAGATCACGCATGTCCTCCGCCGAGACAATGGGGCCGCAGATGCACTCGCCAAGCTGGGGTCCAGTCGGGATGTCGTCCTGGTTGGAGTTTTCCTCTAGGAGTTGCACATCCCCTCCATCAAGTCGGAGACAGTGTCCGAGGCTGCCGAACCATACCCCCAGGAATCTGATAGCACTCATCAGACTTCGCAAGAGGTCTTAGTCATCATTCCTGACTGGACAACGCCCTTCCTCGATTATCTCCTGCGAGACACTCTCCTGTCAGATCAGACAGAGGCACGACGCCTCGCGAGATGTGCCAAGGCCTATGTCGTGGTTGAAGGTGAGCTCTACAAGAAGAGCACATCCAGAATCCTCCAGCGATGCATCTCTTCAGACCAAGGGAGACAACTACTACACGATATTCACTCGGGAGTTTGCGGGCACCACGCGGCACCAAAGTCACTAGTCGGGAAGGCTTTTCTACAAGGTTTTTACTGGCCGACCACCGTCTCGGATGCCGAGCACATCATACGCACTTGCGAGGGGTGCCAATACTTCACTCCGCAGATACACTTGCTGGCTCAGGCACTCCAACCTATCCCGATCACATAGCCTTTTGCTGTCTGGGGTTTGGATAGGGTTGGTCCCCTCAAGAAGGCTCCCGGGGGCTACACACACCTTTTCGTCGCCGTCGACAAGTTCACCAAATGGATTGAAACCAGGCCAGCTGCCACGATCACTACTGAGAGGGCCGTCGAATTCTTCCAGGACATAGTATACCGTTTTGGCGCTCCCAATAGCGTCATCACGGACAACGGCACACAGTTCACCGGTGGCGCCTTCCTCCGATTCTGCGACGACTACAACATTGGCCTCAACTTCGCCGCTGTGGCGCACCCATGCCCCAATGGGCAGGTTGAACGGTCCAATGGCCTAATTATACAGGGCATCAAACCTCAGATCTTCCAGCGCCTGAAGAAGTTCACAGGCAAATGGGCAGCCGAGCTACCCTCGGTACTTTGGAGCCTGCGGACTACACCAAACCGATCAACCGGGTACACACCTTTCTTCATGGTATATGGAGCTGAGGCCGTGCTGCCGACTGACCTGGACCACGGGTCTCCATGCATCCGCGCCTACACTGAGGCCGACTCGGAGGAGGCAAGGCAAGATGCTGTCGACCAGCTCGAAGAAGCACGCGAAGTCGCTTTCTTTCGGTCGGCAAAGTACCAGCAGGGCCTACGATGCTATCACAGCCAGCACGTACGTGGCCACTCGTTCAACGTTGGCGATTTGGTTCTACGCCGAGTCCAGTCCAACAAAAACAAGCACAAGCTCTCACCACCTTGTGAGGGTCCGTACGTAGTCACCGGAGTGCCACTACTGCAGAAACAGCTATAGAAGCCATGTTATCAGTGACGAGCACCAAAAAAACACGTCATTGGTATACCGAAAATTTACCAGTGGCGGGCGTCAACTGCCACGTGTCACTGGTAAAAAATTACCAGTGACGAGCACCTATTACTGCCCGTCACTGGTAACGTACCAATTACTAGTGGCGGGCGCATGGAGGAGCTCGTCACTGATATATTATATACCAGTGACGTGCGCACCAAAGTGCCCGTCACCGATAATATTTCCCACCAAACTTGCTCCTGGCCTGCATACCAGTGGCGGGTGCACGTTCGGCTCGTCACTGGTACGTGCTTTACCAGTGGCGGGCCTGTATATGTGCCCGTCACTGGTAACCTGCCCTATAAAAAGCATCAGCGAGCTCGCTGCTGGCCAGTCGTAGCTCCACTGGCCAGCAGCGAGCCCGCCGATCGCCTGCACGTCCGCCGCCGCCGTACACGCCCCTGGTAGTATTCCTACTCTCCAAAATCTTCCCCCACCTCCCCTAGCTCCCTTGCCATCTCTCTCTCCCTCCTAATCTCTCTCTCCCTTGCCTCTAGCTTGCTCTCCCTCTAGATTATATAGCTAATCTAGATAATTTTACATATATCTAAAAGTTTTGACTACATGGATTCTAGAACACCGAGTAACAAAGAACGGAGGTAGTAAGTGAACTTTTGCTCAATAGCATTTCAAACATTGATTATTTTGTCCGGTCGCAATGTTATGTAGCAAAACATCGATGTATTCTGACGGTAATGAGCAAAATTTTCGGCATATTAGATAAGAAGTTTCCATACATACTGAATTCTAATGTGATCCATGGACAAGTGCATGCAGTGAAAACCAGTAGGATCTAATCTAATCACTCACGTGAAGTCAGCCTCATGAATTTGATCTGTACATTGCTTTAATTGATATATGAGTAATTATATTTCTTATGCACTGAGGCAGAATCACATATGTGTAATTATGTATACATTGGTTCATATATGTGTAATTATGTTTCTTATGCACTGAGGCAGAATCATATATATATGTGTAATTATATATGACCGTTGCTTATGTATACATATATAAATGTTTGTGTTAAACTGTCACGTACTGCCTCCGTCGATCATATGAAATGAGAAATGAAATGTTTGTGTTATGACATCGATTGTATGGGATGAAAAATGAAATGTGTAATGCTACGATATCGATCGTACGAGATGAATATTGGTGGAATGGTTTGTGATCGGCCATCGAGCCATCGTTTTGACAAATTTGTTCATATATTGCTTGTGGTACCGGCCATCGAGCCGAGGCAACGTTTCTGTTGCTCTTTGTCAACACTTGAGTTGTCAACGTTTTGTCAAAATGTTGCTTTGTCAACGTTCTGTCAACGTTCGATAAACTCGAATTTAGTTATTTTTAGCAAAGGTCATGCCGAAATTTTCTGTGGGTTGGTACTAATTAATTTTCGTATATTTTAGGGATCGAACGACCGATGGATCGAAGTTGGATTTATGACGGCGATCGAAACACACAGAGTTTCTATACGTCTTTGAATGAGTTCTTTGATTTCGCCGAGCAAGATATGGTGCAAAAGGGTGGCACGAAGATATGCTGTCCGTGTCGTGATTGCAAAAACTTGAAGATGTACGAAAGGAAATCTGATTTTTTGCACATGCACCTGGTGCGATGAGGTTTCATGGCAGGTTATACACGGTGGACAAGTCACGGTGAGGAGGATGAGGTTGTTGCCGACGACGAAGGGTTAGATGAAGAAGCAGGACATGGGGAGCCGGAAGCAGAACGGTTGGATTATAAAGATGCTGGAGGACATGAAGAGGCCGAAGCGGATACGCGAATCACGAGGGACAATTTGGCCGGAATGGTCCAGGACCGTTATGTGCAAGAGCAGGTTGTGAAAGAGACGAATAACGATAGTGCGGCTCGTAGAGAGGCTGCCAAGTTGGAGACACTGGTGAAAGACTTCGAGACTCCCTTGTATCCCGGTTGCAATCCCGAGTACACGCGGCTCTCAGTCACGCTCGAACTTCTAAGTCTCAAGGCACTCCACAACAGCACGGACACAAGCCTCGATGAGACATTGGAGTATCTCGCAAAAGTTCTACCAGAGGGGAACGTGTTGCCTCGTGGTTGTGATGAGGCCAAGAAGGTCGTGTGCCCTCTTGAATTGGAGGTGACGAGATACCACGCGTGTCCGAATGACTGCATCATATATCGGAACCAGTATGCGGAGCTAACCAAGTGTCCCGAGTGCAAAGCATCCCGATTCAAGCAGGGAAAGAACTACCAACCAGATGGTGAGAACGGAGTGAAGAGCGGTGCGCCTGCAAAGGTTGTATGGTACCTTCCACTCATTCCCCATTTGAAGCGTCTATTCGCAAATAAGAAGGAGGCAAAGCTCATGCGTTGGCACGACGAGAGGCCAAGGAAAGATGACGCCGTGCTGAGACACCCTGCGGATGGTTGCCAGTGGAAACCAATCGACGACCAATACCCCGAATTCGGAGGAGAGCCGAGGAATATCAGAATTGGAATGAGTACGGATGGACTCAATCCTTTTGGAAAGATGAGCAGCAGGCACAGCACTTGGCCCGTGGTCGTATGGATGTACAACCTCCCTCTATGGCTCTGCATGAAGCGGAAGTACCTACACCTGTCTATGCTAATTGAAGGGCCACAGCAACCAGGGAACGATCTGAACATGTATCACCAACTACTGAAGGAGGAGCTAGATACACTCTGGGCTGAACCAGGGGTCCGGGTCTGGGACGCTCACGAAGGTGACTACTTCAATATGAGAGCTATGATGATCACAACGGTGCAAGACTATCCCGCTTATGGATATCAATCCGGCCAGGTTTGCCACGGATACCAAGGATGTGTTAAGTGCATGGAAGATACAACAAGTCGTCACCTACCGGGCTCTCACAAAATCGTGTACATGGGCCACCGAAGATGGCTTCAAGAGGACGACCCGTGGAGACAAGAAAAAGAAAAGTTCGACAATACGATTGAGACCCGAGGACCACCACGTAAGAGGAGTGGGGAAGAAATATATGAGATGTTGAACTCTTGGGGCGAGTGCCCTAGGGCGGGAAAGAAGCAGAAGAAGGTAAAGCCGCTGGGAGGTGTGTGGAAAACGAAATCTGTATTCTGGGACTTGCCTTACTGGCCTTTTCTCGAGACGCGCCACTGCATAGATGTCATGCATATTGAGAAAAATGTCTGTGAGAGTGTGCTCGGTCTCTTGCTCCACATGGCAGACAAGACAAAGGATGGGCCGAAGGCACGAGCTGACTACGAGGAACTGGGGATAAGACGAGAGCTGTGGGCCAAGGAGGAGAAGACCAAGTTGGGCAGGAATGTTACAAAAATCAAGACGGACTGTCCCGCCGCTTGCTACACTCTAAGTACAGACGAGCTTGATAAAATCTTCAAATGCCTCAAAGCTGTCAAAGTAACTTCCGGCTACTCGGCAAACATACAGAGATTTCTAGACATGCAGAACCACAAACTAATCGGTATGAAGTCTCATGACTGTCACGTGATGATCACGCAGATACTTTTGGTTGCAATTAGAGGGCTAATGGAGCCATGGATCCGCAAGACACTGCTTGACCTCTGTAACTTTTTCGACATTATCTCTCAGAAGTCCATCACTAAGAAGCATTGTTGGCGACTGCAGGCGGAGATCATTGTCATACTATGCGAGCTTGAGATGTACTTTCCGCCCGCATTCTTCGACGTCATGGTTCATCTCATGATCCATATCGTCCCGGAGATCATCGACCTAGGTCCCGTATTCCTACACAACATGTACCCGTTGGAAAGGTTCAATGGGGTCGTCAAGCGATACGTTCGTAACAGGTCTCATCCGGACGGGAGCATCGTCCAGGGCTTTCTCACGGAGGAGAGCGTCGAGTTCTACACGGATTACATGAGTGTCGACAAACCTATAGGCGTGCCTGTTAATCGACACATTGGCAGGCTCGATGGCGTAGGACACCGACGCGGAAAGAAGGATTTACATGTGCACAGTGACGTACCGAACCGATCAGACGATTACGTCAGAGCTCACACAGTAGTGCTACAGCACCTGTCAGTGGTCCGGCCTTATGTTATTCAGCACATGGCAATGTTAAAAACAAAGCACAGCACAAGAAAGACCGAAGCGGCCCTCATGAAAGAGCACAACGCGACGTTCGCCAGGTGGCTAAAAAACTACTTTGACGAACATACCTTCTCAAAAGATGATGACGTAGCACGGACGGTGTTCCACGTGGCACAGGGACCCCTGATGAATGTCGGGACATACCAAGCATACGATATCAACGGATACACATTCTATACAGAGGCACAAGACCAGAAGAGTGTGTACTAGAACTCTGGGGTGACGATGGAGGCCCTAACCGGTAAGAAAAAGGACAGATACTACGGTAGGCTCGAAGAGATTTGGGAACTTGACTACACCGTAACCAAGATCCCCATGTTCCGGGTAAGATGGGCGAAGAATGTCGAAACGGAAGACTATTTCACTACCATGGTCATACCGAAAGCAGTTCCTATTGAGACAGTAAATGTGAAAGCGATCAGTGCCAAAAATGAGCCGTGGGTATTAGCTAAACAAGTGGCCCAATGCTTCTACATAGCCGACCTGACGAGGCCAAGCCGTCATGTCATGAGGAGGGGCAAAAGGAGTATCGTTGGAATCGATGGTGTCGTTGACGAAGAGGACTATGACCAATTTGACGACCCGGATACGGAGGAAGACAATGACGGTGGTAACATTCAGCCACGGCCCAGCAGAAGGAGCAGAACCACATGTCCCGCCGTGCGTCCCTTCAAAAGACGAAGTCACTCTGAGGGGCTAACCTATATCAGGAAGAAGAGCAAGACTACCGTTGAGAAGAGTGTCGAAGAGTGAGAAGATTGTCAAAGAATGTCATAAGTTAATTTAATTAATGA
This sequence comes from Stipa capillata, assembly GCA_019208055.1. Classification (NCBI taxonomy): domain Eukaryota; kingdom Viridiplantae; phylum Streptophyta; class Magnoliopsida; order Poales; family Poaceae; genus Stipa; species Stipa capillata. The sequence continues at coordinate 29,897 of JAGXJF010001036.1, read as the reverse complement.
TGTAACTTAAGTATGTGCTACATCAGAGAAAATGACCCGTATAATTGTATGTGCTACTATTAATTAAGTCAACGTGTATCTCTTTTGTATTTGCACTTAATTAATGATGTAAGTTAAGTCTCTGCTACTATTGAGAAAACGTTGTACGCATGATTGTATGTATAGCCCACTTTTGTGAAATTGTTTGAAAATTTTAAACACAACCTCTTGAGGTCATATCATGACACCATGCCAAATTTCATATTTTGTAGTCGACATTTAAATTTTTTAAAAATGAAAAACAAATATCATGCAAGTAAGGGCTTTTCTTCATTTGAATTTTTCTTTATGTGAATGATTCTTTTCTTCATGTGAATGATTCTTTTCTTTATGTCTCAACCAGTGCTCAAGTTGTATGCAACACATGAGATAGTCCAGATTAGTAAACATATCAAAAACCACTAAAAGTGAAGACCCTAGATAACTTACTTCGAGCGAGAATTTACACTTCCAACCTGCCGTTTCAAATCAAACAATCTGGGTTTCTTTCATGTTGTACATTCTCCTTGATCTGACTAGTACATATATAACATCAATATTATTGAAAAATGTAATAGCACTGGCTGTAACTTAATTATTTTTCACGACATATGTCAATATAATTTGTGCTAACTAAATATGAAATCAAATATCTTGTTCGCAAATTAGAATTTCAAACTAATTGAAAAAATACCCAAGATTACTATAGATTACTATATATACTATAGATTACTGACTACCTATGTCTTAGGTCTCATGTACATATGTGCATATACATATAATGGAAGGTATAAATGGATTCCAAAAAACTATCCCTAGCTAACTTACCAGTGACGAGCTCTCGGGCTGGCCCGTCACTGGTATCTCTATTACCAGTGAGGAGCACTCGGTCTGGCCCGTCACTGGTATATATATTACCAGTGACGAGCACCATGTATCGCCCGTCACTGGTATCTCTTATCAGTGACGAGCGCCCTTCATGGCCCGTCACTGGTAACTTGTACATATAAACCCTCGCACGCGGGACTTGGGGAAATATTCCCCAAATCCCACGCCCGCCCTAATTCCCCAAATCGACCCCAAGTGCCCTCGCGCGACCGACACCGCCAGGCCGCCGCCGCTCCTCGTGCCGTCGCCATCTGCAGCCAGCCGCCCCCGTAGTTGCCCTAACTGCCGCATCTGCACTACGTCGAGGAGCTCGAGGCCGCTCTCACCGCCGCCACTGAGCCTTCGGGTTAGCTTGCTGATCTCCCCCTCTCTAACTTCTTAATATTTCTGCTATTGTCCTCTCAAATCCGCTATTAAGATTTAATCTTCATTGGTTTTATTATTCTTGTATTTTATTCTTCGTGAAAGTGCACAAACGAGAATATTGCTACTGGAGATTCTTTAAGGCCGAAGACACCAGGCAGATAATCTGGGTTAGCACGACCGAGAATATTGTTGTATTGTATGCAATTGGCCAATATAGACCGCCTGTGTCCTATTTTGTGCAATAAACATTGATGAACTGAAAATGGTAAATTGCTAACCCATTAGGTTAAAGGAGCACATGACATACTTCTATAAATATTTGTGTTGTAAAAAGTTATATTCACTAAGTAGGAAAAAGAGGTTTGAATTATTCTACAATTCAAATTAAATAAGTAAAGATGTCCAGCTACAATGAAGTTTATATCTAGTTCCTCACCTGATTGCGATACACAATATAGGCAAGAAAGAAGTATAGCTTACATATCTTCTTACGTACACTAGCTCTTTTTGTTAAGGAAGAGTTAATAACTGGTTGTTATGCTAAATGTGATGCATCATTTATGGCATTTATACTTCTTAATATTAACTTCGCTTTTATTGACTGTTTGCGTACGAGTTTAGTTCCATTCTGTGCATATTAAAGTTTCAAAACTGGATTAGTTTTGGAGCAGCTACAAATTATGTTCCAGCACAAAGAACAAATGTGTAGTCTGTACAAAGTTTGAGTATTGTGGTACCGGCCATCGAGCCGAGGCAACATTAGTTGCTGAATGTTTATTTTTTCAGGGAAACTGAGTTCAACGTTTTGGCGAAATGTTGCTTCGTCAACATTTTGTCAACGTTCGATACTCAATTTTGCATAATTTTAGCAAAGGTCATGCCGAAATTTTGAATTTTCAACAATTTATTTCATAAGTGTTGTTTCCGTTAATTTTTGTTTAACAAGTTTAATTCCATTTAGTCCGAAAATGGCCGGAAGTGCTCTCTCTTCGTCCCGGACACCAACGGATGCCCCGGCGTCGTCCCGAGATATCGAGGGCTGTGCGGAAGCTCCCCGGGACCTGGCCATCATCGACGACCCTGCTGCCGGGGATAACAACGAGTACGATTCATCCCACGAAGAGTCCGGTGGTGCTGAAGACGCGACCGATCGTGACGAAGGGACCGGCCGTGAATACGAGACCGGTATTGAAGAAGAACAGGCGGACGGGGCTCCACCAGCCAAGTGGAAAAGGCGGCTTGCGCCTAGGAGACCTAACAAGTTGAGTACCGAGACGTTCGTAATCACTCGAGTGGACGATCTCGGTAAACCTGCCAGTCCTGTAAAAGCTGCACAGGGGTACTCAAACGCCGTAGGCTGCATCCTGCGTGAAACCGTGAAGATCACAACCCCCGACATAAGGACGAGAGAAACCGAGCATCTTCGAACTCTCCTCCTGGACAGGCTATTCAGCAGGTATTCCGTCCCGGAGGCCGACAAAAATAGAGTCGCAACGAAAGCCCTTAGCATGATGTCCAAATCCTTGAATACCTGGCGATACCATGCCAATAAAATGAAGGATCAAGATTTTGAGACCGTGATAAAGCCGAAATGGCCTACGATAGATGAGGTGGACTGGACCGAGTTCATTCAAACTCGCTCCGGCGATGAATCCAGGAGGAAGAGTGATTGGGGGAAGGACATGCGGGGGAAGATCGTGGGTGACCACAGACTCGGCAGCCGTGGTTACCAAGGGAAGAGGCCTAAATGGGACAAGGAGGATGCAAGGTTGATTGCGGCTGGGAAAGAACCCCCTTTCTCGGACATCCAGCCAGGGCGCGGAAAGGACTTTGTGAGGGCCCGCGCAAAATTTGACCCAGCGACGGGGGAACCGATCTTCACGCACGAGAAAATGAAGGACGTGCACGAAGAACTGGTAACCTCTGAACCCATTTTACTTTATTTGTCGTACGTAGATTAATTTCCTAAAGATTACGTTTCTAAACGGTTCATGTTACTTGCAGAAAAAGCTGAGCCAGCAACCTGAGAGGTCCCAGGACTCTGTCGGTACCGATAGGTGGCAAGACCCTATCAACAAGGCTCTCGGGAAGCCGGAGACTCGTGGCCGCGTGATGGGCGTCGGGTGTGGGGCTCGATGGGCTGATTACTGTCCCCAAACCCGCGAGGCTGCCCGCGAGAGGAGGAAAGCCAAGCAAGATGAAGAATTTGATGCGCGAGTGGAGGCGGCTGTGAAATGTCTGTTAGGGCCTCTATACGATCAACTACGACGCCCACCCATGCATCCTGATACGCAGCCGCCGCCCTATAATCTGGATACGCAGTCGCCGCCCTTCACTGCTGCAAGGAGTAGTAGCCCCTCTGTCTCGGGCATTGGCCCCGGGTCACCAAATTCAATCGACGGCCTAACGGTAAGCGTCGTCGGCTCAACAAATCGTAACGGTGTCGTACAGATTTCGTTGTTTGGACTCTAACATCGATGACCCGTATATTTGTTCCGCAGGTGATAACTCCGTGCCATCTCTAGACCCAAGTCCTCGGCTCGATGGTGACGGTCGCGTACGGTCGAGTCCACCCAATAACGCCGGAGAACAGGATGCACTGTGTGGATTTACCACCAAACATGGCGAGGGTGGAGTTGACTAAGGTGGTCGGCACCTTTGAGGACTTGGTTCTAAATGACCCCCCTGAAGAGGGATACGAGAAGCTAGGAGCCTGCAAGGGGTTTTTTCTTAGGTGGCCGAAGGACGCGATAAAGTTGATTGAGACCTTCAATCGTCCAGCACCTTCGCCGAGCCACACCCACAGTCCATCAGCAAGACCATCTCCTTTGGGTATTTACGCACCTCTATCCTACAGGGATCTGGAGATGGAGGATGCCGAGGAGGGCGCGGAGCATGGCATGCCTCGTGACGAAGAGGCACGAGAATTTGTAGATACGCTGCCACCCAAGCATGACGAGCAAGCCCACACGAAGTTGACTCCTTAAACACTCATGGGCGCAGCCAAAGAAGCGATGGCCGGTCAGAGGGCCGTATCCCTGGATACGTAGCGCACGAGCAAAAAAGGGGCGAAGAAGACACATGCTAGCACTGGTACTTACGATAAACAGGGTGGGGCGAGGTTGAAGAAATCCTTAACGTACGCAACATCTTCCCAATCAGGACAGCGAGCAACGGGTCGTCAATGGCGGCCCTATCACGTCCCGGGTCACCCGATGGTACCAAAGGATGAGTTTGACGTCCTCCCAAACGAAATGAAGATTCTGCATGAGAACATTCGAGAGATTGAATTAGGACCCGATGAAACGAATGTCTCGTATTACACGGCGAAGGTGCCAGAGGGTTTCCATTTCGTCGAGCAGTATCCCGCGGACAAGTTCTATCTGGACTTTGCGGAGATCTTCGGCATGTTCAACCTTTATCGGCTCGAAGCATCCTTCGTCAGGCTATGGGCGCTTCACCTAACCAGAGAGATCAGACGCCTGAAGATTCTCGATGTTGCAATAGCAGATCCGTTTCACATGCACGAGAACAACGTTCGCTCCCAAGAAGGTAGGGAGATTATGAAAGAATACCTCGTGAGTGCGATGATAGCGCATAAGGGCAAGGAATACCTACTCGTGCCCTACAATCCCTTGTAAGTCATTCTCTACTTTGTGCTTTCGTAAATTTCTCTTTGGCTTGTGCACCTAGCCAACTTCGTGGGTTAATATTGGTTTGTTCACATGTCTGGGCAGCGACCACTGGATCCTCTTAGTGCTAACGCCGAAGGAAAGCAAGGCTTATTACTATGATTCCATGAAGAGGGTGAAGAAAGACTACACCCTGCTCAAGAAAGTTCTGGATGATGCTCTCTTCGACTTTGCACAGAAGGGAGGAGGAGGAACTATGGTAAAAAGAAGTGGCGCTCCACGCTTCAAACACGTGACCGATTTCTGTTGCAGACAGCAGCCGGAGAATAGTGTGACGTGTGGCTACTACGTCTACTGCCACATGGACGACTTTGTACGGGCGCGGAACACGTTTCGCAAACATGACGACTTATGCAAGTGGAGTAATAACCTCGAGCACAAGCCATATGACTGGAAGCAAGAGTTTGCACGCCTCCAGAATGTGTTCGTGAATATCATCAACAAGGACGTCGTCTCGGATACGGGGCTTTTCTATGCCGGCAATGACCCAAGGGAGGAACACGCCGCTCACACAGAGCAGCGAGTTCGCCAAATCCCGACCCAAGACGACGCATTCGCCCACATGCAGCTAGGCCCTAGAGGAGGGAAAAAAGCGTGAAGATAGGCCCTTCGAAACGGAAAAACATTGCATATGTATTGTGTTTATGGTCGTGTATTCCCGAGCTGGTCTACTTTGTACGCTTGTGGACATATTTACGTATTGGCACTTGTTATTTTCGTAGTCGGTTTGACAGATCTACTTATCGTGTGCGACATCCGAGAGTGCGAGCGAGGTGGCCTTCGAAGCACCGGGCACGTAGGATGCCGACGCAACGAGGCAACGCCACAAGTGCTATTAGGCCACAGCGGCACGCCCTAGGAGAACGGCGACCGAAGGTCCACAACGCGCGGGGGTTACACCGGCAAACGGTACCATCGTCCGTGCAAAATTTCCTAGAGGCAACATGCTGCCGCGGCAGCAAAAAGGGCCGTTTCAGCTGCCGTGGCAGCACCTTGCCACCTCCTTCCCCACACTACACCGAAGGGGTACACCCCCCTCCAGGACCCCTGCAGTACACAGGGGCTGGAGAGCGCCACAGTTGACGCGATCCTGCCGCGGCAGCGAAAATTGCTGTTTTCGCTGCCGCGGAAGCGAAAATGGCTGCTGCGGCAGCGAAAATGGCTGTTTTTGCTGCCGCGGCAGCCAAAAGGCCTGTTTTTGCTGCCGCGGCAGCACCGTGGTTGGGCCTCTCATAACAGCAGTGACGTGCGGACTGGAGAGCTCGTCACTGCTGTATATCTTACCAGTGATGGGCAGAAACTATCATACGCGCACGTCACTGATAAATAGATCACCAGTGACGAGCCGATAGCCCGTCACTGATAACCACTTACCAGTGGCGGATCACCAGTGACGGGCCTGCCCGCTCGTCACTAATGGGCATTTTAGGCCCGTCACTGGTGCCCTTTTCGGCAGTAGTGTGCTATGCCCGGGGGCTTACCGACTGAAGGATGACAACGGCAACATCATCACCAACGCATAGAACATTGAACAACTATGTCATTTCTATGCTTAAACTCTGTACTTTACTGTTACGGACGAATGAATAAATATTTCATTCGCTCCATTGGAAATAACTCTCAGAGTTCCCGACTGGTCCGCTATGCATGCTCACGGCCACGCATAACGGACACTCGGGGGCTACACCATCCTGGGTGCGCCCAACCACATTCGGGCTTTTCACCTTCGAATAATTATTCTAGTACTGTGTACAAGGCTCGACGTTAACCCTTTGTCTCCGATCGCTGGTTTACGCCACAATCCAGCGCTGCACAAGAAAATAGCCCACGGCTACCCTCTGTGCAACGGGGCTATAACGGATTGGCAAGGGCACACACAAAAGAGCTAGCTTACACACGAACAAGCAATTAAGAAGGAGGAAAACAATTGAACATAGAATAAAGTTCACCGAGAGCATGCATCCACGAATTACACTCGGACCTACCCGAGTACTGGATATGCATATCAAATTGTTCATCTGTCCTATCCCTACTTTTACAGGTTAGCCCGGTCGGCTAGATTGTTCGCGGCAATGGAGACCTCTTCCGCCAGGGTCGGGATGTCTTCCTCAGGGAAGTCAGCCGCAAGTCCTTCCTCAATGTCTTTCATATCAATCAAGGGGTAATGGGACTTGGCCACTACCAGAGCGAACTCGACGCCAAGCCGGGTGAACTCCTTCTGCAAAGTCTTCGCTTGACCAGGCGCCTGCCGAAGGCGCTCAACGACCGCCTCCGCACGATCCGGGGTCGGGTCATCCTCCCACAGCGCGTCGCAGGCGACCCGACCAGCTGCCTTCAGAGACTCCGTCATCACGTTGATCTTCCCAATACGGGTTTAAAAAGCTACGCAGAGTCAACAAAAACACTAAGCACAGGGCGATCGGCAAAATCTCTGACTGCTCGGAGAAGGGGAAGGCCCTTACAAGCGGTGGAGTCAGCGGCCCGCTTGTTCGTGGACTCGGCGGTCTCCAGGTCCCTCCTCAGGTGGCCATCGGTTACAACCGCCTCCTCCTCGAGCTCCCGAATGCGAGCCCTCGCTGCTTCAAAATCTGCTCGAAGTTTGGCAGTGCCTTCAAGCTCCACCTTGAGTCGGGCGGCCTCCTCCCTGTGCTTAGCGGCGCTTTTGAGTTTCGCCCTAAGCTTGATGACCTCCTCCCTGAGTTTGGCGGCACCCTCAAGCTCCGTCCTGAGTTGGGCAGCCTCCTCCCTCAGTTCGGCGGTACCTCCAAGCTCCTTTCGGAGCTCGGAGGCCTCGCCCTGAGCAGCTGCAAAAGGAGTTTACGACGAATCAGCCTGTGCACGAGTGGGAGCTACTGAAGAAAGTCAGACTCGTTACCTTGAACATCCCTCTTCAGGGACTGGATCTGTGCCTCCTTCATGGCCACTTGCTCCTGGACCGTGTGGAGGGAACCCTTCAAATTGTCCCACTCGGCCTGGCGCTGGCCGAGTCGGTCGAACGCCGGAAGTTTTTCCTGGAGGAACCCGGTTTTATCCCGGGACCTCTTGGCTAAGTTCTGCATACACAACACATGAAGTCAGCTCCATGCGTGAAAATATCAAGACCTTCCGCTCGGTTCTACGAACCGAGTGGAAGCTCGGGGGCTACACCCATTGGGTGCACTGATCGTGCCCCCAATGACAAATTTACAGGCCTAAAAAAGAAACTCCGCCTGACTATCTAGGGGGCTCGGGGGCTCGGGGGCTACACCCACTGGGTGCACTGATAGTTCCCCTAGTGCGAAGCCTACAAGCTAATAAAGAACCTCCACCTGACCGCGACGGTCGGGCAGAGGCTCGGGGGCTACTTCCCAGTGAGTGCGTCGCCCATGCACACATGGCGAAAAACAAAGAAGGACACACAATGGCAAAGACCGTACCTGCATCAGTGGCCGGATCTTGCCGTTCACTAGATTGGCACTTTCCTTCACTATCTTCAACAGCGTCGGGAGCATCTCTTCGAGTTGGGCGTAGGCCTCCATCTCCTCATTCCACTCCTCTGATTCACGAACGTCATCAATCTCCCATGCAACCTCGCCCGAGGGACCCGCCTGGCGGACTCGAAGAGGCTGAATGGCCATCTGGACGCCCGGCGGCGGTGGTGGCACGGGGTCAATCTCTAGCTCCTCCACTGGCAACACCAGGTTTCCCCGGTGATCCGCCGAAACGGCAGGCGCCTGCTCCAGACTCGCTTGCTCGGTCATGACGGAGCCCTGCGTTTCGGCGTTGGGCTCCTCTGACGGAATGACAGACGGTGGGGTCGGAGGCGCACCACCTTGACGGGGGGAAGACTGCTCCGAGGGAGTATCCGCAGCCCTCAGAGGAGATGAGGATTGAGCGTCCGGCCCTGATCCACCTCCATCCTGAGCAGGACTCGAAGCACCCGACATATCCCGCGGGACGACCGGCTTCATCAGCCTGCAAAAAATCTAAGTCATTTCTACTCTTAGCGATAAAAAGGGAAAGAAGACTCACTCCACTACATACTTGGAGGACCGAGGATAGGTCGCGTGCTTTTTAGGCCTTGGGACTTGCCCCCTGGGCGTAGCGGTTACCGAGGCCGGCGGCACCGTAGAATCACTCTACCCACCGAACGCGGCATCTGCCGTATGTTTCCTCCTCTGGATGAGAGGAACTTCATCATCCTCCTCCTGGGTTTCCTCCTCAGGAGCCGCTGTCACCACCGGTGGAGAAGCTCTGGGCTCCTCCGTCGCAGGCGCCCCTCCCCCTGATGACCGGCACCAACGGACGGCGGTCGGGCGCTCCCCTGTGCCGCCTACCCACTGCTGGGGATGTCAGCCTATTGGGGCTGGTTCCAAACCTCATTCTCCGGGAGAGGAGCCGAGGAACTGAACCCGAATAGATCCTGTGAATTTGGGGGACACAGGCAAAGGCCGAGTATGACTCATTTGAAGCATAGGCTACAAATGACAAAATCAGAGGATTGGCTGATCACCTGGTTCGGGGAGTTGGCGCGGCTATAGGGCGCCGGTTGCCTGGAGGTTTCCAGGTCCACTCCCTGGGCCATCAGTCTCCCGACTCGTCACCTGACCTCCTCCTCCGAGAGCACAACAGTAGACTCTCGGGTTACATCCCGATGGTCGGTGTACTGAAACATTGGATGGACCCTTCGCCGACTGGACTCGGCATCTGATGAAGGTGGCCACCACTCCGACCCCGGTGACTCCCGACTGAAGCACCTAGGAGAGATGAGCCATCAGAACTTCAATCTTGGGCTGCTCCCATTCCTTCCGCAGCTCGGTCCCGCTCGCTTTGACCTTGGGAGGCTGACCCACGAACTCTAGGAATGAGGGCTCGGGGTTACCACAGTAAAACCACTTTGAATGCCATCCCTTGTTGGAGGTCTGGAATGGCAACTCCAAGTAGCACTTGACAGCCCCCGGCCTCAGCTGGAACCCAGCACCTCCGACGACCACCAGGCTGTTATTGCTCAGCTGCGGCTTGATGATGAACAGCTGTTTCCAGAGCACGAAGTGCGGCAGTATCCTGAGGAAACACTCGCAGAGCGTGATGAAACATGCTACATGGAGCATACCATTGGGGTTAAGATTGTGCAACTTTAGACCGTAGAAGTACAGGAGCCTGCGTAGGAACGGGTGCACCGGGACAGAGAAACCACGGTGGAAGAAAGAATAATGGGTGACAAGCTCACCGGTATTGGGAGTCGGCACCTCCTCTCCAGCGGCAGGCCGCCACTCGATCAGCTCCCTCAGTGGCAGCACCCCCCGCCTCCACCAAGGTGCGCAGCCGGGCTTCTGTGGCGGTGGACTTGGACCAAGGTGCCATTGAACCAGTGGAGAAAGTGCTTTCGCGGAGCGAAGCCCACACCACTGCGTCTTCCTCCTCTTCGAGTGGGTTTGCTTCCCTGGCGGAGGTGGGCATTTAGCGACGGCGGATCTGATCTAGGGTTTCTATTGGATGCCCGATCGGAGGTTTTGGCCGGCTAGGATGGGGAGGCAAATGCGCAGACTAGTGGCAGGGTGGAATCTAGGCGGCGGCAAGAAGGATTCGGATCGATGGTGATTTGGATCTGTTGTGTGGCAGCGCTCTCAACTCAATGTAGCGGGAAGACGGAAGGTTTTTGGGCACAGAAGAGACAAAGCGTGAAAGGGGAACCGGTGTGAACGGACCGGGTTTAAAAGGAGAAAATAGCCTGGCGGGTGCGAATCTTCCACTCCCGTGGAATGGCCCTTCCGTTTACACGGAGTAACTTTCCCGCACTCACCGTGCGTCTCGTCCGGCCAAAATTTCTGTTTCCGGATTCCGCGCAATTGGGGTTCCAACGGTTGGCCTTCCGGGGTTAAATAGTCGTTTGGATACACCCCACATAAAGAGCGACTATAACGTACCCTTAACGGGTCACTAGTCAGTTACCGAACAACTCAGAACTGAACGTTACGGTTTTGATGGGTCTTGGTGGTTGGCCCCTAGGGGAACGCAATCACTTGAGTACACCGAAGTGAAGGGCAGTTGTGGTGCGCCTTCAACGGGCCACTAGTCGGACACCGAGCAACTCGAAACCACCAGTTTCTCCACCCGGACATTCCGGAGACTTTACTCCGGAATCTCCGGGATCCAGAATTTCTGGGTTCAATGGAATGTCCAGGCATTAGGCTCCGCCACTCGGGATCAAAGCGCTACAACTTGTGTTCTGGTTCTGACGTGAATATCAAGGGCATTCCCCCAGAGGGACACTAGTTGGACCCAGGCCACTCGGGAAACCAGATGCCACTTAGGAATTCAGTCAGGATTCATAGTATGTCCCCCGCAGGGCTATCAGCCGGTCTCTATCCGCTGGATACGACTGGATACCACCAGGACTTACCCATTATTAACTCAACCACCATGACATTCCTGCCCTATGGCTAAATGTTACTCGGCTTATTATCTCTACTCTACAGGAGTTCTATGAGTCCCTCACAATCTTCCTGCAGGCAGCAAAGAGTGCACTCAGGCGAATACCACTCGGGTAACTTTCCCAAGTGAGAAGATCAGCAGTAGCCAGATTGTGAAGGAATCGGGGGCTACTTGTTCACATGAAAATCGATCCACGGAACACCTAGATAAATGGAGTCGCCAATTGTGATAATTATCGTACTTTCGTGTACGACGAATGATTGCTTTCCGAGTAAAGCAACAAAGGATAACTATCGCACTTTTGTGTACGATGAACGATTGCTTTCCTAGCAAAGCAACAAAGATCTTCTTACTTTCATGAAGAAGGAACGACTGTTTTTCAGCGCAAAACAGCAAAGATCTATGCTAAGAACAAAAAGGTAAAAGATAAAGGTAATAGATTGATCTATGTCGATTGTTGGATTTTTTTTTCAATCGGCCGTCAACCTTCACATATTTATAGGGCGGCTGGTCTTCCCATGGGAGATCGGGACTCCTAATCCTAACTGAATACAGATATGTAACTTTCCTTTCTCTCTAAGTAACTTCACCACCGTGACCAGGACTCCTCCTTGTGTACGAGATATCTTTCCATATAAACCGAGTACCTTTTCGAATCCAAGATTAACCTTCCTTTCGTGACCACCCGTGGTTTCTTGTCCTCCAAGTCGAAGTCTCTGGCATCTCCAAGTCAGAGTCTCTAGCGTCGGATAAGTCTTGGAAGTAGATGACTCGTCGTATCAACCCATCCGCAGATCAACTCGGTAGCGCCGTGACTTGGTTCTGCTAAGAAGAACTCGGCTCCAGCCACTCGGCGTGGGCAACTCGGGAGTACTGCAGGATAAATCAGCGACGCTGCATGCTACCCGGTACTCTGGGTCAAAACGGGCTACGCGGGTCTCGGGGACCTTTGCGAGTACCTTAGTACTCGGGAACACGAGATATTTGGATCCCGAGTCAAGCCACTCAGCGCTCCAGTACTCGGGGAAGCTACTCGGGTCCCGGGAACCTTGGTGAGTACTTTGGCACTCGGGGATAAAGCGAACTGCTCGGGGACGCTGCGAGCACTTCGGCACTCGGGAATAAAGCGAACTACTCGGGGACGCTGCGAGTACTCGGGGATACTGCAAGTACTCGGGTGTAAGGAGTTTTGGCCCTGCATTAAGAGTAAACACTAATCCCGAACAGTCTGTTAGCCAATTATCTCAACCCTTAGTGCTCGAATTAATTTGGCTCAACTGAATAAATCTTCCAGCCAAATTACGTCATTAACACATGCCCCCTGTTTTCGGTATAATGGTATTTACCGAAAATACCACGTCAATTCTCAGGATGATATAACGCATTGGCCACCCTGATTATCAAGCTTCTTGCCATAAGCTTAGATAAAACTTCTTCAAATACTTCCCATTAAGAGCTTTAGGCAAACCTTCTCCTTGCAAAGTCTGCACGAAATAAGAATTTCCAGGGACAATCTCTGCAACTCTACATGAGCCCTCCCAACTCGGCGACCACTTACCGAATTTATTATTCCTAGTTCCAACAGGCAAAATCGTTTTCCATACTAAGTCTCCTATCTGAAACGATTTCTCCCTTACCCTTTTGTTGTAAGCTTTAGCCACTCTTAATTTTTCTTTTTCAATTTCCCGTAAGGCCTTTATCCTTTCTTCTGAGACTTCATCTATCCTGTCTAACATCAAATTATTGTAATCTACAGCCGACAAGTCATTTTGTCTGGCTATTCTAAGAGCTTGTAAATTAATTTCTACAGGTAGCACTGCCTCTTGTCCATATACTAACTCATACGGTGTTACTCGGGTTGCCCCATGCTGAGATATCCGATGAGCCCATAAAGCTTCCGAGAGCACTTCGTGCCACCTTCTCGGATGTTCTTCAATTTTATTTTTTATAAGTTTAATCAATGTTTTATTGCTGGACTCGGCCTGTCCATTGGTCTGGGCATAATATGGCGACGAGTTCAACAATTTAACTCCAAAGGACTCGGCAAACTCACGAAATTGATGAGAGGAAGCACCTTGATTGGTTGTTAGAGTCTGAGGAATGCCGAACCTATGAATAATGTGTTCCAAAACAAAGTTAATCACCTCTCTATGAGTCATGTTTCTCAAAGGAATCGCTTCAGTCCATTTAGTGAAATAATCCGTAGCCACAAGGACGAAGCGATGACCCTTAGATGAAGCCGGATGTATCTGACCAATGAAATCTAAACCCCATCCTACAAATGGCCACGGCTTCACGATAGGGTGCATTATAGACGCGGGTGCCAACTGCACATTCCCGAATTTCTGGCATGCTTCACATCCTCTATAGTAGCGAAAACATTCTTCTAACATAGTCGGCCAGTAAAAACCTACTCTTTTCAATAACCATTGCATCTTATGAGCTGACTGATGTGTTCCGCATATTCCTTCATGCACTTCTCCCATAGCTACCTTTGACTGGTCGGGACCTAAACATTTCAGCAATACCCCATCTATTGTTCGGCGATATAACTCATCATTTAACAAGGTATATTTTATGGCTTGTTGCCGAACTTTCCTATCTCTTGTTTGACTCGGATCTTTCAAGTAATTAACTAAAGGTACCCTCCAATCGTTTGCTTCCAAACTATCTGCCGACTCGGTTATCTGCGACCCTTGTACCGAATCACCATTCAATAACTCGGTTTCGACTCCAAACAAGTCGGCTTCACTTTTAACAGCAGCTAGCACCGATTCTTTTGCCATAATGAACCTTCCTCTTTTGACTTGATACCCCGATGCTTGCTGTGCTAGACAATTAGCTCTAGAATTATCATCCCTAAGCACATGGCTGATAGTAAAAGTATGCAGGGATTTGATTATATCTAAACATCGGTCTAAATAACTATTTAGTAGCCCATCCAAACACTGAAACCTACCATTAACTTGCTGAACTACTAGCAATGAATCCCCAAAGGCATCTATGTCTTTTACGCCCATATCTACCAAGTTCTGTAAACCAAACAATAATGCTTCATACTCTGCCTGGTTATTGGTGCAAGAATATTCTAGTCAGACCGATGCCTCATAAACAATATCGTTCGGTGAAATTAAAACATTGCCAATGCCTTGCCCACTTCTACAAACCGATCCATCAAAATAAAGCTTCCATGGGCATATGCTAACATAATTAATGTCTTCTTCATCTCTGACCCTATGATCAACAATGAAGTCGGTGATGACTTGACCTCTCATAGAACGCAATGGTTCATATATTAGATCATACTCTATTAATGCATAAGCCCATTTTCCAATCCTACCGCTAAGAATCGGTTGTTGCAACATATATTTGATCACATCGACTTGGCAGGCTACCACACAAGTACTCGAAAGCAGATAATGCCAAAACTTGGTACATGCATAAAATAAAGATAAGCACAACTTCTCAATGAACACGTACCGACTTTCGGTGTCGAGCAGACGGCGACTTATATATGCGATAATGCATTCTTTCTTGTCAACCTCTTGAGTCAGCACTGCGCCGAGTACTCTGTCTTGCGTAGCAATGTATAATCGGAATGGCACACCCGGCTTGGGTGCTCGAAGCACCGGAGGACTTGACAAATATCTCTTAATGTTATTGAAAGCATTTCGCTACTCTGCCCCCCAAGTGAACTCGGCTTCATGCTTTAGCCGAAGTAAAGGGACAAATGATTCAATCTTTCTTGCCAGGTTAGATATAAATCGTCTTAAGTAATTTATCTTTCCCAATAGACTCTGCACATCCCTTTTGCATGTGGGTTCTTCTAATTTTCTGATGGCTTCTATTTTCTTGGGGTCAATTTCTATGCCATATTCATGAATTATAAACCCTAAGAACTTACCAGCCGACACTCCAAAGGCACATTTGAGTGGATTCATCTTTAACCCATACTGACGCATTCTTTCAAAGGCTAATCGTAAATCGGCCAAATGATGATTGAATCCATTCGATTTAACAACGACATCATCAATGTATACTTCTACTACAATGCCCAGAAGATCATGAAAAATCAAGTTCATAGCGCGTTGATATGTGGCGCCGGCATTTTTTAACCCGAATGTCATGACAACCCACTCGAACAACCCGATAAAACCAAGGTAATGAAAAGCGGTTTTAAACATGTCTTCTTCGGCCATAAAGATTTGATTGTACCCAGCATTGCCGTCTAAAAAGCTAATTACCTTGTGCCCCGAAGAGTCATTTATTAACATGTCGGCTATTGGCATAGGATATTCATCTTAGGAGTAGCCTTATTCAAATCCCTAAAATCGATGCATACCCTAATCTTACCAGTGTTTTTCTTCTCGACCGGCACAATATTAGAGATCCACTCGGCATATCTACACGGCCGAATAAACCTGGCTTTCACCAATCGATCGACTTCCTCTTTGATGCGATCGTATAGATTAGGGTTGAAACGCCTAGGTGGTTAGTTGTGTGGCCTGAAGCCAGACTTAATAGGTAATTTGTGCTCGACTAGACTTCTACTCAACCCGGGCATTTCAGTGTAATTCCAAGCAAAGCAGTCAACAAATTCTTTAAGTAATGTACATACCTCACTCTTCTAATCGGCCTTCATATTGGCATTAACGAACGTTGGTCTAGGAGTGCTGCCATCATCAATATCGACTTCCTCGAGCGGATCGGCTGATGAAAATCCATGTCCGAGTTTTTCCATATCATCAAAATCTTCAATGGTTTCATGCATATCGTTCTTTCCGGAACGATACTCTTTGGTACACTTTTGCAACCACCTAATGCTGTCTTCTTTATTCATTTTATAAAGATAAGTCATTGAGCCGAGCTATACAAGCCGGCTGTGCCTGTACCGGTACAAAACCATCTCGACCGATACTAATATAGTCATAGTCTGATAAATTTCTACCCGACAAGCATCTCATATCACCGTGTTGCCAATCAACTGGTGTCTCTGTAAAAGCAATGCAAGCCGAGTTATCTGCGTCGATGACCTCTACATCATCGTCTACCCACTGGATCAAGCATTGGTGCATAGTAGAAGGGATGCAGCAATTTGCATGAATCCAGTCGCGTCCCAAAAGCACGTTGTACCGGCCCTTGACATCGACGATGAAGAAAGCAGTCGGCAATGTTTTACTCCTGACTGTGAGCTCTACAGCGACTACGCCTTTGGCTTCAGATAGTTCTCCTGAGAAACCGCTAAGCCCCATGTTGGTTTTCATCAACTCGTCCTCCTTTCGGCCCAACTTAGAGAAAACCGAAAGAGGCATGATGTTGACTCCGGCACCGCCGTCAACAAGCATACGACCGACTAGTTTCCCATCGATGTGACCTTTGACGAACAAAGGTTTCAGATGCTGCCCATGTTTCCTTGGTTTCTCGAATGTAGCATTTTTTGGCCCGAGTACAAGCTCTGCAATTTTTGACTCGGGTGCACGAAAATCCATGGGCAACCCGAACACCATGTTGACATTCATATCGGCGGGTATTTCCCTGACGTCGCCATTGGCCATGTCATCTCCTTCCTTCGCAAGGCGCTTCTCTTTCCAAGTCATCTTTGCTAGTGTCATTGGCCTTGCTCGATTGAACCACTCATCGCGCTTCTTCTCGACTAGCTCTTCCCTGAGTTCGAGTGCCCGCAACCGCTGCACCCTTTGCTTCTGAGTATACGTGAGTCCTGTGGGGCACCATTGAGGTTTTGGCTTCACTCCTGGCTCAATCGACCTGATCTTGCTGACTTGTTTATTCGGCACTGGCTTGTCGGCTTCATTTTTCTGTGCGCCGGGTTTGGCTGCACTGCTGGTCTCTGGAATGTCTGAGTTGTCTATCGTGCCGAATTGTACACACCGAGTCCCTACTGGTAGTGCTGAGTTGATCTATGAGTCGATTAACACGGCGGACTGTCTACGCTGACTTCCTTCCGGAACTCGGGTAACACCTACTCCATCCGGATCAGGTGCGAGCTGGATCGTGGTAGTACTGCCTGATTTGGACTCGTCATGCTTGACCAGCACCCAAACGCGCTTCACTGGCGAGTTGCTCCTCCTAGATCCTCTTGTTGCCACCGAGTGACCCTGTGCGCCGAGTTGTTTATGCCGAGTGGCAATCTCATTCGGTGACCTGTCTCTCGGGTTAGACCGAGTCCTCTTCTCATGCGGGCATTCCCTGAACCCGGGTCCGGATGGGATCCAACCCGGCTGGATCATGCCGATTGGTCCAGTAGGATGCGGTGCCCAGGGATTAAAACCCCATGGAGGAAACTATGGATAGAACGGAGGCGCGCATCCCCAATATACTGGACCCATGGTGGAGTATGGTGGCTGAACATATGGGTGCCCTTGCCAGCACTCGGGACCACCAAAACCTGGTCGGGGAGGCGACCTAGGACGCTTAGTGCTTCTAAGCCGAGTGAACACATTGTTTGATGCGCGTGAGGTGTACTTGTCCAGCAGTTGTTTCACCGTCGGCTTTGGCTTTGCGACTTGTCCCTTTCCTTGGTTGATCTTCCAGATTCTGACTTCTGGATTTTTTGGTTTGATCATCCTTGGAGCAGCATCATCGTCAATGACGACGTTCTTCCCTTTTGTTGACTCGGCCTGATTTGATCGAATTAAGGCCCTGTTTGGTTGGGTTGTGGCTGTTGCAAAAGCGGCTGTTGGCTGGCTGTTTGGAGAAGTAGCTGTGGCTGTTGGCTATTGAGTCTGTGAACGTGCGTGTTTGGTTCGGCTGTGGCTATTGGCTGTTGTATGAGGAAATACCTGGAATGCCCCTAGAATTGTAAGTGTATATTTTATAATTTCGTGAATAAAAAATCACAAAAACCTCAAAAAATTTGAAAAAAATAGGAAAAATTAAAAAAAGAAAAATTCTCTCTCTCTCTCTCCCCCTTCCCCATTCTTTTCCCCACCCAGACGGTGCCTCCAAGAACCGATGCCGCCGCCTTGAGCCCCTTGCTCCCGCTGCCTGCTCGGCTCCCCCTCGCCGCGCCCGCTCCGCCCCTCTGCACTCCGCCGCCGGTGCCGCTCGCCACTAGGGCAAGCCCCTGTCGAGCCCCACGCACGCGCCGCTCCCCTTGGTTGCTCCAGCGCCACCTGCGGCCCTTTCTTCGCCACACCGCCGGCCCGCTCTCGAAGCCTCGAGCCGCTCCTCCGCTGCTGGCCATCCCCGCCGGCCTCCTCTTCCCCGCTCTGACCCTAGCTCGCCATGGCCGCCCTTCCAGATGCCCGCGCGCCCTCGGTGGCCTCGCACCGCTGCCTCCGGTCTCCTCCTCCCTTGCCTTGCTACTGAAGACCGCGATGCCAGCGAGCTTGACAATGCAGTGGGCTTGGTGTGGCCCTGCGGAACGAGGCAGCGGTGTTGCTCTGTGGAGGGCCACGGCCGATACTGGACGCGACCGACAATGGACCTCTCGGTGGTCGGAACAAACGAAGAAGGCGGGGAAAGAGGGGAGAGTGCGGCTGTCGATGGCGCTTGAGGGGCGCAGCGGTGGACTGCACTGGAGACCGCTCGTGCAGCGATGGAGGGGTCTGCACAGTGGTGGAGGGCACGGCCGTGCAAGGCGGTCCAGGTGACGGTGCTCAGGCTCCCGGGGACGGCGACGGCGGGGATCTCCTCGGTGCCACGGGGTTGCAGGTCAAGGAGCGCGGGGACGGCCTGCACGATGTCGATCCAGTCGTGCAGCTCGGATATGGCGCGCCGGCGGTGTGGATGTGTTCGGGGAGGCCGCGGGAAGAAGGAAGAGCCCACGCCGCCTGTGTCCAAGATAGAGAGGGGATGGGGACGAGCTATTGCATTCCTGTGTAATTTCTTCCGAACCGAGGGGCAACCTCACAGTGCGTTAAGTGAGCATTGCGGGAAGCTGCCCCCGGCCGGCTTCCCGCAGTTGCCCTATTTCCATGCGCAAGCCGCTTCAGCTGTTGCTATAATCCGAGCCAAAAGCTGCCTCTTTGGTTGGGCTGGGGCTTTTGCCAATGGAAAAGCTCCCAGAAGCCCAACCAAACAGCACCTAACACCTTCTTCTTCTCCAAATCGATCACGTTGATTGGAAAAGGATCGCTATCTAGTTTTATCTTGGTGCTCTGTGCAAACGTCAATCGTCCGTCGTTAATGGCCGATTGCACCTATCGACGAAACACATTACAATCATTAGTGGCATGAGAAAAAGAATTGTGCCACTTACAATAAGCTCTTTTGCCCAAGTCTTCTGTAGATGGAAACACATGTCCTTCTCTTACTCTGATCAAATTTCCTTGTAGGAGCGTATCAAAAATCTTGTCACACTTGCTAATATCAAATGTATATTTAATTTCCTCTCTCTTAGCAAGTGTAGGTTTCAGGGTAGGACACGCGAAAGGTTTCGATTTGGACGCTTGAACCCACTTGGCTATGCATATATCGACATCGTCCTCACTAGCCGAGTCGTTCTCATAAGCTATGACATTGACCGCAGGTTTTTCTTTGCTTTTATTCTTACTATCCCCAAACCGGCTATACTGCTTAGCTTCCTTAGCGTGGTTCTCCTGTGCCACAGCTCTCTGCAAGACTTGGTTAATATTTGAAAACTCTTGACCTTCTAGCCTATCCCTTATATGAGCAAGCAAGCCTGAACAAACAAGGTTGGCTAGATCTTTTTTCGCTATGGTCAAACCGAAACACCAGTTTTTGACTTCTCTAAATCTCCTGACGTAATCATACACCTGTTCATTATGTTTCATTTTAACCATCGTCAGATCTGAGAGTCTGAGTTCGGTTTTGCCGCTAAAAAAGTACTCGTGAAACTTCTGCTCCAATTGCGCCCATGTCGTAATGGATTTGGGAGCAAGCGACGTAAACCACGTAAAAGCTATACCAGATAATGACAGCGGAAATAGCTTCACTCTGTAGAGGTCTGACGTGCTGACTTCACTACACTGTGCCAAAAATTGCCCCATATGCTCAAAAGTGATTCTACCATCTTCCCCTGTGAACTTAACAAAATCTGGAACTCTAAACCCACGGGGATATGGCGTTGTGTCGAAACATTCAGGATACGGCTTCTGATAAGCACGGGCTCTGCCTTTGGGTTCTAAACTGAATTCTCTAAGTGCTCCGGTGAGTTGGTCCTTAAAATTTGCATTGGCTGGTGGCACTAGTGTAACATGAGTATACGAGGTCGGCTCTGGCAACACAGGTTGGATTTGTTGTGGACTAAAATACGAATCTGGTACCGGCCTGTGAGGAACCCCGGTACCAAGAGGTGGCAAAGGTGGTGCACTGTATGCTACTGTTTGATAATATGATTGTGGGATGTTTGTATTAAGGCTGAGACTTCGGTTATCATTGGTGAAACCCTGGGAGCCTGAAGTCAGAATAACAGATGTAGTAATCGCGGGAGTAACTTCTACCCGGTGATTAAATCTGTTAGTGTCAGGATACATCAGCTGCTTATCCCGATGTTCATCGTTGACACGTAAAACCATCGACGTAACCTGGCGCTACAGACTACTCTGTATGTCTTTGGCGAGTTGATCTTTGAAATCATCAAATCGGCTAGCCACTACTTGGGTGAGTGTTTGTGCCGTATTATCCATATCAGTGCCATACTTACTAGCTACCGACACGTCAATCAGATGAGCAATGTCTTCAGAACAAGTCGGTTTACTTACCTCGGTATTGAGCGCGGAAGAAAGACTCGGCACGACTACCTTTTTGATGACACCGTTCCTCGTCTTCTGGTAGCCGGCCAACTTCTGTCGGAGTCTCTCCACCTGCTCTTCCTCGAGTTGACATTCAATCTCTCACCGTTCATCTTCAGATAGATCGTCGAGCATGACGGCGATGATGTTGTCAGGGTTGACGATGCTTCCGTCCTTGGAGTCGGTGTTCATTGTAGAGCTCTTTTCTTCTGTCCCCAGCGGAGTCGCCAATTGTGTTCACACGAAAATCGATCCGTGGAATACCTAGATAAATGGAGTCGCCAATTGTGATAATTATCGTACTTTCGTGTACGGCGAACGATTGCTTTCCGAGCAAAGCAACAAAGGATAACTATCGCACTTTCGTGTACGAAGAACAATTGCTTTCCGAGCAAAGCAACAAAGATCTTCTTACTTTCGTGAAGAAGGAATGACTATTTTTCAGCGCAAAACAGCAAAGATCTATGCTAAGAACAAAAAGGTAAAAGATAAAAGTAATAGATTGATCTGTGTCGATTGTTGGATTTTTTTCAATCGGCCGTCACCCTTCACATATTTATAGGGTGGCTGGTCTTCCCGTAGGAGATCGGGACTCCTAATCCTAACTAAATACAGATATGTAACTTTCTTTTCTCTCTAAGTAGCTTGACCACCGTGACTAGGACTCCTCCTTGTGTACGAGATATCTTTCCATATAAACCGAGTATCTTTCCGAATCCAAGATTAACCTTCCTTTCATGACCACCCGTGGTTTCTTGTCCTCCAAGTCGAAGTCTCTGGCATCTCCAAGTCGGAGCCTCTAGCGTCAGATAAGTCTTGGAAGTAGATGACTCGTCGTATCAACCCATCCGCAGATCAACTCGGTAGCGCCGTGACTTGGTTCTGCTAAGAAGAACTCAGCTCCAGCCACTCGGCGTGGGCAACTCGAGAGTACTGTAGGATAAATCAGCGACGCTGCATGCTACCCGGTACTCGGGGTCAAAATGGGCTACGCGGGTCTCGGGGACCTTTGCGAGTACCTTAGTACTCGGGAACACGAGATATTTGGATCTCGAATCGAGCCACTCAGCGCTCCAGTACTCGGGGAAGCTACTCGGGTCCCGGGAACCTCGGTGAGTACTTCGGCACTCGGGGATAAAGCGAACTACTCGGGGACGCTGCGAGCACTTCGGCACTCGGGAAAAAAGCGAACTGCTCGGGGACGCTGCGAGTACTCGGGGATGCTGCGAGTACTCGGGTGTAAGGAGTTTTGGCCTTGCATTAAGAGTAAACACTAATCCCGAACAGTCTGTTAGCCAATTATCTCAACCCTTAGTGCTCGAATTAATTTGGCTCAACTGAATAAATCTTCTAGCCAAATTATGTCATTAACACTACTGACGATGACATGGCATCCGGGTATCGTCAAGGAGGGCCGGTTGCCCTCTGGACACGGGATGGGTTGGGCGACTACTCGGAGTCTGACTTCTACACGAGGGCGCCTCATCGATTTGGAGTACAAGACAGGGATAATTACTTACCGAGCAATCCCGGATTCAGTTGTAACCAACTAGTAGATCAATCTATAAACTGATCCAGACTCTTGTAACCCTACCTCGGTCACCTATATAAGGCCAGGTAGGGATCCCCCGATCGGTAACTGAGCCGTTCTAGCTACATTAGCCCTCGTATTCTCATACACATAGCCCTAGCAACCTAGAGATCTATTCTCGAGGCCTTGTGGCACTCGGGATACAAGCAATATCATACACCAAACACAGGACGTAGGGTATTACATCTTCTTGAGGGCCTGAACCTGTCTAAACTTTGTCTCCCGAGTGCACCCATCTAGATATGTTGTGCTCACGCTGCCCCATATTCAGTATTGCCGGATCTAAACACCGACAGGTAACTATAAATATTCATCATTGATAGGTGTTGGTTATCAGTGATAGGTTTTCTCTGTGTCCATCATTGATGACTTCGTCTGGACTGACGGGCTCACCAAGAGCCCATTGTTGATGGTTATACCCTCAATAACGGTCCATTTCTATGGTTTATTGTTGATGACTGCTTCACCTTGATAGGTTTTTTAATCTGCTTTTGACTAGTCGTAGGAACTTCAAGCATTGACCTCTGAAAAATAGTTTATAGTTTACATACACAAGTATGATTCTATCACAGGCATATTCACACAACTATTTCATCACACATCATAAATCAACAAACACAGTACATCTTCCATGTAATTTGAACTTCGTTAAATGTTGTTTGCTCAAGAACAATTTCAAATAGACACAATGCATTGAAATAGATGCATTTAAATATTTGGATGATGATTCCACCGACCTACTACTGCCTGGAGATCGTAAGGTTCACCAAGATGCATGTCCATGAGGAGAATTGAGGCCTGGACTTGTTCCCATATTTGGCTAATGATTCAATCATTCCATCAACCAGAAGCACTCTATTCATTGCAAGTTAGTCAATCCGGCGAGAAGTGTTTGTCCATCACCTTGGAAGAAAATGTACAATGATTAGGTGAGAAACTCAATATCATCATAAGTCAAAGTACAAACGTTTGAAAGATTTTTACCTTGTCTGTCTGGAGATCGTCTGGTTCACTAAGATGCATATCTCGCGGTTGCTAAGGATAGAAAAATTCATCTTCTTCACTCGTGAAAGGTGTCAGATGCGTCATCAACTTTTCTTGTGAAGTATCACGGAAAGACAACATCATCACTATTGGGATATCTTGGTGACTGCACAAGGCACTCTTTCGGAAAAATATCTTGTGCAATGTACCATGACGTCACAAAGGTGACGGATATGAAGGGAAGTAGACTGGCCTATTTACAAGAAAAGTCTAGTCACTAATTTAGAGTATTCAAAACACATAATAGAGAAAATTGAGAAGATGACATTTAAAAAATTAAACAAGCATATCAATCACATTAAAAAAATTAAATAAGTATATAGATCGCATTTAAAAAATTAAACAAGAATATCAATGAAATTTCAAAAAACATAAATTTAGTTTGAAAGATGATGAAAAAGATAGTCTTAGACTATAGCCACTAGGATGTAACACTTGTGCAATAAAACAAGTACTTGTAAAATGAGCTATGGATTTAAGCAAATCCATAATAGTTTCTACAAGAACTATTTCACTGCACATTACGTGCATATTATGCATATATGGTCATTTTCATCATTGGGATAAATAATAAACATGATGCCCTTGTAGTAGGGGAGCCAGAGGGGAGGAGGAGCTGGCACCGGGATGGTCGGGGCGCTGTAGATCAAGTGGCTGCTGGGTGTGATTCCTTTTGGCGCTCTAGATCCGGTGGCCAGTGGGCGTGCATCCTCTAGAATCTCCAAATCCGGCGTTGGGTGGGCACGCCTCCTCCTCGCGTGGCCACCTCCTTCCCCAAATACAGATCTATGGCGGCAGTTGAGGGAGCGTGAGAGGGACCAAGACGAGTGCGAGAGGGATGAGGACGATCTGCTACCGCCAAATCTATGGCAGCGGTTGAGGGAGTGTGAGATGGGCTTGAGGAGATGGATGGAGTACAGGAAGAGGGAGAAGAGGTGAAGGAATATGGCTTGAGATAGAATGGGAGGCTGGGTGCAAGAGGTGCCCTTTTCTAAAGTGAAATAGGGGAGGTCGTTCCAGTGTGGCATCCGCAATTCCTCATTTAGTGCGCTAAATAAATTTTCACAACTTTGTACTACTCCTCGTATTGCTAGCATCACAATAAATTTCTAGTGCCGTGAGATGCATAACATTTATTAATTAATGCATTTGCTGCATGCACATCAATTCACACTTCTTTGTGTTTATTCTTGTTTCACACACAAACTTTGTGTACGAAATCATATCCGACAGGCAAAGTGTTTAACCCATCTGTGGTAATTATATGAACGAACTCCACTGGAGATGCCCATCATTGATGAATACTCCACCAACAACGCTCTAGCCGGTGACGGAGGAGGCGACTCTGGAGGAGGGAACTCCCTCATCCACTTCCCCGGCATCGGAATAGATACCCACAGCCACCATTGCAATGCTTGATCGAGCGCAAGATTAAGGGCTAGAGTTATGGGGCCAGGAAGAAGAGACAGTGCGCGCGGTTGCAGAGGACGATGAAGAATAGCAAGACATACATTTATATCTGTAACACCCATTTCTAATTTACAATTAGGGTTTGCATTTTATCTCGCATTCATGCCTTCATCCCCACATCCACCTTGCATAAACTTAAATGTGTTAAGATTTTATTTTATAGAATACGTACATATCTCATCCTAGGTGGATAGTTTAGCAAACACCAATCAACTTATTTGGGTTACCAACCATCGAACCTTAGTAATAGGAGGTGGAGGAAGTCAGCGATCCCTAGCTGGACCACTATTCGAGGTCCCTTTTTCAACATTTCATCCAAAACTACGAGGTTTTGCTAGCCCGATTAAAGTGTTCAAATTCAAACCCTAAAGTGGCACGACTAGGGTTAGATGGTTAGGCAATGCTCCTGTAGGTGAAAAGCCATCAAAGTTTGTAAACAACCATGAACATGAGAACTCAACCTACATATAAATTTTTGGAATTTTTGGAAAATTTTATGACCTAGGCATAGCTCAAACCCATTTTTGGGGCCTATTTGAATTTAAATTCAAATCCAGGTCACACAGTATCCAAATGACCTCAAATTTTTACAGTAG
Source organism: Stipa capillata (assembly GCA_019208055.1). Taxonomy (NCBI): domain Eukaryota; kingdom Viridiplantae; phylum Streptophyta; class Magnoliopsida; order Poales; family Poaceae; genus Stipa; species Stipa capillata. The sequence goes on along the minus strand of JAGXJF010001036.1, from coordinate 4,102 downwards.
GTCCTATATGCTATTTTGAAGGTCCTGTAAAAATTTCAACCCATTTGGAGTTCATTTAGGTCCTCAAATGATTTAACAAGTGTCTCTGTTTGGATTTAAAAGAAAAAGGAAAAGGAAAATTCAAAAAGAAAACAGGTCGAGGCCCTCTGGGCCGCGCTCGGCCGGCCCGCTATCCCACCTCCCCTCACCCTGTGCACGGGACCCACCCGTCAGTCCCTCTCGCGCCTCCTCCCCCACTGCCAGGCGGGGCCCACCTGTCGGGACCCCGTTGCCACGTCTCCTCCGCCGGGTGGCCGGCGTGGGCGGCGAGCCACCAACGTTCTGACCGCCACCGCCCTTTAAAAGCTCTGCTTGGACAGCCGGCTAACCCTAGTCCTCCTTCCTCCCATCTAACCCTAGCTCCCTCCGAGCCCGAGCTCCTCCTCCGCGCCGCGTTCTTCTCCATCTCCGGCCAAGACTCCGGCGAACAATTCCTCTCGCTCCGGTGGCCCTCCGGTTCATTCTTCTTGCCCCCGAGCTACCTCCCGTCTTCTCTCACCTTCCCCGCTCCTCTCCATTGCAGATCCATCCCCGGAGAGCTCCCGCCGCCGACGTCCGACCGCACCGCCACCCTTGCTCGTCGCCAGCTCGCCGCCGACCCCCTCCACTCCCGAGCAGCCGCGCGTCGACTCCGGGGTATGCTCCCGGTGCTTCGCCGCCTCTCCCCATGTCTGCCACGCCCCCGTACACCACTTGGCTCTCCTCCAGCGAAGCCCCGGCGAGGACGCCGCGGCCCCCGAGCCCGCTGGCCACCTCAGCAGAGACAGGAGCGACGTGGTGGCCTTTGGTTGGCCACCCGTGCTCAGTCAGCTGTTGACCGGGCTCCCTGTTGGTCCGGTCAGCACTGCCAGCGGGTTCCACATGTCAGTTGGCCGGGTTTAGGGTTAAGGTTTTTAGTGTCGCTTGCCCGGGTGCGCGAAGCAATTTTCTTTTCGCAGATTAGGGTTAGGGTTTATACAAATTTTCCGATGATCTTCAAACTAGCATAACTTTTGAACCATAGCTCCGATTTCAACAAATTTTATATATTCGGAAACCTCATGAAAATTCCTACAATCTGGTGTAAACAAAATTTCAGTATTTGCATTTGAACTTCCTACCATTTCAAACATGAAATAGTTCATCCCCTTTTAGGCGTTATTTTTCGAAAATTCATAACTAGAGTGTTATAGCTTCAAATTGAATGATTCTAATTGCGTTAGGCTCTTATCTCTGAGTAATTTCATAATACTAAAATTTCAGAACATGACCATACGCTGAGAGAAGTAATCTTCAACCCTAACTTGCCTTCGGATGCAATTTGACATGCATGCATGATAGAACAACCATGTAAATTCCTACGAATTCACCTTGAGAAATACTCTCTGCCATAGCTTCCTAACATCTATAGGTCACTTTAGAATCTTGCACTTAGCACCATCCATCATGCATTCATGCTGAACCTCATTGTTTTCTTTTGTCGTTTGTTCCGGTACTTCGTGTTATTTGCAATAGAGCTCGAAGAAGGAGACCACCAGGCTCACGATTCAACGCAAAACCAGGAGCTTGGTGACCAAGGCAAGCAGAGCTTGTTGCACCTCTTTATTGTCATTACATATGCTTACCTATTTGTGCTTGTGGTAGGATTGTTTGCTTAGACGTAATGGTCGGAATGCTGGAAACTAGCATGTTAGGAGAGGTTGTGTGTTATGTTCAGCTGTGGCTGAAGCTTAATCTTGTTGCCCTATCAAATTGAACTTAATTAAGTGAGATGTGAGAGCCGAGGGTTTTGCACGATGAATACAATTGGTATTTATTGAAGTGTCAGAATGCGACCGGGTGTTTAGAAGTGTGCTTGTCGCTATACCAATCTGAGGTAACTTCATCTTGCACCTCCCTTATCACTGCGTGGATGTTAGCGGAATCGATGCTGGGATATGATCGAGGTAAGTCTCGATATCACTTGGAGCCTTGCAACCTCCAAGGGAAATGCACTCATCATATCCAGGGTGATCGTATTGCCGGTAACGATCTGAGAGAATGAATAAATATGTGGTTTTTGTTGAATTGAGGTTAAGGTTGAGTTGTGGGCTGTCCCAAATGGTTGAGGAATCACTTTTGAGTGCTATTATGTTCGGTTATTGGTTTGTGTGAAATTTGGACTGCGAGTTATATCCCATGTTTCCCTTCATATCATTAATGCCATGCTAGTGTTGTCGTATCTTAATGATTTGAGCCGCATCATGTTTAATTTTTGCTGTAGTAAGTATGTGTAGGACATTTAATCAAGCACGAATAACTCTTGCGAGTACATTTGTACTCACCTAGAATATCCCTAGATCATTGCAGGTGAGCCAGTGGTCGAGGATTACTTCGATGATGCCTAGTCGCTCGGTTTTCTTGGTTGGCTTACGACTCATGGGAATTATTTTGGGCTTTTGGACAGCGGTTTATGCACCACTGTGGGACTCATTTAACTTTCTTCTGCTGTTGTTTAACTATTTCAGATTTGGATATGTTTCCGGTTATCACCGAATGATGTAAACTTAATAGTTCACTGTGGACAGCTAGTAGTATTATCGTATCGTAGTGGTTCGTGTGATGATATACTTGCTGTCCAACATATGCCCCCACCTCCCGTCTATCATGCGTGTATGTTGAAATGGGGAGTGTGGTTGGGTGCATATGGAGGTACTTGTTATTTTACTTCGGTTCATGAGGAATGCAAATGTAATGTCGTAGGCTTCAAATTTAAGGATTGTGTGACTGGCCATCTGGCCACCAGCCAATATCTCTCTGTTGTACTATAGAACTTCGCAACCCGCAACCAGTAGTGTTGAAAGCGCGGTTTTGCTGTCTGGTAAGCCAAGCCTCGTACGGCCTGGATTTCTCTGCCTGCGCAGCTCGTCATATGCATGTTGATATACGGGGGCTTTACTCAGTCAGTGTTGCAAGACTGCGAAATGAGCTTGAGATAACGACGCGTATTCAGGGAGAGTGTTTTCCTTCCTATGGTCCCTTTGCCGTCCAGTCTACACTCGTGGCGAGACCATAGGCCACACATACCTGGTTGAGCTGGCCATGTAATCGACACAGAACTCGACCACACCTCTTCAGGTTGGTCACCTTCGACGATGCTGCCCTCTGGACGAGATCTAATTTCGTAGTACTCGCTTGAGAATTCCATGTACCGCCCTTCAAACGGGTACATCTGGGTAGAAAAATAACCGGTCCACAGATCTTTATCTCTCTCACGAAGTGTGGAGGTAACATGGACCAGATATCAAAAAAAACGAAGGAGGAAAGTACATCCTCAAGATTGACATAAGTCTTCACCAGATCGGCCTGCCAACACATAAGTGCTTTGGGATCGATGAACTTCTGAAAGATTGGTTGAAGCACAAAGTAACACAGACTACTGATTGTGTCTGCAGCAGATAGTCGCGCTGGAGATTGGGATTGCAAAGGAAGCATCTGTGTATCAACACATGGCAATCATGGACTTAATGCCAACTAATTATTAGATCTTCCATCGAAAACAAGTTTCAGATGTGGCGGAGTAACCGTACGGAACTTGCACACCTTGCAAGCACTGGCATAGTTCGGTCCTCTCGGCCCTCCTCAGGTTATAGCAGGCTGGAGGAATGCCTGTTCTGCCTTGTTTTTTGGAGGGCTCAGGGTGCAAAATCTCGGGCCCTGATCTTCATGTACTACTAAGTCGAGGGCGTGCGTTTGAGAGCGTCTTCAGTTCTTCCCTGCGAAATATTAAGTAACGAGACCAATCAGGCTGTCACCACACGTTCCTTACTCTGACGTGCATAACGGGATGCAGTGGCGAACTTCAAGTGCTGCCAGTAGGATAACTCCCAAAATATTGATTTCTTTTCCACATGCCGCTGGCCTTCGCTTTTTTACCACTCTTTTCCAAGGACAACAATCCGATATACTTAACCTTATTTTACACCCTCTTGCCCGCGTTAATGATTGGACACTTAAATTTCAGCCCTCGTCCCGTCAAATTGTTCCTACAATTGCTTGGTAGGGTGATTCCTCTTAAGGAACCACGGATGGTGCATGAACACCG